>WEIT01008868.1:276598-288664 GCA_013389985.1 Dryoscopus gambensis | reverse complement strand
AAAATAATGAAAAAAAAAAACAAAAAAAGAAAAGTAATGCTGTGGTAAAACAAAGCATCCATTTCCCCTAAAAATATTCCTGGTGCATATGTAAGAAATACTGCTCATGAAGGAGAATATCAATCACTTAAATCCACAGGACTCAATGTGGAAGGATTTTCCTTCAATAAGGAGCTAAAAAGACAGAACATATAGAGGGAGCATCAGTTTACTCAAAACAACCGGTTTTAATGCCAGTAATTTAGTAAATCAAGTAAATATACCTCCTGAAATATATTCTAAATTCATTTACCAACACTGATAGGTGTTTTTTATTGTCAAATGCAGTAAAATCAACTGAGTAAGTATCTGAGACTGAGATGATGCAAATATTGTCCCCCAGAGGAGACAACACGAAAATTATGTGACTGATCCTTAGCTTGTTGATCTTCAGATTCTTTGCAAGCCTTTAAAAGTGAAGAGAGAGTAGTAAAAGGTGTGTTTTCCATGGATAACTCCAGTGAAAGAAGCCAAATCTGGGATGACTGGAGGAATAGCAGAGCCTGACTCACTACTGTGCTAATTTCACTAATTCCAGCTTAACACTGGAGTGACACCATGGTAAAAGATGACCTATATTTTTATTTAAATTAAAATCTCTAATACTCATCAAATATTTATAAGAATATATAACAAATAATTGTGGCAAACATTGCATAATAAAGATGAAAGGAAAATTAACCTTGTGAATTTTTAAACTGAGGAATAAAGACCATTACATTAATAAGACTTAATTATATCATTAAATATTTAAAATTATGTCCTCTAATAAATGTTTTTATTTAACATATTTCTTTTTTATCTATTACATCAGTAAAATGCCTTTAAGATATGGGGAAAAAAATGAGTTTTTTATTTTTAATAGCCATGCAAATACAGAAAAAGTGAGAAAGGAGGCATGCTACCTCTTCAACTCAAGGTCAGCTCTCAGGAGAGAACAATCTGTACTTTCACAAGTCTCAGCTCCTGGTGAGGGGCTGTGTCTTTGCTATGCATTTTTCTTCAGTTATTCTCTTCTTTTTTAGGCCTAGCTTGGCTCTCTCTGTGCTGATGCACTGAGTTAAGCCAGCACAGGTAAACCTTGTCTCTGTCCACGTTTGTAGCATTCCGCTGAGCATCACACCTGTCACTGACAGGACACAGGTGAGAGCAGCACTTGGGAACTCCCAGGGAATCCTCAGAGTGTTAGTTTAAAACAGTCTAGTTTTTTAGTGGGCGGAGGAAGCCACAGGAGCACGTTCTGAAAGATGAGACTACTCGAAGGTTCTACAATGTCTGGCACAGAGCCAATCTCTGAAGGCACTGACGATGGGCACGTTGCTAGTTCAATTAGAGAAGTTGGTAACGCCTCTGGGATGACATATTTAACTAAGGGGAAAAAACCGCGGGCATGCTTTTATTTTCCTCCAAAGGCTGGCGAAGCGGCCACCGGGGCCGGGGGGGGGCGCTACCAGCCTCACACTGTCCGCGGGCTGCGGCCTCCATTTCAAGGCTTGAACTTGTGAACTCTTTTCAAAGTTCTTTTCAACTTTCCCTGACGGAACGTGTTGGCTATCGGTCTCGTGCTGGTATTTAGCCTTAGACGCAGTTCACCACCCGCTTTGGGCTGCATTCTCAAGCAACCTGACTCCAAGAAGCCCCAGGCCCGGCGCGCCGGGGCCGCCCGTGCCGGGCTGGCAGGGACCACACGGCCAGCAACAAAAGCGTGGTGAACAATTGCCCGGCATGGAGCACAGCCGAGATCAACCTATTCAGCGCTGCAAAGCTCGGTAAGAACTTTTCCACTGATAGAACTTGAGAAGAGTAATACCTATGGATAACAATTTTCTTTCGGGTCAGTGAAAAAGTGAATACACGTGAGGAGAACCCACATGGCGGCACTGAAGTCAGTGAAAAGAAGAAGGGAGGAGGTGCCCCAGACGTCGGAGCTGAAATTTTTTCTACAAGCCATGGTGAGGACTATAATACAACAAACTGTTTCCCTGTAATTCATGAAGTGTGTGGGGGGATGCAGAGATCCACTTGCAGCCCGTGAGGAAAAGTACTCACGCTGGAACGAGTGGATGCTGAAAAAGCTGTAATCTACCGAGAAACTCGAACAGAGAGAGAAGACCCTTGCTTCCAGAGACAGAGAGCCTTGGCTTCCAAACTAGAACAGCTTCTCCTTAAAACACTAAATGCCATGAGCTAAAATGACCCATGCTATGCAGTTTTGGGAAAACTGCTTGGCCTGTGGGAGGGACTGCTATTCATGAAAATAAAGACCACGCTAAAAAATCCTCAGAAAACTATCTCCTGTGAGAAGGATCCCATGGCACAGTAGAAGAAAGAAACTCCTTTCCCTAAGTGTACTGAAGAAAGATTTTTAGGAAGTTGAAAGAGTGACCAAAACCCCGGGTTTTGTCTGTGCGCGGTTGGTGGGGAAGGAGGTGCTGGGAAGGAAAGAGGAGTTCTAAAGGTTTCTTTTAGTTCTCATTACCCTTTTTACCTTTAATTCTGTTAATAATAATTTTTCTTTATACTATTTAAGTTTGGAACATGTTTTGCCGTAGAGTGTTTTTTTCCCCCTAAATCCTTATCTCAAGTCATGAACCCTTTCTTAAGATTCTTGTGGGTGCCTGGTGCTTTTAGCCAGCGTCAAACCCATGACACTCAGGAAACACACACCTTGCAAATGACAGAAAGGGTCCATTTGATGGCAAAGGATTGGGGGGTACAAGCTTTGCAAGGGGTACAACCCCCCGTCATCCCTCTAGAGATGTCACAGATTCTTTTCTCAACATTAATTGGGTGTACCTTGTTCTCCTTAGATTTTTCTAATTATTCTACAAACAGCAGAAGAGTTGGAGCAAAAAGCTTTTGAATCAACCCAAATTCAGCCCACAGCATTGCACTACTACCAGAAAGAAGTTTCTTTTCCTAGCACACCTCCAAAACTTCTAATTTTTCCCTCCAGTTATGGCACTTAAAAGCAGCATTTCTGTCTCTTCAGTGTGCTCCAGTCACCCTTTCTGCCTTGGCTGTGCACACAAACCCCACAGCCAGGTAGTCTGCCTGTCTCAGCTTTCTCCCGAAAACCCAGGTTTTACATGCACTTGAAGAAACACTGATTAAAATGAAATGGCAAACAGTGACAAATCAAATCTTAACTCATCAGCATTGCAGATTTATCAGAGGCGACAGTTTAATGATGCTTTAGTGGAAATTCTCTTCATTTGCAAGCACACAAAATTGAGGTGCTCTCTGTTTAGATATTGTCCTTTTTCAGTTAAACCATTCTTTCTGTTTACCACAGTAATACTTATTCTGATCTAATTCCCACAAGTTCCTGTTTATTTTTGTAATACTCTTCTGACTTCTGTAGATTGTGTGTTTTGTTGCTATGATTGTCTTCCTGCTGTCCCTCAGCATTTCCCACTCCTCTATCCATCATCACCCATCCTGTAATTACAGAAATGTTATTTTTTGGTAGACAGATGCATAGGGTTGCTGGCAGGAGTACTGCCATTATGCAGTCCAAATACTGTGCAGAATATTAAAGAATCATACAAATCAAATCTTAGTGAAAGAATAATCTTGTGAATTATCAAAAAGCTTCAACTAAGTCTGGTTTGCTTGTTTACACATGGGAGAACTCACCTCAAACTAGGTAACATTTATTTACATGTGGCAGCTAGGACTGCACAGGAGATAAAGTCTTCTAATTAATGCTCCTGATGCTGCAAACATAAACAAGGATAAACACATATTCCATTATGTGTAGCTGCCACTCACATTGCCACAGTATTCTTTTCTTTCCAGTGCACAGGTAAAACAATGCTACAAAGCAAACAAGCGCTGAGCTTTCACTTCAGTACCTGCCTAATAATGTCATACCTTATTTCCAGAGATTGTTTATTTGGAAAAGTTACCAAAAACAAACAAAAAAGCAGTGCCATATCCTATCACTTCACTTAACTAAGGCTCAAGAGGCTGTAGAAAAAACATGAGAGCTTCCACTAGTGTTATGTTTTACTGTGCTTTAAAGTTTCCACAAGTAATGCACCTGTTTCTGCCTGGCAAGGTACAGAATAGTGAAGAGTGACACTATGCTCTCAAATAAAAAGCTTAATCTGCAGAACAAATGAGGAATAAAATACATACAGTGGGTCCAAGTGAAATGCAGAGTAAAGCCCAGAAGGTGAAGGGAATGTGGAAAATTCCCTGGCAACCACTTCCAGCTGTGTGTTCACCAAGATTTCACCTGGGTGTGTTTCAGGGATCTACCACAGCACATTCTGGAAGGGCCCCTGCCTTATCCTCTGTGTTTTTGGAAAGATGGGGAATATGAGAAGATGCTGCCAGCGGAGACAGGAGGGCTGGAACCACCCAGCTAGGGAAGCTTTCCCACGGCAGTTCTCCCTTTCCTGTTCACTTCAGCGTGAGTGGGTGACTCCCAGCACCATTCCCAGGCTCTGTCCTCCCAAGCACTCACCTCCAAACCACACCCATGTGCACAGAGGGTTCAGTGTGAGGTTTGCCGACCTGCCTTCTGAAAAATCAGTGGCTGCTGTCACTGGGACTAAGCCAGGGTTTATCCTTTCCTTTATAGCTGAGCCCAGACATGCTTGGCCAGGTGTAGGCCTTCGCACAAAGCTCTCTGGAAGTGCCTTCACACAGACTTTTAGTCTCCACACCACAGTTCACTGCAAACCCTTACCCTGAGTTGTCTCATATATAATTTAAACGTTTAATGCAAAGTAAAGCTACTGTTAACAATACATATTTTCGAAGACTGACAGTATAATGCTTTATTTCCTAAAGGAATAACTGGAGTGATTCATAAGCAAATACAAAGCCAAGTAACACTGCCCGAACAGACATAATTTGTGCTCATCCTTGAGAAACCTTAGAGTGCATGCATCCCTTCCTGCTTCTCAGCTAGGCAAGGTGGGATTGACTGTGGTTTTCTTTCAGATGAGGTATGAAAAGCTGCAGTGCACTTTGTTCTGCATTGGTATTAATGATACCTTTAGAAGTGGGATGTCTTTATCTATTGTGTGCTGCTGACTGATGGCTCTTTCTAGCCTAGAAAGGTACCTTGTCTTAGCAGCTTTGTGTGGGCTGAGAGTGAAGGCCACAAGAATATTTTGAAGTCGAAGAATTTTAAATTGATATAAAGTAACATATCATTAAAGCTGAGATAATAATGCCCTTCTAAATTTGCCCTAAAACTTTCTTTGTCCATTCAGGAAATTATTAGATACTATCCTGCCTTGGTTCTGGATATTCTCTATTGCTGTTCATTCTCAGAGGCAGTGGATGAGAACCCTCACCAGCAAGAGCAGGGACAGCAGAATCACTCTCTGTGCACAATCTCTTGCTGCAAGGTCCCCCCCCACTTCTTCCATAACAAAACACTCAGAAGCAGCAATTCTGGTAATTGTCTGACTAACATCTTCATTATCAGGGAGTGTTATCTTTCACATGCAACAAATGGAGACGGTGCTAACATCAGCACTCAAAATAAGGACTAGAGAAGGGGAACTACTCATCAAAGAGAAAAAAATAAACTGCAAAGGTTAATTTACGGCACATCTTTTTCTTAACCTGTATTACAATCTATAGTTGATAGTGTTGTCCTTCCCGCAGTGGGTGAGGAGAGGAAAGAACAGGCAGCAGTCAGGGATGATGCAGCAAAGTGAGAATTATTTTACTGTTTCCAGTTCTTTTATAGATTTACTTCATAGTCTAATTGGTCAAAATGCTTAGCCACCCCTCAGAGGGGATGGCTGAATTGGTTCTCAAAATACTGTTCTACTTGTATCAAAACAGGAATAACAAGGTCACAGGTGTCCATAGCTTGCAAAACATCGTTGATAATGTTTTGTGAGAACGAAAAGTCTACCACGACACAGAAAATGGCAAGAAAAGATTTAAGTACACAGCACTTTTGTATCCACAACAACCTGCTGTCTATAGTAAAGAAACATTAAATAAACAACTTGTAAAATGATATTTTCTTATTTCTTTGACTATACTAGTAATACTTAAAATAATTTTGCATGGGAGAAGACCCACATTTTGCTCCTAGATTTTAATTATGCCATCTGAAGTGTGAGCAGTGGTTAAGAGCACAAAAGCTTGGTCAGGTGGAGAAAGATTGGCTGGGGCAGGAAATCAGATGGTTGTTTGGAAGTGCAAGCTCGGAGCAGCTCAGCTGGTGAGTGATCAGTGCAATGTCTGGGAGGAGCTGCTTGCTCTGCAGAGCCACTTCTGCTCTGGCACTGAGCATCGGCCACCTGGGCAGGCTCGGGAGGAGAAGGGCTCGGGACTGCTGCCTCACTCCTGGGCTCAGGAGCAGCTCCGGAGGTCAGGGCTGACACCAGCAGGGCAGAGTGGGGAACAATGGGGGCTGCTGCCCACGCCAAACCTGCTCTATGAATAGACAGCCTCATCCTCTAGGCTTGTCAATCTGTCACCCAGAAAAAAATAGAAAGGAAAATTAAAAGGTTATGATGCTATCGTCTCCAAAAATAGGATTTCAGTCATCCTGGAGAAGTGCTGTGCTGGGATATTTTCACTCAGGTTCTGCTGACATCTCCTGACTGTCACCAGCACCAAGCCTCCTTTTCGGGACTGCTAAAGGTCACGGAGCACCGGGGAGGTGGAGGGAGACCTCCACTTGGGTGACCACAGGAAAATGTTTTCAGGATTAATTTGAAGCAGAAAGAAATGAATCAGTTTGTCTGTGTTTCTCTTTGCTGGTGCTGACAACACCAGAACAGCAGAGCCTTCTGTTCTTCAGCACTGCCTCAAGTCCATCAAAGACCAAAGGTTAGTTCTTAAAAAAGGAGCTGTTGCCTGAACCAGTAGCCTGGGTTTCTTAGATTTCAGAGCTAACATACAAAACAAAGGATCACAGCATGCAGGAGCAGAACAGACTAGTGGAAAACAGTCTAAGAATAAAAGGAAAACAACCAGTAAGTCTCAAACATTACCTTTGAGAATGAAGAGAAATTCTTGAATGCCACTATCCACTTTACTTGGGAAGACAGAATTCAACTGAGTCCACAGAACTGGGAAGGAAATGCCCTGCTCTGAAAGCAAAGTGAGGGACTAATTCAGTTCCCAGGGCACAGCAGAGGGTGGCAGGGGTAGGTGTGACCCCTGAGGTGCCGAGTGCCACACGAGCTCCGAGTGCTCAGCACTTCTGAGGGTCAAGCCTGTGGCACTCTGGCATTTGAGATTCAGTCTCTCTATAGATTAGGATTGATCTCCCCCGTCTCTGGATAAAAAAATAAACAAACTGTAACCTTGAAATTGTCATCTAAATCTGG
Source organism: Dryoscopus gambensis (assembly GCA_013389985.1). Classification (NCBI taxonomy): domain Eukaryota; kingdom Metazoa; phylum Chordata; class Aves; order Passeriformes; family Malaconotidae; genus Dryoscopus; species Dryoscopus gambensis. The sequence continues at coordinate 281,306 of WEIT01008868.1, read as the reverse complement.
AGTCCAGCCAAAAGAGCAGAGACAAAACCCCCTTGAGAAGCACAACAGCAACCCCAGAGGTCACTACCGATGCATCAGACAGAAACAGTGCGTTTTGATACAGCAAGGACGTAAGTAATTTCATTTTTATTCAAAAACTAGAAGTGTAATTTTATTTTTTTTTCCCTTGAAATGCAGAATTGCATCTATTTCCATTTAAACACAGGTACTCAGAGGATACCTTAAATATCCTCTTGGAATTGAAAATGCACGTTTGAAAGCAGTGCCGTTACAGAGGACAATGTTCTTTCCCGTGGCAAGAGGACAGTGTTTTACTGCCCTCTTAGTTGTTTTGGAGAACAGAGGGAGTTACCAGCAGCTTCAAAGCTGTATGGAGGAAGCAAAGCATATCCCTGCTAGGAAGGGTTCCAGTTAACTCTCCAGAAGGAGGGATTGCAAGTGGCCAAGCTTATATGGTCCCTTGCAAAACAAAGGAATCTGCTGTGTTGTTCTGGAATTTTTTTGCTTTAGGTGAGGTCATATTAAAATGAGTAAAGAACTCAGGCATGCTGTAGGCTCTGCTTCCACAGTAGCCTAAAACTCTGCTTCAGATTCACTGCAAGTGAGGAGAGCAAAGACCACAGAATGACATTTCAAATGTTTGTGTTTAAATGTAGCTCATAGCAATGTGTTCATGGCATCCAATTTCCTTACTTTTAATGGGGCAACACCCAGCAGGCCTCAAGCAAACGTGCAGCTGTACAGAAAAACACACCCTCAGTTCCCAGTGGTTACCTGAATCTAAAACTACAGACACTTGAACTTAGCTCCTGCAGAATACCAGTCTAAAAACAACAACGACAACAAAACCAAGTACAAAACTCCCCCCCAAAAACCCCAAAACATCCCAGGAAAGCAAATAGGAAACCATGCAGTAGTACACATTATATATAAAATACCTGCAAAAAGGCAAAGCAAGAGGCCCCCAAAGCTTCAGCACTATGTAAATAGGAATAAGCAGAGGCAAGCAAGTGTTTTGAAGGGAGGTGGAGGGAATTTGATTTCTCTGTCCCTGACTGTGTCAGTTACACCGTGCACCTACCAGGAATGCATTTTATTATCTAATATTTATCACTTTTGACGGTCACAGGTGTGCCTACTTCAAAAAGATTTTAGCAAATGCCCCTAACTGTGTGACATCTGGGTACTGTCATCACTGTAACAAGAGGTAACTTTTGCCACTGGGCTCTGCTCTGGCAGATGTGGTTTTAGTGCCACTGTTCATTTCCTTCCCTGTTAAAATGCAAAACATTAGCTATTACTTACAGACATAGCCTGTTCTATTCTACAAAGTGAAGTCAGATCCTTTTATACTCTTAGTCCACCAAAAAAACCATTGAACAGAAAAATGTTTCACTTGCTAGAATACTGTGTTAGATTCTTGAGTAATACAAATTAAAGACCGTGAAGCTATTATGATCATGGAATCCCTCACCAACCTCACAGGGACGAATTTCTTCCCAATATCCCATCTAAGCCATTTCTCCTTGTCCTGTCACTCCATCTCTTGGAAATTGTCCCTCTCCATCTTTCTTGTAGCTCCTTCAGGGACTGGAAGGCCACAATTAAGAAACCACCTCTTCTCCAGGTTGAATTGACACTTAAATATTTTTAGCATGTTTTCCATGTTGTTAAGAATATTTAATAAAAAAAACCCAAAAACAAAAACCACAGGAAGGAAATGGAATATTTTGTGTAAACCTGCAGAGGGAAAAAGCTGCTTTGAAGTAAGGCGCTAAGTTTAAAACATTTTGCATGATATATTTTTCACAAAAACCTTAAAAAAAATAAAATCTTTGGAAACCTATTGTTTTTGGAACCCCATATGTAGCTGAGAAAAATTAAGCTATTTTTAAATGGCAAAGATTATCAGTTCCATTCAGCTGCTCAGGCACTCAGCAGGGCCAGGGGAGCCATGCCCTGGGGACCAAGTAGCTTTTTATCTCTTGCAAAAGAAAACAAAACTACACAAGTAGAACCTATAGCAAAAAACAGTTATCCGTGTTCTCCATGGATGCCTGTCACACTGGGAACAGTGCTGTGGGTTACTGCTAACTGCAGGAAAAGACAAGAGAATCAACAAGTTTATGAGTTATGCAACCCACCAGAGATCTCAGCAATCCAGCTCAAGTAAAGAACAAGAGTATTTTGAATTCAGAGTAAAATTTAATCAAGCAAAATACTACAGCTTGTAGCTGAAGGTGGACATGAAATTGCACAGAGACATTTTTTGAAAGTGTGAACATCAAGGATGCAAAGAAATACCAGAGGTCTAGGAAAATTCCAGTTTTATGTAGTGTATTAATATCAATCTGTGTCAGATTAGACAACCTGTAGTGACACGGATATAAATTCCATTCTCCGATCTGAGGGGTTTTTTGCATATTAAATGATATAAAGCATTCTACACCTATGCCCAATTCTGCAGGAAATTAAAGCCTGTGATTATCACTTGTCTAACAGCATCAATGTAATAAATGAAAGGCTTTGAATAATGGCCAGCAGGCTTCTCAGCCATATTTCAAACTTTTAGAAAATAATCCATTTTTGGCAGATCATCTGACAAGTTCACAACTTTAGATCAAGGCTTGTATTATGTGTCATCAGTATTCTTTTGTTCATCTCATACCTATCAATTTTTGTTCATCAAAACCCAGGGCTGTTTAAAACGTGGAAGAAATTTGGCATGTTATGTGGGTCATTTATGGAAATCAAAAACATGATTTAACATTAATATACATAAAAATGACTAGAAATTATGCACCACAAATCCAGATCAGTTTGTGGCTTTTTAAACTCCATTGTATAATACAAAGCATTTTCTCAGTGAGGGACAGAAAAATTCAGGTAAAAAAAATAATTACCAGATAGAAATCTTAGCTTAGTTGAAGCTATGTCGTATATTAATGTTATTCTTAACACAGCAGGACATTGGTAAATAAGACTTACATCTCTGAATGTTAATTTTTAAAAGGAAAAACTATGCAAAGTAACTCCCATGGGTTTGTGAATTCAGGTAAAATTTACTGCAGAGCTGTAGCACCACCACATTTGGGATGATCCCTGCTTTTAAAAAGGAGGAAGCAAAGAACAGGCATTACATTGAAAAGAAATGCAAGCACCAGGGAGAGTTGCTTTCATTATCTGTGAGCAGCTAAAAAGAAGACATTTGGAAAATAAATGTCTTCTACTGGAATCAGAATCACAGAATGGTCTGGGTTGGAAGAGACCTTAAAGCCCATCCCATCCCACCCCTGCCATGGCAGGGACACCTCCCACTGTCCCAGGCTGCTCCCAGCCCCAGTGTCCAGCCTGGCCTTGGGCACTGCCAGGGATCCAGGGGCAGCCACAGCTGCTCTGGGCACCCTGGGCCAGGGCCTGCCCACCCTCCCAGGGAACAATTCCTGCCCAAGATCCCATCTAACCCTCTTCTCTTCTCCCCAGGGCTGCTCTCAATCACTTGTCCACCCCACTTGTAGATGTGCCTTTGATATTTGCTACAGAAAATATCAGAGTTTCCCAATTTTGTGATCCAGTTGGCTCTAGACTGGAGGGAGAACAGAAGCCAACCTGTGAAAAGAATGCAGGGCCAGAGCCCAGGCCTGCCTGCCTGACATGGTGTGGAGTAGCCAAGATATTCCTAATCCTTAGGGTTTAGTGCCGTCCTGTCCTCTGCCACTGATTTATCACAACTATTTTTGTTGGGATTTTATTCCATGGCTAAGTGCAAAGACTGATTTGTGACAATGAACCAGCACAAACTGAACACAAATTACAGGCTCCTCCCAGCCCACAGTCAGGTGAAATTTCTGCATTTATGAAGTTTTTTGAAGCTAGGAGAGTTGAATTTGATCACAAGACGTGGACACAAGGTTCCTGGTATATCATACTAGGAATAGGGGCCCAGCATTCATTCTGTTGCCTCATTTTATCCTTTCAAAACCACAGCTAATTTGTGCCCTTGATTTTCCTCTCTTTTCTGCCTTTGTATTTGGCTCTCTGGAAAGAGAAAGCTTTGAGTAGGGATGGGGGTTGACACAAAGCACAAAAAAATACCAATCGATTAGATCAATATATTCAGGAGGGTGTTTTAGTCCTGTGTGATTGTTCCTTCCAGGCTTCCGCAACACATCAATCTCCTACAGCCACATATTCCTTGTGTGTAACCTGCCCGGCTTTAAGGTGTTTTTCTTTTGCATCATCACCACGAAGGCAACCTCCATAACAAAAATAATGCTGTATAAAGGCACTATGAAATAGATTAAAACACTTCACTGGGGGAAACACACCCAGGGAGCTGCAGACCATGTTCCAGTGCGTGGGAGCTGTGGCAAAGAAAGCCAAACCAGTCACCTGCCGCAGTGCTCCGGCTGCTCATTCCCCGACTGCTCGCTGAATAGCCAAGCACAACTGAAGATAAACTCCCCAGCTTGCTCAGATTTCGGATATGGCGCTTCCCTCCAGAGCCCTGTTGTTCGAACCCTGCCCGGGAAGACGCCTCAGGGGTTTTACAGCCCCTCGTGCCATCTGCGCCGCCTGGCCCCGGTCCCGACCACCTGCCTCAGCACGCAGGGCCCCGTTCCGGGAGCGGGACCGTGTGCCGGGAGCGGGACCGTGTGCCGGGAGCGGGACCGTGTGCCCGCAGCGCCCTCAGCGGAGCTGGGAGCCC
>WEIT01008868.1:67472-276583 GCA_013389985.1 Dryoscopus gambensis | reverse complement strand
CGCTGCGCTCGGATTGACGCCGGCGGGGCTGCGGCCTGGCCCGCTGGCACCTGGGCCCCGCTGCTCGGTCAAACAGCTCTCGCGCTGCGCAAACATTATCCTTGTCCAAAAAGCAGCCCTGCTGCGGCAAGGCTCCGGGCTGTAGTGCGATTGCCAGGGGATTGTGGAGTCTTTGCAGCAGTGCCGTTCCCTCGGTGCTGCCGGAGCAGCCCTGGGCTGGCTGGGGGCTCCGAGCCCCCTGGCCTGGGGTGACAGCAGCAGCGCAGTGCAGCCCGGCCTGCCACCGCCCCGCTCTCACCGGGACTAATTTACCACCCGCTTGTGCTGAGCAGGGTGACAGACTGGGGATCAAAGTGTCAAAATCGCTTCCCCAGGTACCGTGGCCAGGCAGGACGTTGGTATCACCCGTGCCATGGGTGGTACTCGGGGTGTGCCAGGGACCTGCCCTGCCCGGCCAAGGGCTCCCCCTGCCCACAGCATCGTGCAGGGCTCAGCCAGTGCTGCTGCTGCCCTTTGCTGCTCCTCCCTCACATGCTTTGGGAACACTGAGCCCCTTTTTTGCCCTGCTGGACAGCACATCTCCCCGTTTTCCTTGGCACCAGAGCGCGCCCACGGACACAAGGCTGTCCAGCTGCAGAGAAGTCTGTAACCCTGCTGATGTCCAAAGCAACGGCTTTGCCATTATCATCCCTGTGAATGAAGCCAGCGCACTGAAATCACTTTAACTGAAGATATATTTCCTCAATAAGCAAAAAAAAAAAAAAAAGAAAGAAAAAACACCTGGTATAGTGAATCCATCTGTGTGGTGTGTGCCCTACCTGCTCTTCTCATACAACACCTCAAGTTCACAGACTTACTGCCCCATATAAATGAAGAAAATTAGTAATAGGACTCAACTCTTTCCAAGGGATAGTGTAATGAGATTCTAGCAACTTATTTGCTTCTCCTTACTTACCTTGATTTAACTCTTCCTATTTCTTGACACATCTCAACTCATACTCTGATTCTCTAAGCCTCAGAAGTCTAAATTCAAAAATAAGGTATAAAAGCTCATACATTAAATAGCTAATGAAGTTAATTTTATCTTATAACCAAGTATATGTTATTGACTGCCAGATTAAATACACTCTGTTCTTATAAATTAGGTATTCATGACGTTCATTTTGATAAGACAATGAGCTTTTTGCATTGCTGGAATTAGTGTTACACTTTCAACCTCTCTCAAGAATGCAAAACCCACCTAAATTCCATTGTAAATGCTGAACAGAAAGAAAAAAATATTAAATAAAAGTTTTAAAAGAGACACAGCAAACAACTGTAGATTATTTTCTCAGATATATTTATATTTGTAAAAAATCTATGGTTTAATATTATACTAAATTACAAAAAAAACCCCAAAACATTCCTCAAAGGACAATTATTGCTGGCATTTATGTTAAATGTTGAGTGTGTGAGGATATAGAGAAAAAAAGAATAAAAACATAACAAATGCCCACTATTTCCTCCAAGTCTGATATACCCAAGTTTATGATTCACAATCATGAGACATTACTGTGTCTTTGCAAAATCTACAAAGTTTATTCTGAATCCACTACTGCTCATTACACTTCTGATTTTCTTCTGCAATGCATAAAGCCCACTTCCTTCAACATGTGCCATATAAAAGATGGAGGAAAACCATAAATAATAAAACTACAGCTCTGTTTTTTATCTTGTTCTGTAACAGCAAAATGTGTTAGTAAAAACTAATCCTGCAGTCTGCTGCTCTGGCTCTCTTTTATCTAGTTTTTTATTTAGGTTTTGTTGAAATCAACACCTTCTATCAGGGTAAGAATTCCTGTTTCATTTGTTTGCTCATTAGGAACAAGAAAGTGCATATTCCAGAAAGGCTTGATGTACAGATGAAGCTGTCAGGAGCAATGTGAATTCTAACAGAGTCGTTTCTCAAATGTGATAATTACTGTTTATTTTATAGGCTTACACATGACATCCCATTATTAAAGTAACTCCCACTTCAGCTTTTATTATTACCCACACTTTTCAATCTCTTATCGACCCCAAGCAAAACTGTATTTTTTGCACAGCAACAACAAAAAGCTAACACTCAACATTTACTTTACCAGGAATTATTCTCCAAGCTACTTCCACATTTTAAAAGGTGCGTCATTTGAAAAAACCGATGGCTTCCATTAGGGATTGAAATTGCCCTTTAGAATAGACTGGATAAATCAGTGTGTGGAGAACCAGGAGGACTTTCAAAACCATTTTGGAGCTAGTCCAGCTGAGCTCCCACACGGATCAGTGGGGAGTTTAGCATCATTTTCCAGGGCAGTAGCAACAGGAAGGGAAAAAACATGCAGTTACTTTATGCAGAATTCCATGCCATGACCTTGGATAATTATGGGGAAACCACAGACCTTCTAAAAATCTGTACCTGGTACATCTGGGCCACCCACGTTCTCATTCAGAAATGCAGTGTGGGACCCCTGTGCTTCACATGAGCTGATGGCAGGTGGTCACAGAACCTCCTCGGAAGGGTTTGCCAGCAGATCCTCTCCCCGGACATCGTTACTGTCTCCTTTATTCTTTATTCTTCCATGAGTGTGAAGTCGTGGCCTGTCACAATTTGGTTTAAACCAGGTTTCTCCCAAATGTAGTAAGTTACTGCATGTGGAGACAACACAACTGTTCCACCACCTACAGGCTGGAAACACCAAAGCTCTTCAACCCCCCAGGTGTGCAGCTCCCTCTTCCCTATGTTTGTATCCCTGTGGCAGGAGAGCAGGGAGAGTCAAAAAAAAAAAAATCCAAAAGATGAGATTGGCAAATCCAGAGTAAATTAAAAACCCAATAACCACAACACTGGGATGACTCTCTAGCAGAAAGGGGAAAAAAGGGGGGGAAAATGGAAGGAGGCCCTGGCCCAGGGTGCCCAGAGCAGCTGTGGCTGCCCCTGGATCCCTGGCAGTGCCCAAGGCCAGGCTGGACACTGGGGCTGGGAGCAGCCTGGGACAGTGGGAGGTGTCCCTGCCCATGGCAGGGGTGGCACTGGGTGATTTATACAGTCCCTTCCAACCATACCACTCTGAGATTCCATGATTCTATGATGCAGCCAGGCTTTCTCCTGACAAACACTTGACTGCCCCATTGGTAGGACACCACCACTCCTGAGGATCCCAGTGCTTTCCCCATCAAGCCACACATACAAACGCACATTCCCACACTGCTGCTGTGCTCCCTCACACCTACAGCTTTGAGAAACGTTCCATTGTTTGGGGATGTTCAGATTTTCTCATTGTAAAATTCCTGAAGAGAAGAGCACTAATGAATATAAAAGATCTACATGTGAAGTTAAAAAAAGATAAATCCTGCAAAATTTTGTGCATGGACATATTCAGTTACTGCCAGGAGCAGGGAGATGCCCAGCATTCAGCACCGATGTTTATGTGACTTCTCTGCTCCACTTGTTTTGTTATTCTTTCAGTCAGTTCTGCTGCTTTTCTTTTTCAGGAACTGAAAGTCGGGCTAGAATTTTTAACCTTTTTTTTTTTTGGGGGGGTCTGAATTACTATAATTATACTCAATGTCTTTATTGCCATCTACCTTCCAGATGGCTCTGATGAAGAAGTAGAAAAGCTAATATAATATAGAAAGATAAAAATTACCAGTAGATCTCTTGCTGTTTAAGTGATTGAAGGCTTCTTCTCCCAAAATAATATGCAGCATCCTCCAAACCAGCCACCACATTCTGTGATATAGAAGAAAGCAGAGATTTGTAAACCGTTTAGAAGCACTTTTGATGTTCAGGTTTTTATATTCCTTTCATCAGAGATTAATTGCTAAAAATGCAGCAAAAAGGATCGCTTGATGATACACAATGAACTTTAAGAACTAAAGTGGAAAAAAGCCTCTAAAATAGCAAATTTATAGGCCACCACAGCTGAAATTGAACCCAGTTTTTAGCATGACCGCATAGAAAACTAATCTATAATTTCACCTAAAACATTTCCTAAGTGATCTTTTTTATTCAACTGACGGGAATATGATAAACAGGCCTCAAATGAGCATTGGCATGTTCTACTCTGAATTTCATTATATCACTCTAATGTTTCAGGAGAGGTGTCACACAGAACTGAATTAATATTCACCCAAAATGGCAACTGTAACAAAATGCAGGACAGGATATAACACCCATCTCCTACTGCATTTTATAGATTGCATCATTAGACACCCTGAAGTCTTCATAGTAACACAGAAATGGCAAGAATAGACCACTTTCAGTCTTAATTTCTTACTTGATGTAGGAAATATGTAGGGTTTTTTAAGCAAGATATTCGTATCAAGATGCTATAAAGTCCACTGATTGAAGGCTGGTTATATTGATTTTTCCAATTTATTTTCACCCTATTTTGTATGGTTATCCTATGTATTAAGTAGGGATATATAACCGTCTCACAGAAAGGTATTTTATAGACTCATTTAGAGCTCCATCATATATATTTTGTCAAGGAAAAAGACTGGCCTGGTTAAACAGAGAACTCAGGCTGGAACCCAGGGAAAAAAAAGAGGTGTATCATCTTTGGAGGAAGGGCAAGTACCTTGGAGGGATTAAAAGAATGCTGAGAGGTTATGGAGGGAGAAAACTGGAAGGGTCAAAGCCAAACTGGAATTTAATTTGACTACTGCAGTTAAAGACAACAAGGGTAGGACACTCTCAGGGGAGGAGGGAAAGGCTGAGCTATTTAATGCCTTTTTTGCCTCACTCTTTACTATTGAGACTCAGGATACCCAGATCCCAGAGCTGGAAGTTGGCGACCAAGTGAAGCCCCCATAGAATCACAGAACACCTTGGGTTGGAAGGGGCCTTAAAAATAGTCTTGTTCCAGCCCCCCATGATCCAGGAGGAAATGGTTAATGACCTGCTCTGCCCGTTAGATACCCACAAGTGCCAGTGGGATTCACCTGACAGTGTCTGCAGGGAGGGCTCCGGGCAGGGCCCGGGCTCTGCTCCCCGGCCCAGCGATGGCCCCAGAGGAACGGGCAGGGGCTGAGCCCAGGCAGCTCCCCCTGCACAGGAGGCAGAACTTGTGCCCCGGGCAGTGCCCAGCCCCGAGCAGGTTGTGCCCAGAGGCTGTGCAGGCTCCTCCCTGGGGATATTGCAGAGCCACACGGACACACTGCTGTGCCCCGTGCCCTGGGCTGGCCCTGCTGGAGCAGGGAGGTGGCACCACAGGAGCCCCTGGGGGCCCCTCCAGCCTCACCCAGCCTGGGATCTCACAGAATGGTTTGGGTTGGAAGGGACCTTAAAGCCCATCCCATTCCACCGCCTGCCATGGGCAGGGACACCTTCCACTATCCCGGCTTACTCAGAGCCCGTCCAGCCTGGCCTCAGACACTCCCAGGGGTGGGGCAGCCACAGGGAAACCTGTGCAAGAGTCCAAACTGACAATCAGAGAAAAATTAAGAAAACAAATGCAACCGATTAATCTTTGATGTGGGTCTGTAAAGCAGGTTAGGGAGCGTGTTTACATTCATTAATGGTAGTGTTTTCTCAACCGGATTATCCAGTCTGAGCTAAGGGATGCTGCCCCCCACATCCTCTTGCTAGCTTGAGATGCAACATCACAAAGCATGACAAGGCAATGTTTTTATGAACAAGCCTAGTGTCTGTGATCTGCCTTCCTATGAAATTAGTTTCTTCCCAAATGCCTGTTACTCCAGTTGTTAAATTACTCTAAGTCATGCTCCAAGGCATGTATAGTATACTACAATCAAACAGGAACAACACTTTGCATATCATTAAATGCCAAATTCTTTCTGCCACTCTGGAAGCAAAACTGCAGCCAGAAATGTCTGCTTTCCCTGCTTCTTTGCAATTCCAATTGCCAAGTGAACGCAGGCTGGGGAGGCAGTTCTGCCAAGTGTCAGCGCTGCGTTAATATTGTTATTATTCTCTGGGACTGAAGTATATAATGCTATTTTCTCAAAAGGCATTATTGATACCACGGATTAGCATTACAATTTGTGTAATTATTGTAGTGCCCACAGGACTTCATGTCATCAAATATTTATACAACTTGGAATAGTTGGCTGCAAATGATTTCAGATGCCTTGCTGGACCTTTGGAAGGAAAAAGTGATTGGTTCAGGTAGCTAATTCAAAGGAAAAGCATAATACAGGATTGGCACAGGATGGTCAAGAGATATTTGGTCTTGGGATAATCTTGAAATCTCTTCATGCTGCTTGTTTTTAATCATGGGCCTTCAGCTTCTGATTTCATTTCTCCTAAGAACCCACCTAATTTTAAGCATGCAGTGTCCCCTTCTCACTTCCCATGCCCTGTTCCTTGAGTATCCAGCGTTTGTTTTTTCTGCTTTGGGCCTCCATCCCACATATACCTGCAGCAGAGCAGAGCACATAATGCCGTGTTGTCCGGATGATCCTGTCTCTTATCAAAGTGGCCCCCACTGACAAAAGAACAGCTTTGCTGGTTCTTTTATTAAAGGCCACTGCAGGATTGCTTATCAAAACCCAGAATAATTCAAAAATACGTGTTGTAAAATATTTCTAAATGAGTAAGATATCAGTGCAGTTTGTTCAAAACTCTGTAACACTGGAAGTCAAAAGCAAGTATCTCGTTTTTGTTTTTTAAAGAGACACAAGGCAGTGCCTTTACCCTTGTCAAGGCTGCAAGGACCAGAAAGGTTTTCAAATGAGGATATATGCAGGCTAAATAAAATATAAATATAAATTCCATACTTTATCCAGACAGCTGTTGAATGAACAGGCCTTTTCATGAATCCCTTGCTCTAGGCCACATTATACCAAACTCACAGGACTGCTCTGTGGTTGCTCCATCCCTGGAAGTGTCCAGGGCCAGGTTGGACAGGACTTGGAGCAGCCTGGGATAGTGGAACGTGTCCCTGTCCATGGCAGGGGGTGGGACAGGATGATTTTAAGGACCTTTTCAACCCAAATCTTTCTATGATTCCATGTTTCTATGATTTTTGAAGGAACTAATGACTATTCAGCTAAGTCTGATGTAAAAACCTCTACTACATGACTGATTTTTATAAACCCAAAACCTCTGGAAATCCTAACATCAAGATGACTATCACAGAACAGTCATATATCAGAAATAGTCAGAATTTCTTAAATGGCAAGAGCCCTTTTACACAAATAACGCTGCTTCATCTGTTACCTCAGGTTAGACAATGGTTTAAAGAAAAAAAAAAGGCAGCCTCACAATGCTGAGTATCAGCAAGGTGGAGGTGGTGACAGGGAGCACAAGACATTCAGACAGAGCAAGGAGTCATTCCCGTTAGATAATGCATGATGTTTAATCAGCCGTGTCACCAACTGGAGGTAGTGTGCAATAGTTAAGCATTAATAGGATAAATCTGTCCTCTTCTATTTCAGTCTTGAAAAGAATTGCATTTGAGATGGTTTAAACAGATCATTTTGAAAAGATCAAGAGCAAGACCTAATAAGTAACACTTCATTAGAAATGGAGCAATTAGAAGTTAGTGAGATACCACACAACTCCAAGTTTAACATCAGCATTGTAGAAGAAACTGTATAATCATGGGTAGGGACATTAGCGAGACCTTGCAGTTAGATTGAAAAAAAAATCTATTTTTGTCCTTCAGTTGTTTCCCTTTGGTTTTCTATCAAAGTAAGTGTAGACAACATTACCTCTACAAATATCCACAGTGTGCTGAAACCCTGTCTGTTCATTTTGTAGCCAGAAAAAGGTTTGAACATTAAAAAAATGCAAATATAACATATGCTGCCTTGTATTTTCACTGTTTCCCCCCCTCAAAGTGTAGACTATTCCTAACAAACATTTCAGAACGCCGCAATAGAAACAGTTTTATGATCATCAAAAACAAAATTAAGAAAACACAGGGGAGAGGGTGGCACATGATCTCTCTCTTGCCAAGCGGGTTTCTATTCAAAACAGATCAGGGCTTGGATGAATATTTCCATGGAAGATAATGGAACCTGAAGTCACTCTGAAGCAGCAGAACTAACAGACTCCAGTGAGGTCAAATCAAGCTAAGTGAAGTAGAGAGCCTGACCCACAGTTTTACCACCCTGAGATATTGTCTGTGTCAGAAAGTTCAGGTGATTGATTTAATTTTAGGTAAACATCCAAACTTACTACTCCAAGTCATTCATAAATACCCTGCAACTAAATGAAAGCAGCTACTGAATAAGGAGAGGATCACCAGTTTCTAGCTCAATTCTCCTTTTAGCTTGTCTTAACCAAAGTTGTATCACAGTAATTGCAAATGACTTTACTATCATTAACATCACTAAACTTCATGGAGAAAGCAGTCTGCAGGGACATTAAAGTAAAATCAACTATGCAAAATTAAAAGACTCAACAACTCTTCTTTAAGGCAGTGTGATACTAATTAACAACAATTGCTTTCTGGTTGAGGATTTCTCCTGGCTGTGTAAATCAGGGGAAATGCTGTGTTGTAGCTTACAGCAGACAAATCTGGAAAAGAAGGGGGAAAAAACCCAACCACATCTACATTCCAACAAAAACTGGTAAACAGTGCAGTTCAGGGAGAAGGTATTGGAATGCAAACCCCTCTCAGCCAAGAGACAAGATTTACACAAAATCCTTGGGGTCACATGTGATACCAATTAAAGAAACAACCAAAATTTCAGAATAGTCTTCTGAAGGCTTTCCTCACTCATCTCGGTTTTGGCTGCTCCTTACACGTGTGTCGAGATGTTTGTGCTGTGTGTGGAATGAATGCAGAGAGCCTGGAAATAATCAACACTAAGGAAAATAATATGGGCTGCAGTTTCCCTGTCTTAACGCCTTCACTTGTCCTCTTGGGATAAAAGTAGTAACAGTTCCATAATTTTTATGAGAAAATGTACTGCCATTATTTGATAGGATTAAATATGGGATTGTGTTTAAACTTATTTTTCGTAATTGCATACCAAACTTTTACCCTATTTTAGAAACAGTTGAAACTTTTAGGCTCTCCTGAATTCTTTATTGTGTCTTCTGCCTATTAAGAAAGAATAGTGACTGTGCAAAAAAGAAAGGGACAGCTCTGGAAATCCACAGTTCCAAACCGCAGAGCCAGAAGGGAGAATGATCTGTCAGAAACCAAACCAGAATTCAGACACTACAGAAGGGTCTTACTCCAGATGAACAAGAGCTACGGAAGGAGGCTTAGAGTTAATATTAGCTAAACCAATCTAAGGATGAATTATGATCATTATAATGATCAAGTAGTTATTTAAATTACTTCCTTAAATACAGAAACAAATATGGGACTTCTCTAAAAGTGAAGAGTTGTGTTTATTTGTGGGGGGTACATTTTTAGTAACTGAGTGGATAGAGTTCTTCAGCTCACAGCAAAGCACTGATTATTTAGACTATGTTGTCTCTGCAAGATTGATCTCTTTCAGACTAATCTGTCATGACTTTAACATGTGGGGTTTCTTTCTTTTAGCTCTTAATGTAAATAAAAAACCACTAAGATGTGGAAGATATAAAGGCAACAATTTCTAATAAGTCCTTCTAGCTACACAGCTGGGTTATGGAGATTTTTTAAATTTAGAGCACAAAACACTTAGATCTCACTTGCAGTAAAGAGAAAAAGAGGGAAAATATTTATGTAATAGTTCATTGTCAAAGAAAGGATATTTAGACACTTTCAGTCCTAATTACAGCACTTAATATCACCAATAGAATGTTATTTTATTAAAACAAGTATTTCTTGGAATAACAGCAAAGTAACAGAACCGCTTAACCAGCTGAGGCTGTACGACCTCTGGGAGACCGACTCGGGTTAAATTCTGGTATCTTTTAGCAGCTCCTTGACAATAACACTGCCTTCAGTGGGATGCTGAATCCAGTGTTGGAGCCTGCACTGCTCCTCCTTCCAGAGCAGATGCCACCAACCTCTTCTTTTAGAGAACTATCTTTCACTGTTGACACGAAACTCTTGAGAAGATAAACCAAAGCCTATCAGACACCCACTTAAATCTGGAGGCAGCCTTCAAGAGGAGTCAGCTGCCATAACTCTGATATCTCCCAGTGTGGCAGTTGGCCAGAGCCAACCCTACAGCGCAGAACACAGAGCCCTCAAAAACACAAAGCAACTTTTGCTTCTGCCAGGAAAGGTTGGACCAGATGATTCTTGAAGTCCCTTCTAACCTGGCATTTTAGGATTTCCATTCCACCAGTATGGAAATGGGTTCAGTAGAAGAAGGGAAATTTGTCTTTTGAGTGGGTCCCTAGTAGGTGGTCTCCCAAAATAATTCTCAGTCAGGTACTTGGAGCCGACCCAACCAGGTGTGAGTGACCATGTCCTCTGCCCCCTCAACAGTGGAAGGGAGGATGCTTCTGCCCCCAAGGACTCTGGGTCCTGTTTGTACCACCTCACACTGAACTGAGGCAGAGACGCCTCAAGCCTGTCCTTGCTCAGTCCACTTCACTCCTGACATTCCCCTCCTTGATCACAAACTCCTCTGACACCCTCAGAATGTCTCCTGTCCTGCAACTGTGCACCTTCAAGCTCTTTTCAACCAGCTCTCTCTGCAAAAGAAACAGCTTTGCTTTCCTTTCTCCATGCTGTGAATCCTTCCCAGCTACTGAAAAAAAAGTGTGTAAAGAGCTGTGGTCTTCTCTTACATCAGGAAACACAAGAGCACAGAAGAAAGATGTACAACTAGAACAGGAGTTCCAAAAGACTGGAGTTTTCCAATTCATATGCGTGGCAAAGGCAACAACTGAAGCTTAAAAGAGTTGCAAGAGTAGGACAAGAACTGAGCTGAAAGCAGCCAACTCCAGGCTCCTCAGACATCAATTTGATTTGTCCTCCCATCCTAGATTACAGCTTTGCTCCAGCCTGCTCTGTGTAACTCTGAGCTTCATTTGTTCTGTACCAAGCAATATCATTTCTTGAGATTCTACTGGTTCCTAATGATGTGGAATATAACATGTCACTGCTGAATGCAGTTAAGAAATATGCAAAAGAGAAAACGCCAAACTTTGAAAGAAAATCCTGTCTTAGCACACTATTAGACTAATCATGTGAAAATGTTTATTTGCTATGAAGTCACAGCTATTAAACAAATTGGTCCATTCTGCAGTGCCAGAGTATTCTCACATGGGTTGCAAGATTTCTTTAAAATTATGTTGAAAAAGATACATTCAGCTAATGAAATTAATGAGCTTTAATACTCCCTTGAAGTACAGGTTTTCAGCACAAACTTGCTTCATTATCACAGCTCTGTAAACCTGGTAATGCATAATGGTCACCGATCCTGTCCAGAACACAGTGAAACATGGCAAAAGTTTAATTGTACATGCACCTACATTTTAAAGTAAATAAGGCAGTCTCCAAGGCTATTAATATAACAGATGCCTTCTATAATTAAAGGGATAATGTCCAAAGATTAGCTGGAAAGTATTGTAATTAAAGTTAGTAAATTACTGTTGAAGTCATCATTACATGGAAACTCAATTAAAATGAGATCCTTAATTCTGCAACGGCACAGCAACAACAGTGAGTTTCCCCACATTTCTGTCACATACAGAACCCCACCTCACATGCTGAAGCACCTGAATGGCTGCAAGTTTTCCTTATTTCTGTAGCGCTTTATTGTACAGAAAAGAGCCAAATCTGGTGCACTGTTAAACGGTCTTTATTTTTTTCCCTGCTATTCTCAAGCAGAAGACTTTTTAAAATCTCATCCCTAAAGAGGAGCATTCACATAAGAAGTAATTTTAATGAGTTTATAAAAATATATTCACAGAAAATACAGTATTAGCCCTGGAAAACCCTTTCTATGGGCACCGTTTGAATGAATGGTTAAAGAGGCACAGAAGGACTCAATAACATCTCTTGAATGCATCAGCAGTACAAATACAAATCCATTACAGGAAGTCTATCTAAAAGTGTATTTCAATAGTTCAATTTAGGAAAGGTTTACAAGGTCTTTGGATGGTACAAAGTGACTCTGGCAAGTAGTTAACATAACTAATTATAAGAACACATTTTTCTTCTAGACAGAGGAAGGATTAAGGTCATCTATTCTTTTTTTTTTTTAATATAATGAACTGAGGAAGAGCATCCACTTTTTGCCTACTTTTGTCAGTTTTATGAGACATCAGACTGCATTCCTACAGTTTGCTTTCTGTGTCACTAAGTTATCTCTTCAATACTCTCCAGACCATCCACAGGCTGAAAAAGGTCAGTCCAAACCAGAGCTTACGCAAACACTTGCATGGATCTAGCCTGTCGAGCACTAAAGTGAAATCCTTGAAAGAACAGGAGCAGTCCCTTGTTCACTGGAAGCCTGAAATTAGATTTGCAGGTGGTACCCCTCAGGAAGCAGCAAATGCCCCAGTTTTGGGGCTTTAAGTCAGAATAAGTGAAAGGAGGGGGTTTAGGGCAGTGATCACATGAACATGGAACAGTGGCTGAGGAGCTGGGGAACTAGAAATAAAGATATTTTACTTTGCTGAATAGAAACCTGTCGGATCCGGGGGGATGTTCTGGTGGATTGCTACGACCTCCCGAACCGACTTAACAGAAAGTCGCTCAGCAGCCCCTGCCTTCACACAGACACACACGCGTGCCCTGGACAGCTTCTCGACATGTCAGTGGCAAAGAGGCAGGAAGGGTCCTTGTGTGGAATTCCATGGCATGGGTTTATTTCAGCTCCACCATGAAGGGCACCAGAGACAGAAGACATTGGGGGATGGAGAGGTTATATATGGGGGCAGAGAAAGCATCAGGGACAAGGGCGGTACATAGGTGGGACTAGGGTATGAGAGCCAATGGGAAAATCTGAGGGAGTGGCGAGGAACAAGGTCCGATGGGAGAATGGGGAAGGGAGAACTTTCTAAAGAAGGAGCAGATAAGGTATAAGGGGGCGGGGAGGCCAGTTGGGAAAGCAGAACTGGGGAACATTTCCATAACAGAACAGGGCATTCTGGGGGAGGCTTTTTAGTCACTTTAACCTGGGGAGCTCTCTTGGGGTCTGTCCCTTTCACTGGCTCCCACAGAAACCCTCAAAGTAAAAAGTAGATTTAAAAGCAGGCAGAGAGACCAAAGCTGCACAGAAGACAACTGTGCTGAGTTGGGATGAAGAGAGAGAAATCAGCTGAACAGTTGAGTTTGTCCTGCCAAGCAAATGCTGCTGCTGAGATCAAGAAGCCAAGAGCTTCGTTCTCCAGCCCTGAGTTTTTTAAGTTCCACTCTACCCAAGCTCCACCAGATCCTCCTCACATGTTGGTTGTCCTCTCTCCCTCCAAAGAAGAGCAGCCTCGTATTAGAAGCACTGATACAAGTAAGATACGTCCTGCTGCAAATAGCAGCTCAAATTCCTCATTGCTGCAGGGAGCAATATCCTTTGTATGCAACTTTCAAATGCAGCACAAGCTATTTGTGTGAGTGAGCTATTTTATGTTTTATTGCTGGGAAAACATTAAGCTCACTGAGCCACACACTGCACATTTATCCTTTTTGGGCTGGTGCTCCCAAATCTGTTATGAGCACTCAGATTCTTCACAGATGGGACAAACTAGAGACTACTTTCATCAATATTTCACTTTTACTAACAGAGTCACCATTTCTCTTGCACTACGTGTTCAGTACTGAATTGCACGGATGAGAGCTCAAACCAGAGTGAACCCTGATCTGCTGCAAATGTCATCTGTGATGGCTTTCATGGCATGTTGGTGGTTTACAATTCCCAGGTCTCTTCTTATTTCATTTAGAGGGTATCCCTTAACCTGACTAAATTCATTTGAACATTCAGTTCGCATGTGACAGACCTTTTGAACTCAGTAAGGGGCATTTTGATTATTTGCTCTGTTTATTCACCATGAGGCAACAGACAAAGTTTAATTCCATTAACTCAGCCTCTGGTGTGTGCTATTGGTCAGGCAAACAGTGTTTCTCATATCAGCTCATAATTGCTATAGAGTGGATAGCAATTTGAAGTGGTGATCAGAGGGATGGAGCAGCTCTGCTGGGAGCAAAGGCTGGCAGAGCTGGGATGGTTCAGCCTGGAGAGGAGAAGCTCTGGGCTGACCTCAGGGTGGCCTTGCAGGGCCTGAAGGAGCTGCAGGAAAGATGCAGAGAGACAACTGACAAGGGCTGGAGGGACAGGACCCAGGGAATGGCTTCCCAGTGCCAGAGGGCAGGGCTGGATGGGATCTTGGGCAGGAATTGTTCCCTGGGAGGGGGGGCAGGCCCTGGCCCAGGGTGCCCAGAGCAGCCGTGGCTGCCCCTGGATCCCTGGCAGTGCCCAAGGCCAGGCTAGACACTGGGGCTGGGAGCAGCCTGGGCCAGTGGGAGGTGTCCCTGCCTTGTGGAAAGGGAGGTGGAACAGGGTTATTTTAAGATCCCTTCCAACCCAAACCATTCCATGATTCTTTGAAATGTGTCCTTAAGAATAAATTGATGTGCTACTGGTCACTTCACCTGCTGAATTATACTTACCGCTTCTGCAGTGGTGGGAGAGCACAGATTAGGCTGTCAAAGATGCCTGGCAAATACAATTCACTGCAGGACACCAGTTTACTGCATGACCTGCACATCCATGGCAGAAATACGTCCCATCGAGCCAAAAGCTGAGATATACCACAGAGATGTGCATATATCTAAATGCACTGTCTGAAGTGTTATTGATTTTCGTAACCAGTCAGAGTATGTTCAACAAAATGACTCTCTTTTCACTGGTTTTGACCAGCTCTGTTGACTCCACTTACAAGAGCGTCTTTGCATTTCAAAACAACTGTTTAGTGGGGATCCAGGGAGGGACCCGTCAGGAAACAGCATACATGAAACTGCTGCAATCAAGAAAGCCGTGTTAATAGCACTGGCAATGCTGAAACTGCCTTTCTAGTTTGTTTGCTGCAGTCTTAAAATATGTATTGAAAACATAAAACCATCCTTTCTCCACCTTTCTCTCGGCACTGGATATTTCTCCACCTTTCTCTTGGCACTGGATATATTTTACTTTTGTAACTGGACTTGCTTGGAAAATTCTTGCCAGCATTTTTAACCTTTTTGCTACTGAGGCTTCTGCCCATACCTTCATTATACCGTTCCCGGTTACCCAGAAACTTAACAATTTCTACCAGTTTGAACTCATCTCTTGTGATATATTTCCTGCTTTTTCAATAGCAGGATACTAATTAGCACTTAACATTTACTTAATACATTCTATTAGAGCAAAATGAATTAGGATCTTTATTAACCTGAACTGAGAAATTATGATATTGTCTATTCAGTCCCTGGGTATATTCGCTGCATTTGTATTGTGTTGGTTTTCTTAGGATTCTACTGTATTTTCCTCACACTGGGATAATGAGTCTACTAAATTGCTATCTGCAATAAATTTCTTGTGAAATGGTTCAGTTTCCTTTTTTCCACTCTTTCATTTTCTGCTTTGAATAGAGAACCCTAGAGTGAGATGGAGCTTGCAAAGAAAAAACAATTCAGAGAAGGGAAATCACTAGTTTGGAAGAGGATAAACCCAAAATGTTCAGGGATTATAAATGTACCAGCCGGCCATTTCAGCTCTATTCACATCAAGCCTTATGCTGAAATACATATGGTAACTTTGTCAAGAGTGCCATTTCATAGAATGGTTTTGCCTCTCCAGGCGGAGTCTGAGCACTCTGCCCAGAAGCACATCACCCATTTACAACGACCTGACTCTCCTCTCTCAAGACCCTCCCACTCTCTTGTTTACTCCCCAGCCCCGTTCTTTTCTTTTTTTAGGAGAAAACCTCTACAGTCCTGGCTGCTTTTATTCTTGTCCTTCAAAGCAGGACTGTTTTCTCAAATCTCTGGCAGTTAACTCCTCCTCAGAGTCACAAACCAAATTAATGTGTTACTTCAGGAACTTCGGGGATTTTTACCCTTTAAGTGTGATCCTGATGACTACAAAGTACAGTGCAGATCTCCTTTAGAGGAAGACACAAGAATCCTTCTGAAGCATTGTCTTCCACACTTGGATGCTGAGATCAGCAAGAGAGTCAGTGGGGACAGCAACTGAGTACAACATTTAAGCAGCTGACTAAGTGCAAAACCTGATGGCTATTTACCAGCCTATCTAACGGCCATTTAACAGATATTATGTGAAATAATATTCTGACAAAATATTATTTTGCCAGAGTTTATCCAAGAGTTTTATTTTGTCCTGTTTACCTACCAGAACCAGTTCTTTTACCAAATGTCCTGGGTTTACAGTAAACTGTTTTGTTTAGTCCTTATTTCTTTCAAACTAAGTTCCATTCAAGTCAGCTTTGTAGCAGCAACACTGGCCTTAGCTGCAATGGGATACACACAAGACATTTTTTATGAAAGGGCCCACCTCAAACACACACTGCTTTGTCCTTTTCTTTATTTGAGCAACAAAGTAGGGAGTCCAGCTGAACTGCTGATCACATCCATAGTTACCTTCATGAGGAGGATTCTCCCAAATGTGCATTTGAGACAGCGTTTGGGCTCTCAGACCTGCCAGAGCTTAAGAGCAATAGCAGGGTAAAGAAAGCCACAAAGAACTGATTTTAGAGCTTAATTTAATATATTTTGGTGTTTCTTACCGCTGCACAAAACAAATTGATATTATTCCCGCTCATGAGGCTCATTATGTATTTTTCCTTGAAATCATCACTTCACCTTCTCTTCTATGTGGGACAGGTCTCTCCCAAACTTCAGCAGTGGAGGATGGCTACCATCAACCTCCTTTTCCTTCCCAGCCACAGACATACTCATGCACACCTACCTCTCACTTTAAAGTATAATTTTTAGCTTCTAGAACCCAAAAGATCCAAGTACTGTCCATCATACCTTTATTAGGCAAGTAATGCCTCAAATGCCAACAAGAGAGATGAGTTAATCAATGCCAGAATTTGGCTTCTTTTATCTATGAGAGTGTTTAATGTGTGTAAATATGTTGAAGGTTCATGCTCTAGATCGAGCTAGCTCACAAAAGCAAAGACTGCAACTTGGTCAGTCCTGGGGCAGGTCTGGGCACCACAAGGTAAAAAAGATCCCAAGCTGCTGGAGAGTGTCCAAAGGAGGGACCGGGGCTGGGGCAGGGCCTGCAGGGGCCACCCGAGGAGCAGCTGAGGGCACTGGGCTGGTTCCTCCTCAGCAGAGGAGCCGAGGGCAGAGCTCCCCGGGCTGCAGCTCCGAGCTCTGCTCTGGGCCAGGGACAGCACCCAGGGAGCGGCTGGAGCTGGGCCAGGGCAGGGTTAGGGTGGAGATCAGGGAAAGGTTCTGCTTCCCCCAGAGAGTGCTGGCACTGCCCAGGCTGCCCAGGGAATGGGCACGGCCCCGAGGCTGCCAGAGCTCCAGGGGCGTTCGGACAGCGCTGCCAGGGATGCCCAGGGTGGGGCTGGTGGGGGCTCTGTGCAGGGACAGGGGCTGGGCTGGATGATCCTTGGGGATCCCTTCCAACCCAGGATATTCTATGGTCCCATGAAGAAAAACTCAAGACTCCAACAGAGTTGCATTTTTGCATCTCCTTGGAATGATTTACATTATGTGGAAAGGTTAAAAATAACATTTGTGCAATGTGCTGTTTCATCTTGTTTCTCACATACTTTTCTTCTTGTCATTAGAAAAGCCCAAAAATTTTAGCAAGTAGATACCAGTTATAAAATTAGTCATAAATCTTTGAGCCACTCAGCTCTCAGTAGGACTCTGAAGGGATTTTTTCCTTTGCTCAAGAGAGATGCATATCACCATCTCTACTGCTATCCCTAAAAACACTGCTCCATTACCTTCCTCATGAAGGAAGAAAGAACCACATGCCCCCTTTTCCTTCAGCAGCAGGTGAGTTTTTAGTTGTTTCAGAATGTAGTTTCTTCACTTCTAGGTCTAATTAACTATGTCTCCCCTGTAGTTAATGACAGCTCTTTAGATATAATTAAATATATGCCACAAAGAATTGCTGCTAGGTAGAACAAGTTATCCCAAAAGTAGGAATCAGTTGTTGGGTTTGGTCTCCTTTCCAGAAAATTCAGCTAATAAAAGGCATTAAACTTTGTTCACATAATCAAACAGAATTAAATACAAAATAGTTAGTGATAAAAGGCAAAAAATATTGATCCCTGATCATCTTTCTCACTTGATTATCTTTTTGTAAAGATAGTAACCAGTAACAACTTGCTTGGTTATGTTCATTTCAATAACAATGCCTACTCTTCAGTTAATAAATGTTGTTTACCAGAAGTTCTGGGATTTTTGTTTTGTTTTGCGGATTTTTTGGGGTTTTGTCTCATGTAAGATTTTTAAAATCACGGTTTCCAACAGTTTGGGTCATAAAAAGCAATATACAACATGTAGTGAAATAACCAGTATCAGTGTATGCTGCTTTTCAGTAACATTTTTATATGGAAGATTGAGGCACTGAAACTCCATCTTTTCCTCACAAGGAGATGGAACTGAACACAAGAAAATAGCTGAAGATATGAGGATTCAGATGCATTGTTTGCAAGTGTGCAAAAGAGAAGCGATTTAAAGAAGCATCTGTGAATTGCCCCAATAGTAATCAGTTTTACCATGCTTAGCTATTATTTTTGGAGGATAAAAAACAATACTAAAAAGTTAAGAAATTGGATAAAATCCAAATAAGACCAATTTTGAGAACTCCAGGATCTCAGCCATGGAAAGGTTGATCATGGAAGCACTGCAGCCTGATTTTGGAACAAGATACCTAAGCTTGACCTACATTATCTTTTAAGCTTCTAGACCTTTTCCTCACCCCTATATGATTTATAATGCATAAGTAATTTTAAGCTTTACAGCTCAGACTGTGCCTGCTCTTCCCTCTCAAGCCCTGGCATGTAGAGGCAGATGGAATTTCCTGAGGATCCAACTGCCTCCATCACATAAACCCTTCTATAACCTTACCTAATTCATTTGTTGTCATGGAGTTGGGCAGTGTCAGGGTATGGAGGGAGAAGAATGAGGATCCAACAGATTTAGAGAAATGTTAAAATATATTTGATGCAGATGCATTCAAGCAAATCCTGCCCTATCCACTCCAGGGGAAAAAAGACATTGTTAAAGGAAAACAGTTCTGAGAAGACATCAAGAACCACCCTTATATACAGCTGTTAATTCAGTGATTGATTTCTGCTTATTTTGCCTCAGAAAGTCATTCGCAGAGTTGCTCTGAGTTAAAATATTGCATTAATAAATAAAGGTAAGACACTAAGTTTCAACAGAATTTATTATAAGTAAAATGACTAAAATTTATCTTGTCTTACTTTCTTAAAGGTGGAGCAGAATTACATTTGATTACATTTTTTAGTAGTAAGCTGATCTTCCTCCCCCTTTAAAAAAATAATTAAGATTCTGTACAATCTGAGTCAGCATTCTAGTTTGTTAAAAGAATTCAGCGCATCAGGCCCTGTTTCTTATTCCATATTACTTTTTACTTGCTTGATATAAAGTGCTCTGCTAGAATATTTCCCGCCCAAGACATGTCATCATTTCACTCTCTGCCTTGTTTTTGCTTGTGCTTTTGCTGAGCTAAAGAATCAATATCTGTATAAGCCAATTTTTAATTAAGCAAGGTGGTTCTATACAGATACTTTCCTGCCTTTAATATTTATATACATGCACAAAAAATAAATGTGTAATTATCCTCTATAAGCCATATTCAAAGCTTTCTGAAGCAAGTGGGAAGACTTTTGATTTTCCTGAACTTTTGAATTATGTCCTAGGAAAAAACATCGCCAGAGATCTTATTCAGCCAAGTGGAAGAAAAGAGATCAATGCTCTTCTATTCTCCCTTGGTTGGTCCATTCGTGACTGCAACAGAAAGAAAATCAAGTGCTAAAGAAACAGATGCTTTGATTTATTCACTGAGGACTGTGGAAAATTATCTGTCCAAAATTTTAGATAAAGAGTTAGTTAAGATTTAAGATGAAGAAAAATACACAGTTTTACAGCAGATTTTTTGGAAGAGTTTCACGGAGATTTAAAATATTCCAATTGAAGATACGGTTTCTGATAGAAGGCAGAAGACAGAGTCGAGAAAAAGTGAGACAAGATCACAAACCCAGTTAAAAAATATGTCTTGCCCCTCAAATATCCTTTGCTCTCATCTTTTAATACCACACTGAATTAATTGGTTCAGGACTTGGGATGCAACTTTACAAGAATGTAAACTTGATAAATTGTGGAATTTATTTTAAGGGGTGTCTCTGCAAGAGCACTGCTTGAAGAATAATTAGATTTTCAAAGTGGGGACGACCAGGTCCTTCTCTGGTATGAAACAGAGGCACAGAGATACAAATATTCACGCAGAATATTAGCAACCAGCTGGGAATCTGACTGAGGCAGAACCAGCAGAACAAAAGTGCAGTGTTAGTGTGGAAAGGGCAACTACAGCCAAATGAACTGGAGTTCCACTGGGAGACCCTGCTGTGGGTAACTCCTCACCACTGATAGTGTAGAAGCCCACAAAAAAGGATGTTCATCAGAATATTCTCCTCACGTGGTCCTAAAGCTTTGAAGGCAGGAAAAGATGATGGGATCAAGGGCCCTCAGCAGGTCTGCAGGTGACACAGAGCTGAGGCAGGGACACTCCTGAGGACAGGGCCATCCAGAGAAATCTGGACAAGCTCCAGAAGTGGCCCCTGGGATCTCCGAGGTTTAACAAGGCTCAGTGCTGGGGCTGGCCCTGGGTCAGGGCAGCCCCGGGGTCAGTCCAGGCTGGGCTGAGCAGAGGGAGCAGCCCCGGGAGAGGCCCTGGGGGAGCTGTGGGGCAGAGCCGGCCCTGCCCCGGCCGTGTGCGCCGGGACCCCAAACCCCCCTGCCCCGGGCTGAGCCCCAGCGTGGGCAGCAGGGGAGGGGGGATTCTGCCCCTCTGCCCCCTCAGCTGAGCCCCCACCTGCAGAGCTGCCCCAGCCCTGGGCCAGCACAGGGAGGGCCTGGAGCTGCTGCACAGAGCCCAGAGGAGGCACCAGCATGAGCAGAGGGATGGAGCAGCTCTGCTGGGAGCAAAGGCTGGCAGAGCTGGGATGGTTCAGCCTGGAGAGGAGAAGCTCTGGGCTGACCTCAGGGTGGCCTTGCAGGGCCTGAAGGAGCTGCAGGAAAGATGCAGAGAGACAATTGACAAGGGATGGAGGGACAGGACCCAGGGAATGGCTTCCCAGTGCCAGAGGGCAGGGCTGGATGGGATCTTGGGCAGGAATTGCTCCCTGGGAGGGTGGGCAGGCCCTGGCCCAGGGTGCCCAGAGCAGCTGTGGCTGCCCCTGGATCCCTGGCAGTGCCCAAGGCCAGGCTGGACACTGGGGCTGGGAGCAGCCTGGGACAGTGGGAAGTGTCCCTGCCCATGGCAGGGGATTGGAAGTTGATTTATAAGGTCCCTTCCAACCCAGGCCATTCTATGATTTTATGATATTTGTCAGGAAAATGAGTGGTGCTGTAGAAAAGCCTCTATAATCTCCTTTGCCTCATGCAGTTTCTGCTGTCACAATGGACTCAGAGCTCCAGCCTTATCTCAGGTCTCTTCTCTGCCACAGGGGATTCAAATCCACCAGCTCTGGCCTTACTCTCAGGCTCCTGGCTCATCGCTCAAGCTGTGGAGAGTGACACACTGGTAACAAACATCTAACATTCCACCGCTGTGCAAAAGGTTGAAGGTCAGAATTTGAGCTGTGTGGGCAGCTCTGGTGCCAATGAGGTTAAGCAACAAGTGATTCTTCAGCATGATGAGTTTTGACTTGAGCAAAACCACTCAAACCATCTTCTGATTTCATCTTCCTGCAGAGAAAGCCAATAGCAGGGTACAGCTCCCTGGGACATTCTGCAAAGGTGCTTAACGCAGAACTATGCAGAACTTAAAACTGGCTTTTTATCAAATTTTCTCCTTAAGACATACTGTGCAATGGGAGGGAAATAGTTTTGTGTCAATTTACACAGGATTCAATAAAAGCAAATTAAAAAGTTGTTTCCTATTAAAATCGACACAAGTTTTCTATTATCATGAGTATTATTAACTTGAGATATATGTGCCAGATCTCCTTTTAATTACAGACATATAACTTACACAAAGAGAAGTCATATCTTCCAAGTAATTACAGGCAGCTCTAAAGCATATTATTGTATTATTAAATTAAAAAATCCGCTAGTAGAAAGATCAGAAATTAAATATAGACTCATCCAGCATTCAAAGAAAAAGTAGGCATAGACAGACATGAAATAAGCTAAATTATTCAGATTTAAAACACAGTTTTCATACAGAAAAGAATTATATGCAGCAGCAGTGTTTTGCTGGGGTTTTCTAAATAAGATGTAGCTACCAGCAAACTATTCAGTTCTCATTAAAACAAACTAAAAAATAAATCCAGCCTATCCTGAAGAGCAGCTGAAGAACATTTATCCCCCAGTGAAATCACTTCCAGAAAGATCCCCATGCCTAGCAAGAGGAGGAAAATGAACAGCATCCTAAAATCAGAGCACAGTGGATTAAGCCATATTGTCTCAGCTCAGTTCTTCAGACCTTGCACACATGTGGGATTTAACCATCCTTTTCAAGCTAAGGACTCAGTATTTCTTATCCAGTGGCAGTGAGGCAAAGTTGAAGAGGAAGGCACAAGGCCCTACTCCAGCTGGATTCCATGGACCTCTGAAGTCCTCATTAGTAAGATATGAACAATCCAAAGCTGAATATTTTACCTGTGTCTTTGTTCAGCCCTCAGAAGAGGGAAACCTGGCTGTGCAGTGACCACAGAGGACGTAGACTCCCTGAAGTTGTGCTTCTTCATTCACCTGAGCTCAAACTGCCCCATAAATTGTGCTACCCCACCAAAAAAGCAGTTCAGCTTCCATTCTACTCCCTACATCTGCAGGGCTCACCCTGAATTAATGCTGAGCTTTAGTAAGATGGAAAATAGTACAGATTAAAAAGGATCATAATGCATAAAACTGCATTTTGAGGTTGAGCTGGATATAGACCTTTAGCTGGCTGTTACATATTTTACTGTAGCTTTAGAGCAGGATTTCCAGGAAACATTTTCAAAAGTAGTTCCAAGAGCCTTTTCTATATGACCACGGAGAGGCAGACCAGTTAGGTAAAACAGGTGCATAAAACATATCCAAAGTGTACATCTATTTTCATACCAGTGTCTAAGGTTTAAAATATTGAAATTTGTCCTTTTCCCCCCACTAATAGTTTCCAGTAATGGGCAGATCCACAACTACCATAACATTGCAAGAATGATTCCTTTAATCAGATTTCCCTTCTAGTTTTGTAAGGTTAACAATTTAGAAATTTGTGGTGAATTCTGAACTTCTGGATGTTTATCTAAGCTGAATGCAAAGCAATCCCTTCTGAAATCTGCCCTGCTGTAAATGTAGTGCTGAAGATCTGCCTTAAGGTTCTACAGCTTGCATGCAAACCTCAATTTGTATCGTTAGAAATTACTGCCACTGGTGTGTTTTCTTGTGATAGTGCAGTTCTTGCCTTTTCTTAGATTAGTGTTCCTCTTAATGTAAATAGAAGTCCACTAAAATAAAGCAAAACATTTTTCTCTCCCTGCATGTCAACAGCACATCTTTTTTTGTTAATTTTCCCTGCCCCCATCATCTTTACATAGTGAAGCAAAAAGTCCAAGCTAAAATGCTCAAGAGGTTATTGAGTCTTAGACTATGTGTGAAACTTCGCAATTTTAAACAAGTACTAACTACATTCATAGCAAGATTAAAAATAAGTTTTACTAGTATACTTGACAGGTACTCTGCAAATATATAGGCTGTTAAATTTTATTAGGGATTAACACTGTAGAAAGCTCTTGGAATGTCCATATCCCCCTCACAATGGTCTTTGGCCACACATCAAAAGTGAAAGACACCGCAAGTTTTGGTTGGATGACATAAGACAAAGGACTGGTGCTGGTTTCAACACTTACTGCATAAACCTGTTTTTCTTCTGGCTAATTCAAAGTGTCATCAGAGTGGATTAAAGAGCAACGGAAAGAGAAAGAGTGAGGGAGAGGAGGTAAATTAATTCCTCCATACCAGAAAGCCAACTTTCAGTCAGCTTTTCCCTGGATGTTTGTATCTGCAAGCCTACTGAGGATTCCAGCAGAAGGAAGTCTATTAATTTTCCATGTACTTGTTGACGAAAAAGCTATCAGGATTATGGGTTGAATATTTCTAGAGTAGGGAAAGTAAGGGATGCAATTAATCTCTGTGAACTAAAATATACCTCTTTTCATTAATCTTTTATTGTAAATGAGCAAAGTAATTGAACCAGTACCACACTGTCAGAATAAATGCAATGCCAGTGGGATATGCATGAGAGAGCACATACTGATTGAGTATTAAATATCTAACGGCAATAATTTATGGTTCATTACCTCTTTTTGGACTTCCTTAGTTGCAGAGTGCTTGAATTTTAAGTAGACAGACTTTCAGCAGAAACTGCTTTCAAAAGCTGAACATACCAAATGTGCAAAACCCTCGGTAATCTACTTAAAATTAAGAGTTTTGTACTTAGTTGAGCCAACCTCTTCTCACCAGCAATGTGCAGCTGTTTGCAACTTGGATTAGTGTAATTCAAGATGCAGTGGTGAATACTTCAAGGATCACGTGCCAACTGAAAGTCAGAGAAATGAACAGAACATTGTACACAAGCAGACCACGGGTAAAAGTGGCCTAATGTTCCTATAGGGAGAGTTTATGTAGGAGACACAGCTTTGTGCTGTTCCCTTGGATCCTGTCGCTGGAAACAGGACTGAGGGAGCGGCTGGAGCTGGGCCAGGGCAGGGTTAGGGTGGAGATCAGGGAAAGGTTCTGCTTCCCCCAGAGGGTGCTGGCACTGCCCAGGCTCCCCAGGGAATGGGCACAGCCCCGAGGCTGCCAGAGCTCCAGGGGCGTTCGGCCAGCGCTGCCAGGGATGCCCAGGGTGGGGCTGGTGGGGGCTCTGTGCAGGGACAGGGGCTGCACTCAATCCTGCTGGGTCCCTCCAAACTCCAGATATTCTATAATTCTATGACTTCCAAAAGGCTAAATTTTAGAAAGGGGAGCAGAGCATGGCCATTTAAAACACTGTGTCATGCAGCATCATTTAATTATCAAGTTCTGTTCTGAACTGCACCTGTTCAAGGGAAAAATATTCAGACATCCACTTGTATAATTTGAAGTATAAATAATGTTATCTCTTTACTATGACTTGAGCACTCCTGACAGCACCAGGCTTACAGGGAGTTGAGGCAACAGTGAGAACTGCAATGAGTTTGGCCTCTTCCCTCAGCACCCCTTTCCCAGGCTGTGAGCAGAACCATCTTTCGCAGGGGAGAGATGTCACCTTTGCTAAATTGACACACCACAACCTCCTTCACCAACAGGCCTCCTGAAAGATTCCAGCTGTCCTGCTTTGACAGAATCTTTCAAGGATCAAAGAAAAGATCAAACTGGAAGTGGGAAATAAATGCTTCACTGTTTTTATGTCCTCTTCATCTTGACTTCACAGGGGTGTAAGTGATGAAATCTGAGGGAAACCAGACAGGAGTCAGCCCAAACCCACAGATTTTAATCCTCTTTCTGAATTTTACTCTTTCTGTTGCTTACTGGAATTGGTCCTGGAATGCATGCAGGGCTCCTGAGCCTATCTGCTCCTGGTGAATTCTGCTCATCTGTTGAAAATTAAACTGTCCTATTCAGACACTTCACTTGGCAACAGACTGCTCTATGTTTACTGTTTATTGATTTTTGTTAACTGGGACTATAGAGAAGAAGCATTTCAGTTTCAAAGTCGTCCCAGAGGACACTGACAGGTTACAATCACTTATACTGTAAAAAAGCTTCATGTTAATTGACTCTATATTTACATATTATGAATGCATATTTTAATCTGTTTTACATGAATAAGTCCTCCACAATGAAGATTTCATTTCCTTTTTTAAAACAACATAACTACTTGCCTTATTTGAAGAGACAAATCTCTTCTAAATTGTTTTGACCTTTCCTTGTGTCCTTTCTTAAAGTGGAAGTTGCATCTGTCTTCTCAGTTCAGGAATTTCTTATCTTAAAGCAAAGGGATGAACTCAACTTCAAACTGAAACCATTTCATTGTGCGCCCTCCAGTTTGGCAAGTCACCCTCTCTGTCTGTATTTGAAACAGCCAAATTCCTGACTAGCTCAACTCAACTATTTTTAGCTACAATAGACAAAAGGCTGAGAATAGACCAACTTCAGCACTGCACTGGAAAAGGTCTCTGGTCAAACCCAGAAAGATGTGGAGATATCCCAGACTAATAAAATACAAAGGTCAGGACATTAATCCGGAAGGGAGCAGAACCATCTGAACATGGCACTCCTGTTGCTGTTTAATATTTTTCCCTCAACCTTGGCAAGGTTGGTTCTCCTCCTGTACAAACCTTTCGTTGGGAGTTTCCAAAGCCAACCTGCATTAAGATGAAACACTTTCTTACCCATCTCTAATTTCATCACCATCACAGCAGGTCTTGGTCAAGAGGGTTCAATAAAATATTACCCACTTATCCAACACACTCTCTGGCCTCATTGTTTCATTTTTAGACACAGAAAGTTCATAGTCATCATCATCCCTACCCAAACACCAAATATTTATCAATGTTCTGCTGTTTTGCAGGACCACAGGAACTATTACAAGCCAGCTCTGGTGGGTTCTAGGAGCAGAGCCAGACAAAGCTTTCCTCACAACGCACCTACCTCCCCTAGCATAGTTTCCAAGCCTTTTCATAAATTATTGGCTCACACAGGACACTCGTGCTAGCAAAGAGAAACACCTCTATCCTAAGGCCCCAGGATAAGGAGGCATCTGACAGATTCCTATTTGTCAGGCACCACATTTAAAGTGCTGCAATAAAACAATTAAGCCTATTCACGGATGTGAACACTACAGCCCTGAGTGTTACTATTCCATTTCTTCATTCTCAAATCACTCTAATATTCCTCTAGTAAATGTGTACTCTGGGGGCTTAGCTGTTACTGCTCTGTGTCTTCACAGCACCTTTGTAGCAATGTTCTTTTGTGTTTGGAATTACACCCTGCAGAAATTGCTTCCTGCCACCGAGACAGACCAATTCATTTTATGACTACAAATCTATATTAATGTCTTTTCTACAGTATTTAATGATGCAAGTCCTTCCACTTGTTACTCTTAAGCATATCAAGGCCTGTATTTCTGGAGACATTAGTGCATGCAAAAGATTACAGTGGTTTTTATTGCAGTTAGAGACTACCTGATGTTCCCATGATCAATACAGTGAGAACATGTGTGAGGTACATTAAAATGTTAAATATAGACAAACAAATAAAAATCAGGGCCAAGCGACTGCAATGGAATAGTTATAAAGAAACAGCTCTCATTTATATTTTTTCTAAAAGCCATTCCAGCATCATAGCAGCAGAACAGAAGACAGTAGCAGAGTGCATATGGAATTTAATTTTGAATGATATTGAAAGGTCAGTACAGAATTGCTCAGCTCATATTTTTGTGAAGATAACATGTGTGAACTAGTTATTTCCTCCTTTTAACACATAATGACCTTGTCCTTTGATTTAATGAGAAAATTATACATGCTGCACTCAGATTTAACAAACTCTCCAGAATTAAAGATAAACCAAAGGAGGGGAAAAAAATAAAAGAGGAATGAGATTGAGACCTCACACTTGCAACCCAACCATCTGGCAGAAGAAAGCCCAGAGATACCAGCACAATGACCTGTGGAGACTTTGCTGTGCCGCAGGCAGGGGCAGAGGAGGGGAGAGCTGGGCAAGAGCTCCTTCCACCTCAGGTGCTCTGACCTTATTAACATGGTGTAACGTGAACAATGCACGTGCTTAAATGCCAAGTCACATACGTGCTGCTGCTGCTAGCAGGGGATGAAAAAGACCACAGTGCCTGAAACACTGCACTGTAATTATAACTTGAGAAGACTTCTATAAGCTTAATTATAAGCAGGTTGCCTAACCTGTGTTAAGGCCATACATCTCAATTCTAAAAGTTGCAGTAGTATCCCATGTCACAAAGGAACATCCATTTACTCATTAAAAATCTTATTTAAGATTTCCAGTACTTTAAATTGTTCTCCTCAACTCCTAGAAAAATATTGAGGCCTGACACCATTAATGTGAAGAGAAGAATCTCTTCTCATGTGTAGAAGTGGACGAGTAAACTCCTAATTCTCTTTCTAGCTCTGCTTTAGCCACGGTATACCCCTATGTTTCTTTTACTTTCTACCTTTTAGAACTCTGCAAACTGCCACAATTCAAAAGATTTGAAATCTGTCTGCCCAACATCCAAGGACCTGTTGGACAAACAATAAAACAATGCAAGTGGCTGCACTTGCTTTCCACTGCTCTCTACTCGCAGCTGAAGAAATCAAGCTGGAGATACAGAAGTTTAAATAGACTGATCATTGCTTTAGTATGACTTTTCTTGCTTTTTCCAGGGTGAGCCGTGTGCTGTTTCAGGGGCACAGGCTGATCCTTCCCTGGCTTTGGCTACAGACAAGGAAAGCAGCAGCTCTAAGGGAGTGGTTTATCCTTCCCTCCCTGCTTATTTCTTTGATTTTGTGCAGGGTTTTAATTTCACAAGCACATTGAGGGGAGAGACAGATGAGATTAGAAAGGGATTTCTGAGGATGAACAATTCCACAGGGATCATCTAGGAGAATCCATTAGATTGGATGATAGATACATTTTTGAACAATCAACCTGAAGAACTGTGTAATGAATATTAGATTATATTAAATTTACCGGCTACATCTGAAGCCTGACTAAAGCAACTATATACTGAAATTTATTTTTCTCTAAAAAAAAAAAATGAAAACAAGACCAAACTGAAGACTACTGAATTGATGTTGTTTCTCCTGATATTCCCCCTCTGCTGACTTCAGAGCAAGTTACAAGGAAATAAAAACTTCCCAAAGACAAGTCCTGGTTTCAATGGAATGCAGAAGAAAAGCAGAGGAGGCAAACAGCCCCACTGGCAAAATTCCCAGGTATCAGCCTCGTGCAGAGCTGTCACACCTGCGATTGGCAAGGTCCAGAGCCGTGTCCCGTGGTTTTAAGGGGTCCTCAGATGAGTTTCCTGCCTGTGATCGATCTCTCAAACCACCACAGCGTGGCACTGTGACATTCCAACTGCAAACCGGGCTTTGTTTCCCTGGAGCCGGGCTCCTGATGAAGCCCCCAAACAGCGCCTGTGCTGGGTGGACAGGGCCTCGGAAAGGGCTGTGCTGTTCTACAGCTCCGCTCCCTCCGTCCCCGGATCCCATTCCGGAGGCTCCTGGGCTCCCATTTTGCAGGAACGCCTGTGGGAGCAAGGGGGCAATCCCAGTGCTGGGTGAGTGACAGCAGCTGTGCTTTGCGGTTGTGGAAAGGGAATACAGAAGGCTGCTTCTCCTTAGTTCTTAAAATAACCCCCCTGTCCTGGAGCTAGCAATTTACATTCGGTGAAACCGTTCCAACAAACCAATATTTTCTATCAGGAAAAAAGAAAAAAAAACACCCTAAGTATTAAAGAGCTCCACCCTCAGCAGCCCCATGGACACACACAAAGTCCTGGCCTGCTCCAATGAGTATTTCTGTACCATTTTTTCTAAGGGAACCCTATAATTCTGGAGAATTTGTACTTGTAGATCATGGAATGAAACAAAGCAACCACTCCACATTCTCAAAATAGTTTGAAATAAATATTGCAGCCAGCAAGACTGCAAAACACCTATTTATTATAGAAAGTGTTCCACAGGTTTTGTTGACTGGTGTCCAACCAAAGCCTTCCAAAGTGGGATGGTTTTGGTTATTTTTTTCTCCATCTTAAAATAATGAACTCTGATGAAAGGCTTCAGCCATTCTGTCCCTGTCTCTAAAGGTGGCCGGAATTGCCATGCAGCTGTTCAGGGCCCTGTCACAGCACTACTTCCCCTATCTCGTGGCTCTCAATTGAAATACTGATCAAGTCTGGCCCTACTGAATTTTTACAATTAAAGTTTCAAGGTGACATACTATGGCATAACATTAAGCATAGATTTCATTTGTCCTTCATTAATAATCAACCTTACAGTCAAATATCCATTAACATGAACTGCATAATAAAATCAACAACAATTTCAAATGAATTCCCATATGAACAAAACATTTCAAATGCTTAATATTTCACACTTCTCTTTCACCAGATACAGTTCAGTAGCAGTCTAGGTCTTTGAAATCTTCATAATGCTTTTTATCTTTTGAAATGAAACATTTCCCTTAGACTTTCATATCACCCCTATTACTTTACATCAGTGCCAAGTCAATTCCCTTTCTGGATTACATCGTTCCTCTCATATCTCCTTTGCCATTTAGCAAACAACATCCTTTCTCTGGATCTTCTCAGGGTATTTACTCATAAAAAAAGGACACTCTTCTAAACAAAATTAGCAGAATCGGAACCAAGGCAGCCCTCCTCTGCTTCATGGGCTGACGTGTGCAATAAGTGAAAACTCAGAAATAGAAATGCATCAAACTAACAAAATTAATAGTTGGTTTGCTATATCGAAAACTTGGCAAAGGAGGCCCTTTAGTATCACCCATTGGTGTACTGAATTATTATAAAAATAATCCTTCAACAATGTAAATTTATGTCTTTTTCCCTGTCCTGTAGATCGTTTATTTTCCCAAACAAGAAGGATTCAACCCTCTTTGCTGCTATAACCTGTTGCTATTCTGTTCAGGAGCACAACAGCTCCAAAAAACAAAACTCCCAGGCATTATCATTATTAATAAAGAAAAACTTCCCAATTGTGACTGGAACATTTTAAGATTTCAGATGTAGCTGCGTTTCCTGGCTGGGCACAGTGTGATTGCTTGTATTCTGCGGAGTAGAGGTGACTTTGTCATGCTCAAAATCTGCGCTTTTTGATGTTAACTAACTTCCTATAAAACCCTGTGAATGCCAGATAAGGACGCCTTTACCTGAGAGCAGCTAAGTCTGATAAGTGAGGTGTTTGATTAAGCTCAACTAAGATTAGGAGAAAGTTATTGATGCCTTATCTCCAAAGGACTATTCAGTTCGACAGCTATCTCAGTGAGAAGCTGTCCTTTTTCTCTCCCTGACAAAGCCACAATCTAACCATTTTAAATCCAATCCACTTACAGCACTCAGACAATGCTCTTCATTTGCTATAGCTCAAGTTGCCACATTCCTATGGCAGATTAGGACAATATTTATTACAAGATCCAGAATGGATCTTCTATGGAATTCTCAGGCACTAAACACTTTAGACAACAAAGGTTTCCCAACGTTTCTATATCTTGAGAGGAAAGCACAATTTTAAAGTGCTGCTTCCATTACATAATACTCCTCTGAACATAATGCAGAGCAATTTCCCAGTACTTTATAAAATCTATTCCTTTAGGCTACCATTTACATCCTAGGAATTACAGCCGTATTGAGCGTTTGCATGGAGATCATTCATATTTAAAGTAGGACAGAGGACTTAAGCAGCTGGAAAGGACTGCACTCACAGAAGGCCACAGCACCCTCCTTCCGCGCCCTTTTGCAGTGGCAGCAGTAATGCACCCCCTGTCCCCCGATGGCTCTTTGGAGTGGTGGCTGCTTTTTTTATTAAAAGTCTGTAAGTTTCCTGTTGCTTAGACAGCACAAGCCATTCCAGGAGAGAAGAGTCCTGGATCCTAGGTGTGTTTTGTGAAAATATTGGCACTGCTGAGCATGGGCAAAACAAAGAACCAGACCCTTAGCCCCTATGCTGTGTGACCAAAACCTCTCCTCTCCTCCTTGCATCCCATTGTGCCCTAAACTGGGATTGAGCCGTGCCCTGCAGACCTCCATGGTCACATTCCTGCCCCTCCAGCTGCGTGCTCAGGCCATCTGCTGCTTGCAAGTCTCATACCAAGGCGCCCAGTTCCCAAAATATCGCTCATCTAATGAGCAGTTCTCATTTGCAAACTTCAGTATGTGTTTAGGTGGCCCCAAACTTCTTGGGAACCTGATTTATTTCTGCTGGAATGCTGTGAGACCACGATCAGACTTTTAGTGAACTTGACCTTCTCTCTCTCCTGCTGTAAATTGCCTGACACACTGCTGGAAGTACACAGACTTTGTCAAGAAACTGTAATTATCAAAATAGATGAAACTGGAGATACAATTTCCACTTGTTCATCACACCATTCCATTTTCATCCTGTTGTATTTTTTCTCATTTTAATTGAGTTCCTATGCTGCAAATTAGTCTCATAGCGCTCCTGCCTTGTTCTTGCTTAGAGCAGACATCCATGAGGTATCCTGCTGAAAAATATCCTGTAAGGGATATTTAACTTTCCTTGCTAATTCCAACTGCAATAGCTAATTTAGCAGAGGTTTACTATTAGTTCTCAATTCTTTTCCAGGCCATGCCTTCTTCCAACTTATAAAAGTGAATGTTAAAAAACCCCACCCCAGCAGTGTAGCTGTCTGTTGTGAATAGGCTTGTGAGATTATAATGACAAAAATGCAGATGTGATCTCTGGAATTTGTGCAGGTAAGCAAACTAAACAGAGCTAGGCACAGCTGTATTTATCTTGCACAAATATATATGTTCCACAAATATAAAAAGAAAGTATTGATTTGCTACTGATACAAGCTCTGTTTCCTCCAAGCACTACTGGCTTAAAGCCCGTTATGGAATATGCTCTTGTTGATCATCAAATACAGCACATTCCTACATCAGCAGTGTAGGAGGGAAGATTATTCCTCTGAGAATTACTGTATTCAAGAGGCAAGTGATAATATCATCACAAAATAGACAAGTTACATTTAAAATTAAATAAAATAACGCACCAGAGGCTTCTGCATCTCCTAATGCTTTTTTATTTCCCAAACTTGTCTCTTACTGGATCAGGCAGAACAGTGCTTTACTTCCATGAATTTTTAATTTGATTTCATCAAAACTGTGGTGAATTCTTCCTATCTTTTCCCTATGCAGACTTAAAAACAGCTTACAGAATTTGTGCAGCCAGAGCAACTGAAATGGGCTCAACATTCCAGATGAAAGCATTGGCTTTACTTGAGAGTAAATACACAATGCTTTGCTTAGAGCTCATCTTCTGGCAAAGCAGGGAATTCACTTGTTTGCAAATTGCATTCAGAGGCTTCATTCACTTCATGAGAGGTTGCAGGTCTCAAAGGTGTTTCTGCACCTTTCTTCCTTGAAGTAAGAACAATATCACCCACAAACCATTTTGCCATTATTAAAAATCTGCACTGCCTCCAGGGGTGTCATAGAATCATGGAATGGTGTAGGTTGGAAGGGACCTTAAAGATCATCCAGTCCCACCTCCTGCGACACCTCCCACTGTCCCAGGCTGCTCCCAGCCCCAGTGTCCAGCCTGACCTTGGGCGCTGCCAGGGATCCAGGGGCAGCCACAGCTGCTCTGGGCACCCTGGGCCAGGGCCTGCCCACCCTCCCAGGGAACAATTCCTGCCCAAGATCCCATCCAGCCCTGCCCTCTGGCACTGGGAAGCCATTCCCTGGGTCCTGTCCCTCAGTCCCTGAGGAATTGTCCCTCTCTGGTTTCCCTGCAGCCCCTGGAAGGAGCTGTGAGGTCTCCACACCTCTCCAGGCTGAGCAGCCCCAGCTCCCCCAGCCTGGCTGCACAGGGGAGGTCTCAAATTCCCATGTAGTACTGGAGTTGCACAACCAGTTATTCTCCAGGAAATGGTCCTTCTGACATTTGTACCTTATTAGTTCTTGTGCACTGAGCTGACTCTGTTTCATGATATAAAAATTTTATATGAAGCAACATTCCTTTGGCAGAACCATTGTGGGGACACTTTCCACTGTGACAGCTACCAGGGTTCAGTGAAGCGCAGGGAGGTACAAAAGCACTGCAAGGAATGCAGTATTCCTTGTAAAATTCCTTGCAAAATTCCTGTAGCATTCATTTGATAAATATGGCCTGGGTTTAATTTGTCCATTCAATCCTTTCTCATCCTGGGGCGGTGGAAGTTAATTCATTTTGCATGCAGGCAGCAACCATTTGGGTCAGCCTGAAGAAACTATTTCGGACTGTCAGCATGCATCTAGGGGAGCCTTGAGAAAGAGTGGGAGACAAATTGACCAAATGTTGATTTATAACAAGTCAGCCAGAGAAGGCAGAAATGTGAAAACAGTGAAAGCAGAGTGTGAAACCCAAACCTGAACTGTCAGGGAACTGAAAGAACAACCAGATGCTTTCTGCAGTGACATAAATCGAAGCAGAAGTCACCAGGCAGAGATACAAGCATTGCTACCACAACACGTAAATAATCCGACTCACTCTGAAAGAGTTGTTCTCTGGTGCTGAAACCAGCTGCTGGTTGCATAAATCACATCCCCCCTCAGACACAAACAGGGTAGAACATGCATTCTTCGGAGAGAGGAAACTATGTCACGGAGTTGGAGTATTCTCTCCTGCTGGAAATGCAATCTAGGACAAAGAAATTGTCACATTCCGGGTCTGAAGGAGCGCCAGTGGATTAGAGAGTAGCCCCTGCTGGCTCTACACTTTCAATTTATCCCCAAGTATCACATGAACATTACTGTTACTGCTTCCATTCTGCATTAAGAGATGAAGAAATTGGTTACAGACCAGCGAGAGACCATTCAAACAAATGAGCAGCTAAAAACTACAGAGGCAGTAACTCCTTAGTGTACGAGTTACAGCATTACAGGATGCAGGAATTTAGATTGAATTCTACAACTGACTGTAATTCTATTGTTCCTGTAAGTCAACAGCTATCATTAAGCAATTGTCACTTAGAAGATCTGCAATCTTCTGTGTTTCAAAGCATAGAACTGAGATATTCTATGCTTCTATCATGTTGCCAGTTAATCTTTCAAACTGAAGTTTATATACAAGCACCTTGGGAAGTTTTTTCTGAAATAATGGTATCACTATTAAATGCCTTAAGATCAAAGGTTTCAAGTATGTGAAGGCTGGTTTTGAAAAGAGTATCTCCAAAAACTGAGATCTACATGGAACACCTCTGGCCTCACCATGCGCTTACGAAATCTGCTTAACCTCACCTACACTATTTTTATTATGAAAAAACAAAATGGAAAATGCACAAGGCTTTACATCAAAAATGCATCTAAAAATTTCATTTCCAAGCCCTTCTCAAAGGATAGCACACATTGATTAACTGAATTAGTTTTTTCCTTTGTGTAAGAAGCAAAAGCAAAAATAACCCATTCGTTTTCCTCAAACAATTCAAACTTGGAGAAAGGCACTGGACTCTGCAGGGAAACATCATCTCTCAGAGCAAACACCAATCCAGTTAACAAGAGAAAGGAGTGACATAATACTTGGTTATATCTCAGTTCCTTTTGCACTTGTTTGCTTTGTTCATCCTTTAATGCAAGAAATAAATGATACTTTCTCTATATGCCTTTTTCATATAAAAATAAAAATATATACAAAGAGAAATCATTACTGGGAAAAGGGAACAGACTGCAACCTTAGTGTGTTTTTGCACTACAGATCCTTATCCACCTTGTCAAAAAAAATTCACAG
The DNA here is from genome assembly GCA_013389985.1 of Dryoscopus gambensis. Taxonomy (NCBI): domain Eukaryota; kingdom Metazoa; phylum Chordata; class Aves; order Passeriformes; family Malaconotidae; genus Dryoscopus; species Dryoscopus gambensis. The sequence continues at coordinate 241,035 of WEIT01008868.1, read as the reverse complement.
AGACAGGAAGCAAGATAAATGGGAAAAAAGGGTCTGGCATTGAGGTATGAGATAAAGGTCAGCAAATTACATGAGTATTCTTATGTCAAGACTGAGCCACGGGGTAAATTACTCCGAGCCCCACGGAGCAGCTACAGAAAGTTGTGTGGAGATTCAAAACCTGTACAAACCTATCTGCTGGCCGAGGGTGGAAATCAAACCATGAACTCCCAAGTGATCATAAAACCCAAAAATCCCAACAAAGCTTGAAAATATTCACAAATAGATCAGAAAAGCACATGCTCGTGTTGTCCATTTTTTGTAAGCAGCTATTCAATATGCACAAAACTCAGTGGAATATTTTCCACTGATTGGAAACTTTTCAGCACAATCATACCAGAAACTAAAGGCTCTCTCTACCCCACCACCCCAAACTAAAAATATCTCCACCGCCTGAGGGAGTTTTGTGTTGTTTCCAGTGCTCCTTGCTGTCTTTTTAAATGCTTCAATTTTGTCATAAGCTTTGTTTTGGCACGTAGGTTCATTTACAACTTGGAGTTTGTACTGCTTTATCCTCTTCCCGTATCTCAAATATGTTGAAAGATTTGCCTTTAGAAAGGTTTTATGACAGCACATAATGGTGATCTTCCTCTAACACTCAGGGGGATGAAAGGCTGGTACAACATGCCTTAACCTGAAATTCATAACAGAAAAAAGCACAGATATAGAAATCAGCAGAAATTCAGGCTTTTTGTCACTTCTCCTCATCACCATTTTGCCTTTCATGTTTTATCTAAATCCACTGGGAAAGAGGAACACAGGATTAAACCAACAAGACTTAACATATGTTTCAAGTCAGGACCAGCATAAACAAAAAGGTGTTGAATGATAGCTCATCAGTGTCCACACATGCACACAATCTGAATCATGAATAAATGTCTGGGTCTGACAGCTGGGGAACACTGCAGTATTATTACATTTTCCTAGGAAGAGCTGAGCATGTGAGGTTTCAAGAGACAACAGAGAATACAAAGGCTACAAAGACATTTCAATATCGTGACAATTCCTTTCTTTAAAGGAACAAGGAAAATTTGAAGCAACACAAAGAATCAGTTTCCAGGTTCTGTTGCTTTTAAGAACAACACAGGCTTTGTTTTGTAGTACTAACCTGAGAGAAGTTGAACTCCCAGTTGATATTGTGACTTGGTCACTGTACAAGAAAATATCAGGATTTAGGAATCATGGCACTGAAAAAACACACATAGTGTAAAGGGGTATCTTGGAAAGTGGTTAAATATATAAGAGATAGGAAATAAATTCCTGCTTCTCAACCACTAAGAAAGTGTATGGGGACTTCATGCATTACTCCAAATTTCAAGTGGAGAAGACAGGCTGGAGAGGAGAAGGCTCCTGGGAGACCTTAGAGCATCTTCCAGTGCCTAAAGGGGCTCCTGGAGAACTGGAGAGGGATTGGGGACAAAGGGCTGAAGTGCCAGGACAAGGGGGAATGGCTTCCCAGTGCCAGAGGGCAGGGCTGGATGGGATCTTGGGCAGGAATTGTTCCCTGGGAGGGTGGGCAGGCCCTGGCACAGGGTGCCCAGAGCAGCTGTGGCTGCCCCTGGATCCCTGGCAGTGCCCAAGGCCAGGCTGGACACTGGGGCTGGGAGCAGCCTGGGACAGTGGGAGGTGTCCCTGCCATGGCAGGGGTGGCACTGGGTGGGCTTTAAGGTCCCTCCCAACCACCCCAGACCAGTCTGTGAGTCTGTGAACTCTGCATAAAATGAATGAGTCAGTAATGCTTTCTTTTTGGTTCCCTGTTCCTCATCACATCTTTCACCACTCCAGCACACAAGGTGCTATCAGAAGTTTAACACAAAAAAAAACAACACTCGTCTTTCACTATTTCTTTTTGTTTGGCCATCAAAGCAATAACTTGAAAATGCCAAGATGTGTGGAACATGCAATTCAAAAAGTGCCAGATAATACTGCCCTGAAAAGTGCTCCAGGAACATGCATGAGCTGCTTCTCACCACCCCAGCCACAGCAGCTGTGTCTCTGCCTTTGACCTATACCAAGCAAACAGTAAATCAGCTCAGTTCAGTCTGAAGTTAATTACTTCATCTCCAGCAAGTTTTTCTTGCATTTGATACTGACAGGCAAGTATCAAGTGTGGCAGGGACAATTATGTCAGGTCGGCATGCAGCTCTGTGCATCACCTGCAGCTCTCACTGCACATGACACCAGATTCCAGAAGCCAAAGGTCTTTAGGGACAAATAAGTAACACGAAAGAGACTTTTTTGAATTGTTTTCTTCACATCTTAAAGAGCTTTCAGGGTATGTGAAACTCTGCTCATGTCAATATGCCAATTTCAAGTATGTCAATACTCAAAGCTATCTGCTAATTTACTGAGAAAACACCATATCACCTGTACAGGTCCAATTCTTCCTTCTCCTCAGTACCACAATCATCTCAATGTCATTGAAAAAATATATAAAGATGTTTTAGGCTTTTAGATCAATACTGATCATCATTACCCAACCATATTTCAGCACAGCCTTCTGGAAATTCCTGGCTCTGTTCCATATTCTCTGTAACACGCAAGAAGCTGTTGCATTTCAGGCTTATTGAACACATACTTATTTTAAATTGAGAGTAATATGCCCAATTATTTCAGTAAATATTCCTTTCATCTTGAAAATTTATATATTTTGCTTCATAGCAGGCAAATGAATTACAATATAAAAGGTGTTTTGTTGTTCATTTTTTTTTGTTTTTTTGAGGTTTTTTTGTTTGTTTTTTTGGGTTTTTTTGTTTGGTTTTTTTTTGTTTGTTTTGGTTTTTTTTAATAAATTGTTCAGAATTACGAGTAAATTACAGGAGAGGTGATTCTGGAGCCACAAGTTTTATTCCCCAGACTACTAAAATTGAGAGCTGGAATATTGTTTGTGAACATGCACGAGGTATGGACTTTGTGCAGGGATAAAAAACATTAATAGCAATAAGTAGATCTTAAATGAAAAAAAGGTGAATTTAAACACATTTTACTCAGGAAAATAATGACTTCACAAAATCCCTTATTGTTATTGATTACAGAATAAATTACTTTCACTAACTATGATTTTAATGGCTTAGTCTTAAACCAGTCATCCAGATTAAAAGGCTGATGCTAATTTCACTCTTCTATTTAACAGTTACCATGGCTTATTAATCAGTTACTAAGATATAAATAAGATATAAAGATATAAATAATAAGGTATAAAAATCATAATAGTCACAAAAATAGGGTAAAAGGAAACAGAGGCTTTTCATTTTTCAGAGCAGAACAACATTGCTCTGCTTTCCTAAACAGGAGCCTCCCTCAGCAGTTCTTCCTTTCTTGCACAGTGATCACGGCAAAATTCCACAGGCCCCTCTCCTGGCAAATTAATTCTTGCATTCTAATTAAAAGCATTTCAAGTTGATACTTTTCCCTGGCTGTGCTGCTCTCAGCACGGATTTGCATCCCCATGGTACAGAGCTTATTCCATTCCCTGGACTGCAAGCCAGGTTCTCATGAGAGCACCAGGGAGGAGATCCCGGAGCCTGCACCTCCCACTCTTGGTATCTCCATCCAGCCCCCTCTTCAGGAGGGGATTTATCCACCTGGAGGAGGTACTCCCCAGTTTTCCTAAGGATAGTTACAATTTCTTTTATTTGTAATTTTATTTTCTTTTATTTGCTCCCCAAACATTTTTTATTTGCTCCCCCAATATCTCTCAAAACTGATACCATGTTTCACCAAGTAACACTAAGTACTAAGTTTTCTACTGTCTCTGCAGTGATTTTCTTACCTTGCATTAAAAACAAAAAAGTTATAAAGATCTGAGTTTTAATTCACAGACAGAATTTATACCAAGCAGATCCAGATCATTTAAATTACATCTCTTCACTCTGAAGTAGCCTGAAAGTTTTACACAATATTTTATTAAATTTCTACTACTGAAATAACTAAAGTTGGGTCTGAAATGCTTTCACTACTATTGCTTTCTCAGTTCCCCTTACATTTACCACTGTAATTACTGCTTTTCTTCAGCACTTATAAATTTAAAAAGAAGAAAAAAAATTTGTATCTTAAAAACTGCAAATTTTCAAAGTTTAATGCCTAGGAACATACTCAAAACCACTGAGTTAAATCTTAGTTGCAAAATTTCAACAAGGATTTGTTGAAATGTGAGGATTGCTTCTGGGTTTTTTTTGTTTTTTTTCTGAAGTAGGAAATCAGAAATGCAGCACATTCTCACACACAAAGGGTTTGAGTTCTTTTTTTGAACCACTTCATTGTTTTAAATGAAAGAAAGCACCTGTATGAGTGCTAACAATGGAAGAATAATTTTGATCTCAGTTACTCAAACACTAAAAATAAACATTTTGCCTGAAGTCAATCATAGAAGATTACAAATAGACACACATTCAGAACCTTCTAACTGCAGCTAATCAAGGAAATTGGAAAGGTGTGACACCTCTCTACTAGTGAAATCAAAAGCCATAAAAAAACAGATGGAAGCAGAAGATCTCATAATACAACAGTTTTGAGTTCTCACAGACAAACAGTTCCAGGCAGCACGAACAACTCAGGCTGTGAGGCTTTAGAAAGTTTGTTTGAGAAAAAAAAAAAAAAGAGGCAGTTGGTAACATGTTTCAGATTTTTTTTTTTAATTTCAGGAAAAATTTCCCCATGGAAAGGGTGCTCAGGCTTGGCAGGGGCTGCCCAGGGAGGTTTGGAGTGCCCATCCCTGGAGGTGTCCCAGGAAGGGCTGGAGGTGGCACTCAGAGCTCTGCGCTGGGGACAAGGTGGGCATCGGGCACAGCTTGGACTCTTTGACCTTGAATTTCTCTTCAACCCAAATGATTCCGTGATTAAATATAATTTTTCAATGATCTTAGGAAGAAATGTTTCCTCCTAGAAGTTTTCTTTTATTAGTTTGATCTATGCTGCTTTCAGCCTCTGTCTGCCTTAGAGCATTCCCTCCTGCTGGTCTTTAAACAGAAAATGGCCTGCCTTAGAGCCAGGCATCCTGGTTTGAATTAGATCATCGTTAGCAGAACCCCCTTGGGAAAGCTGAATTAAATCAGGTTCAAGAAAGAAAACCACTCTTTCCCTTCCCACGCAGACTGTTGATTTGCAAACCCATAAAGCTGAAAATGCAGGCAGATACGGCCACTTCTAAAGATTTTAGATCAGGTGATGTAGATGACCTGCCTAAAAGCACCATGAATCTCTTCCATTGACAAATACTAATTGTAATAAGGCTAGGACAGTCAAAATGGTTAGTCACTCACCCAACAGGAAAATTAAAAATGAATTCACATCTGCAGTAGATATCACCTTAACTTCTCTGCCTGTGTATAATCAGTCAAATCTCCTTAGCACTGCTTATTTTGCAGTTAAAGCTATATTTTATTTTGGGAGCAGGAAATTGGACAAACACCTTACACTTAGCAACCTAAACTTTGGAAAAGTTATTTTAAGCTGAATTTCATTTGACAACATAATGTTATTTTATTTTTCTTAGTACCACGTGTCCATACAAAGTACAATCATCACAACTGCTCATCACGCCTGGTGCCCTGGACAGGGCATCCTCTCTCTGCATCATCAGCACCTTCAGCAGCGCAGTCATGAGCAACACACTCCTGTTCCCACTGGTTCCCCATTCCATGGATTTATCATTGCTGCACAGTCCCCGGTTTTCAGAAGCAGCTGGTCAGGGCACCCCGGGTGATTGCAGATGGGGCCACAGCTTACAAAACAGACATTTGGATCCTTCAGGGTCAGGAGTTGAAGTTTAGCAGCAAGAAATTGGCTTTAGCAGCAGCCAGCCCCACCACTGCAATATTGCATGTATGGGGTGAGAAGAGAAAGAAAATGGTGATTTTTTCAAGGTGTTTTTCCAGCATTTACTTTTAGGAGAAAGCTGCAGGTCTGGTACAAGTTTAGTCTAAGCTCCAGACTGAGATTTACTGCTACCATTGGTAGCACTTGGGTTGCTAATGGAGTTATGGATTGCTTCCCACCCTCTCCACTTGGTCTTCCCACAGAGACCAAAGCTGTATTCTAATGGATCAGAAGGAGCAGGGAATTGCATTTTATCCAAAACCTATTTCAGACACAGGTGTATAGGAACAAAAGCTCCTGTAGTGAACTCTCTCCTTATTGGTTTCTTTTCCTTGGGGAAAAAAACCCTCATATTTCTAAGTCAATAGGCATCAGCAAAAGGTTTTAAATTCAATACTATCATTCTAATGAAGATGAATTTATTTTTCATTTTTATGGGTTTTTTAGATGCAATTCTGCTTCCACTGGAAGCCAATTGCCAAGAGAGTCACAAATTAGACAACTGAGAAGTAAGCAGTAAGTTTATTAATTACTAGGATTAATTTAATGAACTTAGTCTCATTAAGCTCCGTGAGCCATGCTGTCTATAGGAGCGTGTGAAGGGCCACACCAGGAATGTCAGGAGGCAATTAAGGACACTGCTGAGAAATTTTGTGAGGGGGGAGGAAAATAACAAGGCCAATCTTACGTGGAAAACAGCATTATTACTGAAACAGCCACTGGAAAGAATCCAAAAAAAAAAAAAAAAAAGATCATTTTGGTCCCAAAAAAGTGTGTTCTGTCCTGAAGGCAGACAAGAAAATGTGTCAGCTGCAATGGTATCTGGCAGCCCAGGCCCCTCCTCAGCTGAGAAATTGCCTGACAAAACTTTCCCACACCTGAATCTACTCACTGCTGAGTCCTGGCTACCAGTCCTGCCCTTAGATATCAGGTGAAATCAGCATTCATGTAAAAACATTGCTAAGGGACTATAATTTAATAAAACACTACAATACAATGTTGCTTTCAAGTCTTTTTGAAATTGAAAATAATGTGAATTGATAAAACCATGAAGTACCACTTATAAAAACAACCCCTACTTCTTCCTGTTAATCAAATCTACAGCAGGAAAGACCAGCACCAACACAGACTGAAATCATTACAATTACACAAGAATTTTTCTCCTTTTTAAACCACAAGTTATAGCCTTCAAAAACCTCTAAGCTCCAGATGATTGGATCTGATGGACCAGAGGAATTTTAAGCTTCCCCAGAATATTTAACAACCGACCCCTACCAAGTATTTTCAGGAGAAATAACACCATCCATGGCATCCACCTGATGACAACATCGAGGTCACAGCTGGGACAGTAAACAAAGGCAGTGATGTCTCTGGGAAAACACATCTAAGAAAAGTGAAAAAGCACTCAAAAAGCAAGGAAATAAACAATCTTGTGGGCACTGAGGTGGGAATAAGGTGCAGGAGGGAACGCTCCCTGTGCTGGAATGGACATTCCTGCAGCCCGTGCAGAGGATTATCGTGGCGCAACGTTCACCTGCTGCCTGTGGAAAGAGTCACTGCAGAGACACCCACACTGCATCCCAGGGAAGGGGATGTGTCCTGAGGATGTGCAGCCCCTGGAGAGCCCGTTTCAGAGCAGCTTTGTCCTGAAGGACTGCAGCACACACAGGGATCCCTGCTGGAGCAGGGGAAGGCCCGAGGAGGAAGCAGCCGCTACCCCGGAGTGCCCACAGCCCCTCTGAGCCAGCGCCCTGGGGGCACCTGGGGAGCTGGGCATGAAGGACTGGAATAGAGCGTGGGAAAAGGAGGTGGAGGGGAGGTATTTTTGGCTTTGCCGCTTTTCTCACCATCGAAATCTTCTTTAATTAGTAATAAATGAATTGTCCGTGAGGCTGTTCTGCCGGTGAAGGTAATTGTCAGGGGTCTCTCTGGCTTTAGATTTCCCTGCAAGCTTTTCTGGGGGATATTTCCTTCTGCCTCGCTGAGGGAATTCAGAGCAGCTGTGTGGGCACGGGGCACCTCCCCCGGTCACCCAGCACAGCACCAAAGCAGGGCTGAGCTGGGACACAGGAGCAATGTTCCCTGGCTGCTCTGTGCCATGGCAAAAGCACTTACGGAGCCAGGGGAGCGCTCACCGCAACTTTAGGAGGAAAAGAAGCAACTGTTCTACTAATGTGATTAATTAGATGTAGCAATTATTGCGTGGGAACAATGCACAACCCCTACATATTCCATTTCCCTGAAAAGCTCTTTGTTATTGTTTATGAAGCTTTCAGAATCCTTATTTTTTCTTCAGGGGAGAATACTTAGATGGAAATAAAGAGGTACTTTTTCTAACTTCTCCCTCTAAATAATTAAGGCTTGATATTAACCTTTGAATTCTTAAGGTTTTCTATTATCTTAACTAAGATATAACAGATATTCTGTCCATATTATAGAGTTTTTGAGATCTTATGGTGTGGGTGCATTGACACTGATTGGCTTGAACACAGTAGGAAGAAGAAGTAAGAAGTGCTTTTCAGCATGAACACAATAAAAGAAGTAGATGGTGGAGAATAAATCTTTAAAATGGCTCCCCTTGGGAAAGAAACAGAAATACAGCAGCATTTTACTATTTGTCTAACATATGGTATGGATAAATGTCTGTTAGTGAAACTGCATTAATTCCCTGCAGGAAAGTCTTATCTGGAGCTCTGACCTGTGCACAGATATGCAGATATTAAATACTAACAGAAAACATGGACAAGTTCTACTTTTGATGTTATTTAAGAACATAACTTCATAAAGTTAAATAATTTTACATTAAAAAAATGTTTCCCAACTTTACAGATAACTAATAATTAGCTACTCAAATGCATAAGAGCCTGGTGACTACTCCCTTCTCCATAAATTATTCTATAACTGTGTTAGATTCCAGAAGGGCTTTTAAAGTATTTTTTAAAAATGTGAATCTAATTTATTTGGAGCTTCTGCTGGATGTGTGGGTGGGATTGAGGTGGACATCTCCCAAAGAGCATTATTTCAATTTTCTTTAATATTAAAGTAACTATGAAAAAAAACCCACCAAAATAAAACCCTGGAATATAAAGGTCTATCCCAGAATATTTACATGCTAAGATTTGACTGCTTTGGCTTGAAGAAAATGCCCTTTTAAATTGTTATAAAAGTTGTAAAAGTACATAAGTTTTAAAGGTTTTATGCCATAATTACTATGATAACCACATTTTCCCTGGTAGAAATACAAAAATAGTTGGGTACAGCACTTGATTATAAGACTAACAACATATATTTCAAATAAGAGGTACATTAATGGAGTCTGCTTCAAACTAGAATTCTTCTAAATTCTACTAAAATGCTGTGTAATTTACCAGGGCCAGCCCAGCTTGGAAAGTGTGGGAAGGCTCCAAGGCATTTTGTGTGCTCTTCCAGAAATCGTTCTGAGACCTGGGAGGGGATGGAATTTGAGTTGCTGTTTGTGACACATCTGAAGAAAATCTCTGCTCTCTGATGTCAGAGCAAAAGGTGAGTTTTGGTGTTTCCTCTTTGCTGTTGCAGTGTTACAGCTTTCAGTAACGAGGCAAAGCACGGGAGTGAAAATCAAATGCAGATTGTAAGAATTGTATTTCTGGAGTGAAATCCTATAGCTCCAAAAAACTCAGGGGATTTCTGCCTGGGGGTCAGTGAATTCATGAGCCTGTGATTTTTCATTACATGTGTATCCGTTAATGCTTTTGTGAGTGTGTGGATATATAGATATATATACATATATATATTCAAGTTTGGGTGTGTATAAAATGGACTCCTGAAAGAACTCAAGGGCAGGTTGAATGGAGCTCTAAGCAACCTGATCCAGTAAAAATTGTCCCTGCCCTCAAGGGAACTGGAAGGATATGATCAAAGAGGTCCCTTCCAACCCAGACCATCCCATGATTTTATGACTCTGTTCTTCTCTCTGACTGTGCTCCTTTCCTTATATACATTAAAAAAGTATTTAAAAATTATTGCATACCCTAGAACTTTTGTGCTAGTCACAGAAATACCATGAGTCCATCCATTCAGCTGCGATGTTATTCTTGTTTTGTATGAAATCTCCTGCCTCTAATAAAAATTAATTATCTCACACTATTCAGTGAGTCATGCCCAGCCTGCTAATTGTCTCAGCAAAAGGTTGCTGTGGTGATTTATTTCTACTGTTCCACTGCTACTCTGGAACTCAGGTGTATGGCAAGTGCAGGATCACAGAAATGCTTCTTTCTGAGAAAAATTGGTGTTTGTGTACTTACAGATTTATGTATTTTATAACAGAGCACTTAATTTTGACAGGCTTTGGGGGTTTGTGAACAGCTGCTGCTGCATTTCCCATCTTCCCATCACACCTTGTAGGAATTTCTACACTGTGATTAATGCAATGACTTTTTGTGTGAGGAAAAAAAAAAAAGCCTGTCATTGGTTGTTGCTCAAAAAAAATTACAAAATAAAAGAAAGGGTAGGAGATATTGCTTGTTTGCATATTTTCAGTACTAATCTTCAGGAAAAGCACTTCAAATCCAATATAAAAGTGTCTTATCAAACAGAAGTTACTTTCAGAATTTCTAGTATAATTACGATTTTAAAAGTTCTAAGGTTCACATGCTCACCTAGAACCAGGAGTCCTTAAAAACATGGAATTAAGGTTTATAAGCAAAGTACCTACAACTCTTTCTTGGTAATTATATATATATTTTTTTTCTGTTTGATTTTGAGCACAACTTCCCCTAAAATGTGAGGAAAACCTTCACAGTGGCACATCCTCAGTGCTTAAGGTCTGTCCCAGGAATGCAGAAGAAAGTGATGACTATGGAGAGAAAATGCATTTAGGGTGACAGAAAACAACCCTGCAGAAATATTAATAATAAAATTTAGATAAGGAGCTTCAGTAAAATGACTGGGGACAAAGCTGACAAGTCCTAGATTTTAAAGTATTTAAGTGGAAGTGGATGAAAAGGCTCTTAAATTACTTGTGTACTGAAATCTAGCTTGAACATCCTATTAATTAATTAGTTTATATATTAATTTATTTAAGGAGCTTTTAGTAACATGAACATTTAAAGCTGTAAAATGGCTATAGGCAAAAATTGCCTGCTCAACTGCTGCATGAACTCTCTGTTTGCTAATGAAGGGATAGAGAAACATATCTGGAATTTCAAGACTGGATTTTGAAGGAACTGAATTAATGTTTGAGTTGGTTGTTTTCCATTCCTCATGTTCCTTCAGGATGGTCTTTTAGGAACACAAGTTGCTTTTGCAATATGAAATGGTGCCTGAGATTTTAGAACACCCCGAAGTCATTAAGATAAGTAAATTAAATGGACAGAGAGACAATATTCTTTTAAGAAAAAATATAATCTCATTCTGTTAGGAGAAAACCACCTTTTATCTAACATTTTACAGTAATTTCCATGGACACAAGCATTAACAAATGTAAGAATGTAGTAGAGTTAGCAGGAAAACGGTGACAGCTATGGAAAATAAATATCAAAATGGAGAGAAGTACCAAAAAACAGGTTGGAGTGTCCCTGGTCAAGTGTTAAACAGAGGAGACCTGGAAACTCAGAAGATTATTACTCCAAGAAGATTAATCACAAGGTTTGAGGGTTTTTAAAATTTTCTCTCTGTTTATGTATGAAAGTATTTCAATAAATGGTCCAACAATGGGAAAAAACCTATTCAGGGCTGAATTTCTGTTCCTCAGCACAGGAGACAGAAGTGTCTCAGATTAAATTTCTTTTTTGCTCCCTTACGTGTCTGTCAGGACACTGGGGAAAAAAGTGCCAGTTAAAACAAAAGCAAACTCCATCAGGAGTGGGACTGTCCAGGGAAAGACAGAGGAAGTTAATCTGAGACCAGTGAATGGCAAATCACCAGTCGCCTTCCCTCGTGCTCTCTGTGTTGGGATTTACCAAGCAAGTGGCACTGACCACGTCTGTAAATTATTGGCTTCAAATAGGAATTTGAACCACATCTCTCCCTTTTGTTGTGTGTGTGTAATGTTCAGTGACTTCAACTGATGGAAAATATGTAAGAATAAAGAAGGTTGGTGCTACTACATTTTAGCTTCACTTTGAGAAGAATGTTTCATTTTTTACTTTCATTTACCTTCTATCGATTTATTACTTTTACCTCCCTTTCCACAATAACATAAATAGTATTTCTCAGAAGTGTAATGATGTTTGTTTCTGTTAAAAAATTAATAAACTAAATAAAGATTAATGATAGGCAAAAAATCTATATCCAGATGAGATCTACTTTTCTTTTCTGAATTAGTTTTGTAACTTTTACTGTAATGCAACAACCATAACTCAGAGAATGGGTTTTCAAGTTTAAAGAATAAAAATCACTGGTTTTGATTCACACACTTCAAGCATTTCCCTATTTGAGATGGATACTATAGTTCAAAAAGAAGAGTTATTTTCTGTTTATGAGCTAAAAACCCCATTATGGCAGAAAATAAAAATGCTCATTAAATTTACAGAAGGTTTGGTTTTTTTACATTTCCAGAGAAGTTTTGCAGACATTCATATTAAGTTTCCTTTTTGCACTGTCACGTGAACTTTTCCAGGCTTCTCGCAACTAAAATGATGGTCAACTTTTCCATCATTGTTCATTAATAATGTGGGACACGACCTCCTCTCTAGTGGGTTATTGTTACTGGCCTGCCCTTTGCATTGACCACCCTGCCTGGGATTTATTTCCTCACCGTGTTTCTTTGCCATCCCACAAATTTCTTCTTTCAGATTGTTTATAATGGAAATCAGGGAACCTGATCTTTTGTGCACCTGCGTTTAGACCTCTAATTCCCAAAGGATTCCTGTTCATATTTTCCCTCTGTCACTGGGATCCAGAGCCGCTCTCAGTTTATAACTTACTGATCTCACTGATTAGTCCTTTGTATATGGGGTTGAATTAGACAGGGTAATCTTTAGAATATTTTAATTGTATATATAAAGTGATTTCTTAAATGCCCTGGTAAATAACAGTGAGGGATTTCCCACTCAATGATCTTTAAAAAAAGAATTTATAAAGTGCTTTTCAGTGATTTCTCTTTGATAAATGCATCCAGATGATCCATAAAGTAATAAGTTCCACAGATTTTCTTACTATAATAGCTGATAAACTTGGCTATGACTTTTTGTATCGAAACTCAAACATTCTTAGCTAGTCCTCTTATATATAAAAACATAATATTCTCCATATTTTTCCTCCTAATTTCTACAGTGAAATTTTTTATCTCTACTTATTCACATCTGAACCTAGGAACAGATTTTGAATCGTGCATGACTGAGCCATACATGTACTCCACCAGTTCTACTTTTACTCCAGTATTTATATCAACATTTTTCCCAAGCAGAGATTATAATAATTTAAAAAATATCTTAATATTATCAGTGCGACTGCCTGTTTACACCTTCCAATCAATACTGCTTCTCTCATGGTGCTAAACTTTAATTTGACCATCACTGCTGCTGTTGTAGCACAACTGAAGTTATCCATTCAACTTGAGCATCAGCTAACTAACGCGGAATTAATTAGAAAAGTTTTTGCAATCTAATCTATTCTGTGTAATTCCCTGGATGAATACCTGTACTTGATTGTGAATATAAAATCCTTTAATTTTTTTTCCAGAATGGTCTCGCATTTCCGAAATGGTTGATTGTGTCCTTTAGAAAGTAACCTTAAAGCTTCTCGTTAAACGTTTGTATGACAGTTTTAGGAAAAATGTTTTTTCCTCTCTTTAGCTGACCACTTTTGCAGCTGAACAGTATCATTGCAAAAGTCATTGCAGTTTGCTAGACTAGGAACATCAGGGAAAGTTTAATCCTTTAGCAGACAGATAACTCACTCCTCTCAATGGCTCCTCTGTCCTTTTGTCCTCTATAAAATAGCTGAGGATGTATATATTCCCAGGATTTTTCTCATGCCCAGTTTTTCCAGTACATTTATTTTCACTGAGCTAGCACCAATGTCCATTCCTATGGCAATTTCAGCCACTATTACCTGTCTCTGTTCAAGTCTCAAATATTCAAATCTACACACACCGAGTTTCAACAAAACTGCCCTATGCAGTCCTTGTCCTCCTGGGCTCCTTTATGTGCTTTTCCTTCCCTTGGACAGCATGACAAAGCTTAATTCCTGTCCACTAATGCAGCTCCAAAACAATAAACTCGAGTTAAATTTCCTTCCTTAATAGTGAACTTCTTAAGCCAAATTCTCCTGAGAATCTCGTTCCTCTAAGCTCGTTCTTCTTAGGAGTCTATTTCTTTTCCATAGTAGGAGAAGGATAAGCCTATTCTTAAACCACTGCTCAGATAAGTTCTGACATATTTTACCCATCACTGATCAAGCACTTTATCTAATTAGCTCTGTAATGAACTGCTCAATTGTGAAGCTGCAAGTAAGCTGCATCTTTTTTTCTGAACTCCTCAACAGGAAACCTTTGAAAAATTTACCTCACAAGTTACAAAATTCCCTTTTCCCCCTCTTTTCCTTTCTATAGAGATGGGGATGTCCCGGTGTGTCCAGCTCCGGGTTTAGCTGGCCCCTCTGCCCTTCCACAAGTCCCTTCGTGTGCAGGAACATGGAGCCGTGTGTCTCAACAGCCTCTCTCCCCAAACAGGGGGCACACATGGCACAGGAGTTATAAACTAGATTAAAGTGGGGAGGATAAACTGCAGTATTCTTTGCTTGCTGTTGAATGGGGCAGTGAAATGTTATGTGCCATCATTCAAAGCTGGCATTTTATGTGCCTCGTGTAGGGCTCTGCAAAGGACTAGATTCTTCACCTCCCTCCATAATCACCTCTTTTTGTTGTGGTTTTATCCCAGCCCGCTGGACCAGCAACAACAACGAGCAGAGATAAAAGGTCTGAGCTCCACACTCCAGTGGAAGCCCGTTAAAGTGGAGCACACAAGTCAGGCTTTCCCATTCATGCAAATCGTGTCTTGCAAAGCAGACCTGGCTTGCCCGAGGAGAGTTAGGTGGGATGGGTGTTGGAGAACCTGCGAGGAGCCAGCGAAGCCATTCCCTGCCTGACTGCCTGGAGGTGTCTGCCTGGCGGGGTCACCCCTCTGGCTGTGCTGACCCACCCTGATGGACACACAGAGACAACGGGTCCTCTGCTGAACTCTCACAGTCAATTTATTTCTAATAAGAAAATAAATAATAGTGAGCATCACCAGCTTCTAGGAAAGCTGAAGAGGACTCAGAAATCCTGAGGAGCAGGCGATTTAAAATTCTAAACATGAGTTTCAGAGTCTGAATTCCGACTCTTTTTAAAATACAATATTTTTTAGACTACTAAAAACCCTGCCCAAGCCAGCAGGCTGGAGGAATATTATTTAGGTGATTAATACCGCGGCACAGTGCAGGAAGCCAGTCAAAGGCAGCTATAAAGCACACGACATGCTTAACAAGGAGCCACAGGCAAGCTTTGAGCACAAATCCCCTAATCCTATTGATCCTGCTTCTGGAAAAAGGGAAGCTCTCGTGTGCCACAGAAGGGTGACAATATCCAGTAAGTGCCCACGGCAGGCAGGCTGTGCTTCAGGGAACTTAATCACAGAACCTTCTTCATTACTTGAAAAATCACTTCTGTCAATACTGCAGCCACATCCTCCCTGGCTGCTGCTGTTTGAGATGCTGTCAATCTTGCCATATGATTTTGTGAACCAAATAAATTCCAACTCATTTAAAGGTGTTATTATCTCTGCTGATAACGTGACCCCATTCAGGAGCAGCAGAAATAGGAAAATGAAACTTCTTTCAATCCTTTTGTTTGCAAGTCTCTCAGGCTCCCAACACAAAAATACAAGGTTTCAGCCTAGAATTGTATTTAAACATATGTATTTAAACATATTCTCACAGACATAAGTCTGCTCTTATCATTCGACAAGGAGTATAATTCTATTATAAATAAAAAAAGGTAATTTTTTTTCTTTATAGATGCAATTATCTTTGAAAGCAGGCACTTCATTGATACAGATTATCTGACATGCTAGAACAACCTGTTTGGTTAATTTTTCTGTAGATTTTTCCACCTGGATTTACACATTCCCCAGAAGAATGTAAATTATCCTCCCTAAAGTGATTGTTATTACTCATGTCAGAGATTACTATTGTTTTACATACTTTGATATATCACTCAAACCACAAAGTCATTAAAAAATTATTGTTGATGCTGATTTGATTAAAAGTGTGTTCAAAAACATCTCCCTTTGTGAGAAGAGTTTTATCAAAAGCTTTTTTCCACCTGTACTGCTGTTTTTATTTGTCAGAACTGGAGCACTAAAAAATGCTTATCAAAATAGAGGCTGAAATTACTGTGCTAATGGCAGTTTCTATTTTTATTCTGGTCCAATTGCTTAGGTATCAGCAATAATCAAAATTCTTAAGTGGCTGTTTCAGAAAAGAAGAGTTTTAGTTTATGGAGGAAATCCAGGGAAGAGATTCTAAATACATTCTGGCCCTTGAATAACAAGTAACAATTATCTTGTGTTGTCATAACACCATGGAAGTCAGAAAATTTTATTCTGAAAATCATAAAATATCCTTAGCTCCCTAACACTCAGAGGAAATGATCTTCCCCTGTGTTTCACAGTCTTAATTTTTTGTGTGAAAGTCAAGATGGGGGTAAAAAATAATAAAATAAAATAAAACAATAAAATAATCCCTTTGACCTTTCATGTCTATTGACAATAAGCACACCCCCCCCAAAAAAAAGTTAAAAAAATGTACTAATGATGAGGTATTTGTTCTGCCACATATACAGTGAGTAATTATTTCAATATCCAGCAAAAAAATTGGGCAATAAATTATTCCTACTTAACGTCCTGGAAAGAACAGAGAATCATAAAAAATAAGGAGAGGAAAAATGTGAGATGAGGATTCATCTGTTTCTTGACTCAAGGCACAATCAATGAGTGCCAGGCAACAATACAAAATATGAGTAAAACTGCACAATGAGAATTAGTGTTCGTCTTATTGCTGCATGTTCTTTTTTACTTTGCATTAATTTTCCCTGTAATTTAATTAAATAGAAAATGCAGAAAAATTATCTGCTTGATCCAGTGGAACAATGGAAGTTCAGCTGCAGGAATGGCAGAGAAATTGCTGCAAAAGGAAGGCGTTGTAGGTATGTGTGGCTGTTGGGGTGGCCGTGACACACGGACACAGCACCGAGTTAGTGGCACAGAATGTTTTATTTCAAAGAGAGCACACACTGATAGTCTATTCCATGTTATCATTCGTGTTACAAGGACATTGGCTACTAAACGACAACAATGGATCCATTGGCTATCATTTAACTACAACATAATACTACTGGTTACCTGTAACTCAAGCCTTCAGACATTCACAAAAATACCAGGTGCAGATATGTTGCTGTTTTCTCTTTCTATTGTTTTGGATTCTGCACTTCTGTTGATACTACACTTCCCTGGGCAAAGCTGATTATTTTCTTCTCATGGTTTTTCTCATGAATAGAAGCTAACCATGTCCAAACTGAGACCTGTGAAGCCTTCAGACCAGCTGTTGGCCTCAACAGGTGCGGGTTTTACACACTCAGAAACGGATGGGCCCACAGTGAAATGCCTCAGATGAGACAGGGATTATGGGAAACCAGGGATTGGGAACATCATCCTGTTCCAGAAGGTGGAAGATGATAAAAGAAGTGGACATCTTCTATGAGACCTCACTATTCTTGGTATATACATATACATATATACATGCATACATATATATATATATTCAAAGAATCTTTTAAGTTGGAAAAACCCCCTGAGGTCTTCAAGTCCAACTGTTCCCCCATCACTGCCCAGTGTCTCCAAGTGCCCCACCTACATGTCTTTGCTTCCCTCCAGAGACTCCAGAAGTTCCCTGGGCAGCCTGTGCCAGTCCTTAACAACCCACTTGGTCAAGAAATTTTTCCAGGTATCCAAACTAAACCTCTCCTGGCCAGACCGAGACCATTTCCTCTAGTCCTATCACTCATTATTTGGGAGAAGAGCCTGACCCCCACCTGGCTACCACCTCCTGTCAGGGAGTTTTATCATCCTCCACTGGAGGCTCTGATTTGCAGGAGTCAGATGAACAGACACAAAGTCCAATCAGCCATTTCAGCCTCAGTGAAAAGGCACCAGCAGCTTGGTTCCGTGAATCCCAGATAATCCCAACATTCACCAACGCTTCTGGTAATAAATAAATGTTACTGCTTGGGAGACAGAAATCCAAAGTGCAAAACGATGGATCAGGAATGTTCAACAGCATAAGAGAGCTGAACAAATTGGAGATACCTTTCCTATCATTTTAATTTTGCACATGAATAAAATATGTAGCCTTTTTTCCTACATTTCTTTATTTCTCTATTTCTCCTGTAATTATCCTGCTGATTACTTAAACGTGTCATATTGCATTACAACACCCTTGAATCACAGAACCATGGATCATTAAGGTTGGAAAAGACCTCTAAGATCATGGTGTTATCATCAATAATGGATCATTTTCACTGCCCATGGCAGAGGGTTGGAACTAGAGGATCTTTAAGGTCCTTTCCAACCCAAACCATCGTGGGATTCTGCAAATTACGCCAGAAGATACACTGCAAATAGAAATGAAATCTTGCAAAACATTAAAGTTTGACATTTAAGGGGCATTCTAATAAAGTTTGGATACAAGGATGATTCTAGAGATTTATTCAAAAAGGTCATGAAAAACAGCCATGAATTTGCTTGGAAATTTGGATGAAAACTCACACTTTATTTTTGCACTGTTCACTTGCTCTAAGTCCTAATGATCACTTGGGAAATTTGGCTGTGGCACTAAGGCTACTGTGAGGGTCTTGGAAGAATTGGACAAAAACTCCAGTGCCTAAAGGAGGTTATTAGTTTAACATCCTGTTGGAAAAGCAGCACCTTCATTGCCCTCTCGCCCACTGCCAGGGTGAGACTCTCTTCAGACTTAAAAATCACTGAATCCCAGACTGGTTTGGGTTTGAAGGCACCTGAAAGGTGGTCTTATTCCAACCCCTGCCATGGGCAGGGACACCTCCCACTGGCCCAGGCTGCTCCCAGCCCCAGTGTCCAGCCTGGCCTTGGGCACTGCCAGGGATCCAGGGGCAGCCACAGCTGCTCTGGGCACCCTGGGCCAGGGCCTGCCCACCCTGCCAGGGAAGAATCATCTCCATCATCTCATTTTGCACTGCTTCAGTTGTATTTTGTTGGGTTTTTTCTCTTGTTACCAGACTGTCCCAGAGGAGTCAGCCCTTTCTGTACACATTTAGTGGTTCTTTGGAAGCTGTTCGTTGGAGCTGAGGCTGGATTCTGACTATACAGTAATAACTTCTGTATAAGCACTGAACTGCTTTTGAAAACTCTATTTGTAAGCCCCTTATACTAAACCAAAAGCAACTGTACTAAGGTAAAGGAAACAAAATGGGAAATGCATGGATTTCAGGTTTCTTTTTATTTTCCCTTCTATTTCATTTTCAAAGGATCACTCCCTTACTTAGTCTTTCTAAAGGAAGCTTCACCCCAAGTGGCATTTCCAGAGGAGTTATAAACTCCTGAAAAATGGGGTTTATAACAGAAATGTTGACAGTTGGCTCTTAAGAGTAGAAGAGTTCCCAAGCACTGCTGTAATATAGTAGTCTCTAACTACTCTAATTCTGGTGAAAAGTTACTGTAATGTGACTCCCTATCTATACCAGACCACATCATTTCTCTTCTTTATGGTCCTCATTATGGTAAGGAAAATGCATGTCCCCCTAGAGAGAGCTGCCAAAAGAGGTTCTTAGCACTTCTAAGCCGTGTTTCTTTTCCATCAGTGGCTGAATATAAGGCTAGGAGATCTAATGTGATTACTGTAATGAGACACACTATCAATCCTGCTCAGAAAATGAACACTTAGATGTGGCACAGAATTCTAACAGAAGTTAATCTGTGGTGCCTCTTACCTTGAAGGATTCCTGGGTGTTTTAATGAATAAGGTCCCTGGGCAACACTCACTCATCACAAAAAACACAGCTACCTGTAGGATGGACAAAGCATCCTTTCTCCATCTGCAGTGCTGTTACTCTCTCCACGCTCGCAGGGGAGAAGGCAAGCAGAAAACAGGTTCTCAGCTGAACACAGGGAACATATTCCTAAAATTAACTACCAAGTGGGAGGCACAACAGTTTTGCATCAAATGGTCTCCAGATATTTCCTATAGGTACTTCAAATAATTCTTTATAGTGAGCCAACTGCATATTTGCTTTTATTAGAACACAGAATTCCTGGTGTTTATGCTATTATTCTTTTCTGGAACAGCACCACAACCACACAACGCCTCTGTTCTAACTGTGCAGTGGCTTTTGATGTTTTTTATGCTGGGGGGAGTGAAAGGATGCAGATATTATTTTGAAAAAAATTAAAATATTTAATGAAAAAAATATATTTTACACTAACATTTCCAATGCTGTTAAGTATTCTTTCTTCACACTTGCATTTTTCTAGTATTAAATTAGAGATTTTTGATGTAATGTTTGTGTTCATGAATACTGTGTGTTTATGTGTGTTAGAGGGAGAGAGAATTTATGCACATAAACTGTCATTTCAAGGTCAGATTGTGAAATGCAATTGCTATTAATGACAGTAAACAAGAGAGGTGGATAAATATGGGTAGCTTTTAGCAGATGAGCAGCTTAGACCATTGCTTAATATTTTTTAGAACAGACAAAAGTTTTTTTGATATGCAGTGGAAAACAGTAGCAAAGGCAGAGCAAAGTCAAAGCTATAATCAGAATGTACTGTGATTAAAAAAAGAATAAATCAGATGGATATAGGAGATTATGACCATCTGTATATTTTTGCCTCACACATCACTCCCACACTGGCTTGAGGCCCCCAAAAAATCTCATTCCCAGCATATTTTCCTAGGAACACATTCCATTTCAGCCTGGTGGGGTGGCCCATTCCACAAAGCATGCAGCTCCAAGGAAGCTGATCAATATTAATAGCCAGGAGGAAAAGGAATTACTAGAGGGGGATGGAAGGTGCCTTTCACCCAGAGCACATCACCTTGGAAAACCCCCTTTTGCACCAGGTGAACCTTTCCTCCAGTTCCCTGCTAGCCCTCACTGCTGTAACACCTGTAACTCCCTGCTCTGGCCAGGTCCAACACAGCTGAAAGAACCTGGCCAATCCTCAGACCTTCCTTTCCAACACAGAACCTGATCAATTCCTGTACAATTCAGAGTGAGATGTGAGTATAATGTTAATTGTGTTGGTACAAAAGATTCATTGGTTTTCGGTTATGGCTGTGAATAAATTTTTGTTCACATTAAAGCAAGGACAACTGTTTACTTTATTTTGCCTAGCTTTGAAAATAGAGCTAAAAGTGACTTAACTTTCCATCCACTTGATGGTGCTGTTCCCAAAATGCAAACGACATTGTGAACATGAGTAAAGGAAATCCGTAACTTTACTCCTAGAAAATATGGTGAATAACACATCAATTTTCTCAGAGTCTCCTTTAGATACAAGAGCTACACCATCCTGTCATCCCTGTGTTCCCTGCATTTTCAATTAAGTGCAGCAATTTTTATCCCCCCTCCTAATGACCAAATCTTTTAATCTTTCCTTAAATTGCAAAGCAATGTGACACAGCCAGTGAGGTCACTTGCATAAGTAGGATGACTCATCTAACAAAGTTTGTCAGATCAGCATTTCCAAGGCAGGATTTGAAATTTTGCCAGAAAAGGACTCTGCAAATTTCACACCCTGATCTTCAACAACTCAAAACTTTGTGAACTCTCCCGTTCCAGGTCTCCTTACCCATGACATTAAACCACACATATTTGGGTTATGTCTGCATTTGGGGGAGTATCAGTGGCCAGCTAAAAGTGCTAAAGAGATGGGGCTAAATAATGTCAGGAGGGCACAGCAGTGGTGTAGGCAAATAGATTATCTAAGTAGGATGTATTATGCAGCTGAATCAGGGGCCTTATGGTGGAAACTATGCTGTAATAAACCCCATTTAATGAGCCAGAATTAATAAAGGGTAATGTACACATGCACAGCGTAATGGGATCTTGCAGAGGTCAAAAAAAAAAAAAAAGAACTATTTGTTGTGATTCCTAGAGATAGAATTAACTACCCATAGACTTTTCTATAGCAAGAGTAAAACAATCAAGTATTTAAATTACTGAGAACTTGGTATGAAGGCCCACATAAAGAATCGTTGCTTTGGAATAAAACCATGCAAAAATACTTTTATATCTTGGGTACTTTACATTTTTCAATAAATATTTTATGAAGTTTCATCAGAGAAGTTATTTGAACATGGAATAAGCCTGAATAATTAGTCTGCAGCACATATCACGAATAAAACAGATTACTTGGGGAAAAAAAACCAAAAACAAGAGTAAAAATGCCAGGCTTGCCTAAGACACAAAATGAGGACCTGAGATGAGGCACTGAAATGACATTAACCTTGATTAAGGTTACTGCCTAAAACTGATTGTCAACACAGGATCCTTCAATGCATTGCCCTTATTCCTGTTCTTATAGTTCATCTTAATCTGAATGGAATTTTAATGGACTTTTAGAAAACACGTTAATAATTACATGGAGAAAGAAAGTGTC
Organism: Dryoscopus gambensis; assembly: GCA_013389985.1. Lineage (NCBI taxonomy): Eukaryota > Metazoa > Chordata > Aves > Passeriformes > Malaconotidae > Dryoscopus > Dryoscopus gambensis. The sequence goes on along the minus strand of WEIT01008868.1, from coordinate 218,524 downwards.
AGAATCAGATATAAATTCTTCACATGGTAATTTTCTCTTCATTTCATTCTCCCCTCTGCAGTGGCTTTATTCCATTAAAGCAGGCCTTGTCCATAACTGTCAGGCTCTGTGCAACAATTTCAGGCAGAGTTTTTTGGGTCACTCAGCTTTGACCATCTTGGATCTTGCTGTTTTGTGGGAAGGCTGGGCTCTGACAGGCTGACGTGATTGCTGCTGCATTTGCTTCTGCCTCTTTCAAGCTTATCTGCACAAGGCAGAGCTTGGAGCCCCTGCCCTGGTACCACCAGCCGGGCAACCTGTCCTGTTGGAGACTGATCACCCTCCCTGCCACGCTGAGGGGATCAGTGAAGGCACGGCCTTGGCAGACAGTCCTTTAGGGATCTCTGTGGCAGTGGCTGCCCAGGGTAGTGGAAGACAAAAACATCTGGGGACCTGCTCCTTCTCTTCCAACGTTCCTGGGTGGTCCTTTGCTACCCCGGAGCCTGTGGCTCTTCAGCCTGGCTGGAGAACTGGTGCATCTCAGAGCTTTAGAGTGCCAAGGGGTAACTTTGTAGGGGTGCACAAAGATCAGACTTTAATGCATTCCAAATCTGGCCAGAACCCCCAAGTACAACCCCGTGTGCTCAGTACTTTGTGTAAGTGCCCCCGTGCCTTGGTTTCAAGCACAAGGGCACTGCCCAAACCCATCCCTGGGTCTGCCTTTACCGCCCACCATGGGAGCAGTCGTGGAGAGGACACACTGGATTCCTTCCTGTTCTTTTCCTGGACTGCATTAGGTGCAACCACTAATGAATATTTAGTCCATGGGACCAAATGAAAACTGGTCTGAAATACACCTTGAAATTCCCCTAATGTTGGTAAGCTCTTAGCGCCAACCATTTGCCTTCACAGACGTGGTCTTGTCTTACACCACTTGATATTGTGGCTATAGAAAATGTGTGGATACTGCTGTGTGTTAAAAAGGGAAAGAATAACTGAAAGCAGGAGTAAAAATATAGAAAAAATAAAAGGATAGTAATAAAAGATATTATTATGTTACATCAAAATAATTTTCAAGCAGTGAACACTGAGGGAAAGAAAAAGAGAAATAAATTACTAAATATTTTTTATCGTAACATTCAAGGACTTTTAACACTTTTTTTGACAAATAATATCTTACATGAGTAGCATCATCTATGACTTTGAAACTATATTAACTTTTAGAAATATGCAAAACACTGATTGTTTAGTTTCTGAGCAACCACACAGCTGCTTCACAGAAACTACACATGAGCTTCCTGACAGCTAAAAAATGGCAAAGCTTTATTGCAGACCTAGAACTGTAACTATTTTGTTCTTTTAGTTTAGTTGTAGTTCAGTAGTACCTGGAGACCACAAAAAACAAGAGACAAGACCACACAACCCCCATGCCACTGGGTATCCAACTGCACGGAGTTCCAGGCCATCTCATGGCAAATCCCAAATCTGAATTCACATGGGGCTCTGGGACTGATGGGACATAGACATGTCCTAAATGGAAAAGTAGGATATGTAAGTCAGTCCACACCTCAGCCAGCACACTGCCCTTCTCAGAGAGAAGATGTAGTTGTGGTTGAACGGTGATGAAATTTTAGTGTGAAAGCTTGTGGAGAATGAGGCCATTGGATCCAGAATAGAAAATCATTGGCAACCAGATGGTGAAAGTGTTACTTTTTATAATAAAAGCAAGAAAAAGTGATAGCTTTGTTTTTCAACAAATATTGCATGCCAGGACTGATATAATCCAGTTTTGTATCTACACTGCAAACCTCACAGGCCACTTCAAAAGAGGGCCAAGCAGAACTCTTGCACTGAGCATCAGTTTTGCTCCAGCAGATGGGAAAGCAGGAGCTCTGAACAAGATTCCTCAGTGGAAAGACCTGGGTTGAATTCAAGTAAGAACAAAAGGACAGTGCTGCAATAAAGAAGAATTCTGCATCCAGAATTTTCACCTGGATATGCCTAAAATCCTTTGCTGTAAATGTTTGCAGCACTGGAGTACCACGAGCGCTGTAGGCTTGCCAGTTGCTGATAAAAAGGAGGAACAGGACTGAGGACATGCTAATTGTAGTACTAGTGAAGAAATCGAACAGTGAAATAATCGGGTTTGACTTTGTGATGAATAGTGAAGTCTTAAAACACTGGCAGGGTTACAAAAATAGTACAGCAAATTGGGGATATTATTACAAAACATAAGGCTTTCTCTGTACAGCTAACTGATGGTATGTGACTTTCTTTTATGAACAGAGTGTAAAAGCTATTAGAAAAAAATGAAGCATTTTAAAAACAGCCAGAAAAAAAGAAGATATAACCTTGTGTTTGCAAATTATCCTTCTAGAAACATCTTTAAACATCTGTAATATGTGGCTATCAAAATAACTTTTTTTTGTTATTGTGCTATTCTGCTGAAAAAACTCATACCTTTGCTAACGGATTTCACAAAAACTTAAACATCATTTGATTCCTTCTTTAGCCCTGAAAATAGGACATAAGCAGAATAGTCACTTTGCTGGTCCTCCTCACAGAAAATCACTTAATCCGATTTTTTTTTTCTTAATCTTAAATGAAAAGCAGGGAATTGGTTCTTAACTTACACAAAGTCTGAACAAATACTGTAATCAAGAAATTTGGTCTTGTTTTTCTCTCAGAAATCCTTGAATAGAGCATAGATTTTAAACTTTAAAGCATCTTGATGACATACTTAACAGAAGCATTTAGTTTGTGGCTTGTTAGTCTTGTTTTGGCTCTAGAATTTTGTGATGTATTGCTTAGATTTGATTATCCATTACCACTGGCCTATAGGAGAGCACAGCGGCTGAACAGTGAAAATTAAGCAGCAATAGCAAGAAGTAGATCTCAAATTAAAAAAAAAAAATAAGACCTGATTTGTATTGTTTATTGCTGTTTTTAAGTTTTTAAATTTTTTTTTAATGTCTAATCTTTCAGTTTATGACATTCCTGGAACTGTTTGATCCTTGTCAGCCTGGCAAAGGCACAGGTCTCTCTGGCTACCCGGGCAGGATGTTCAGCCCTGCAGGGGGGTCAGTCCAGGGTGCTCTGGGCTCCCTGACCCCCCAGAGCATCTCTGGCACATCTTGAGAAGACCCCAGCTGCAACGCCAAGGGTAAAGCTCAGGATCTGGTAGAAAAGTCTGAAGAAGGCTTCAGTGGGCAGCACTCCCCTGCAGTGTATTTTGTGTCATGGGAGGGAAAAGGGATCTCGTCAGGAAGAGAAGAGGCCTTGTCAGACATTTCAGGTGGGTACAGAATCCTCCCTGCCCCCGAGCCTGAGCGACATCTCACAGCAAGGTCTAAAACCTTACCTGAGACCTGAAAAGGAAGCAGAAATGTCCTTCCTCAGCTCTGTGCTGCTGGGATAACTCTGGGCCCCTCATCACCCTCACTTCATGAGCAGGAACAAAACAATCACCTCTTGATAGATCCCCCACTGTGACACCTGAGGGTGCCTGTGCCACAGGGCCACTCGGGAGCACTCTATTCCCAGGCATCTTGAATGCTGTCCTTGAGGATGGAGGGTGATCCGGGCGAGCTGTGGACATGGATAAGAGAACATCAGTGAGCCTCAGCTCCCTAAACCACATGGCTGAGCATAGTCCAGGCAAAGGAGGAGCTCCCAAAACATGCTGGGGCTCCATGCAGGCAGTGCTCTGCCAGCATGGAGAGCTCATCCCTCGACACTGGAGGTGCCTGGAGCACAAAGGAACCATGTGCTGCAGGATTATGAGATTCCTTTTGAGGAGCACTGGGAAAAACTGTGTGCTGTCTGTGGCTCCGGCACAACTGGGATGTCTCATGTTCAGAACACAACGATAATGCCGTTACTGATGATCTATAAACTCACGAGCCACCTCAACGGCAGTGGCTGTGATGGGCATGTCAGTGCCAGACTGCTTTTGCCACAGATTTATGGGAGTCTGGGAAGCCCATTGACTGCTGGATTAGGATGGAGCCTGGAAACAAAAATCCAATATCTCCTGGTGCTGTGAGCGGAGACTCAGAGCTGAAACAACTCCGTGGTGCAGATCAATGTCTGGGTATTTCACTTTATGTGGTTTGAAATGAAATAGGGGCTCCATAGTTAAATGCACTCATTCTGTCAAGACCACTCCAGCTTCAATTTTTCTTTCATGACTCTAAAAAGATCCAATTTCTGCTGTGAAGTCTGGAAAATTATATCAACTATCAGGGTAGAATTAGACCTGATAGAAGCTTGGTGGTCTTAAAAAATATGAGATATATCCATTTTTCATTGTAAGAAGATTTTAGCTTTTCACTGGGCTTATTAATTTTTGCACTTTTTGCATTGTATTCTACTCATTTTTTTAATAAATAATGCTAAATAAAAGACCTTTATTCCAAATGTTCATTTCTGTTGCATTTATTTTTAGCTTCTTGATGAATTTATATATATATATATATATTTAATAAAATGAACAGGAATATAAAGGATGGAAAAATCCACAGTGCCCCATTCAGAGGCAAAGAAGAGAGTAAATACATTCATTGCATTCCTCAGAAGAAATGTATTGTGCAGCTGCTGTGGAATACAATATTGAGATGAAAATGAAGCTGCAATGGAAATGGAATGAGAAATAGGTATTTGCTTCTGGGTGAGCGCAACAAACCTATCAGCTACATAGTTAAAATCAGCAGCCCCATCTCCCCAATTCCTGATGACTAAATAAACCACAGGTAAAAGGACAGGGGAATAAGACAGCAGGAAAGGAGGGAAATGAAGCTGCCAAATGAAAGAGAAGTGTTTCTGCAAAGGTCAGGAAGGGATAAGATTAGTTTGGAGTAAGCCAATACTACAGTGTAATTTGCAATATTTTCAAACACTTCAGAATAAGCATTCCTTGCTATTTTTAATACAGGCTTTGAGCCATGACTATCTAAATGGAGAGAGGAGGCATTAAAAGTTCACAGGGCTTGATATTGCCTGTAAAGAGGGAGCCCCTAGAATTTTATTTTATTAGTAACCTTTATTAGCCTGGTCGCCAGTGCTGATTAAAGTATTGTGGCATATCTGTCAGCAGCAGGAATGCATGGGGATTATTAGCAACTGCATTTAAAAGTCTAAGAGCCAAGAGGTAGAGCCACAAGCCTGGAATACTAATTCCCATTTTATTCAGTGTAAACAGTCAGAGGATGGATAATAGCTTACTTGTCTCCTTTTATTGGCATGTTTATCTGTCCTTTTGCTCTTCTCTCTCACCGTGTAACTAAGACAACAGAAAATAATACAAAATATGAGGCACCTACAAGCCCGAGTCAAATTGATTTCAGTGCAGAATATGCAGATTTGGCTGGTCAAACATAACTTCTACCCCTACAGGCTAATGGCTTCATTGGAATATATCAGCCCAAGCTTCTCACGGGCAGATACGGACTAAATACTGATGGGAAAAGCGTATTCAGCACAGGAGGCCTTTTAGAGTTCTGTTTGTAGACATATTTCAGGTCTTTACTGAAAGATTTCATTTATCATGTGAGGAATCCTTTGTAGACATCACTTCCATCCCAACTGACTCCAATTTCTTCACTAAGAATATTCACAATTCACACTGAGCTGTATAACCAGCTGAGTCACACTGCATTCTTTTATCTTGCAAGTTAATAAATTACTTAATAGTTTAGGAAATTTAACCCCAGATTCATTTTTGTGATGCCCAAAGCAATTTTTTTTCCCATGACTGCTGTAATTACAGCAAAAGCCTCTTTTGGTCAATATTCAAATTAATGGATTTTCTTTAGTATAAGTCCAAGGAAAACATTAATGACATTAACAATCAGGTTTGAATTAAACCTCACTTGGAAATGGATAAAAGTTTATGAACAATACCTTTCAGTGTTTATGATACTTCACTCATTGCTACATTTCCAAAAATCCTGGGACAAGGTAGCAAAATTCTCCAGAGCTCTACTGCTGAGTTAGGAAAACAATCTGAGTCCAGTTCAAGTGATAGAATCTCTTTGTTGGCGTAGATCACAGTGAAAAATCTGGGAAAGATTTATTTCTTCCCTATGACAGAAAAGTTCTTCTATCTGGCACAGAACTAAAACCAGACAATCATAAACCACAGCTGAGATTTACTTTTAAACAACAAAGAAATGGTTTCTGCCCAAGACAAGCCTCAGCTGTGAATGGTGACTAGAGATCACCAATGATGCTTTTGCATTTTTTGCTAGAGAACCTTTCATGAGGCTGAGCATGACAGTGTGGTAGAAGGATCTCAACATTTAAAGCGAGTAATCTTTAATGTCCTCTTTTAAAATAACATGGATAAAACATAATCATAGGTATAATTGTAACATCTTTTGTGGACTCTAAATAAATATCATGTACTCATAATTAATTAAATCAATGAATATGATGAGTTAGCAAGGTATGGATTACAATTTTAATAAGCATAATAGAAAATGTCTCTGATGGTAATTAAAAAGCTCAGCGTTGTCTTTCAAAGTGCTCGTGTAAACAACTGACTGCTCTATTTCTGAAATCATTGTGTAATTTAAAGCTGACAGTCTTGCCCAGTTTAAAATTTGTATGAATGGATGTATTTGCCTCTAAATATTTGTTAATAAGCCGTGGTAATTTAGCATGCTTTGCTTCTTGATCACTGAATGATTCTAGCATGTCTGTCTGTAACACTTGCAGTTCCCATGCAAAGTTGGGTTTCACTGTCTCCCTGCAGTTCAATGTTGTGTTTCTCCGTGCTCCAAGAGCCCCTGGAGCCTCTGGCTTGGGGGAAGCTCCTGCACCCCACTGGAACGTGTGAGGTGTGATCAGTGCCTGGCACCGCCTCGGTGGGTCTGGGATGCCCCATCCCAGCGCTGAACAGGCAACCCCAGCAACCCTCCCGGCAGCACCTGGAGATATTGAATCTCACTTCCTAAACCTAATCTGTCATTGGAATGAATATAATGAATCACTATTATTTCTCTGCTGAAGCAAAAAGGAGTTGAATTAAATTTCCCCAGTGCTTTCCAGCCCTGTGTAGCACATGTATTACGCTCCCTAATATGGATTACCGTGATTTTTCTGCTCTTGCTGAAAAGAGCCATCTGTATTCTAGTTTTTCATCTGCTCCTATTCTTTCTGCTGGACTGTTCAGAGATCCCCCTGTCAGTTCTTCAGGAAACTTCCTGTAAGGCACAGAATTAGTTACTCTGACTGGCATTTTCAATGCAGGAGGTCCTGAATGTCTAAGGAAATTCCATCCCACTCTCTGACTGATAACGTAGTACTTGCAGTGATATTGTCTTATGACAAAGACTTTGTTTCATGCTTTTGCTAATTTTTCTGCTGTGGTTTCTGGTTCTTTCACCACCTATTTCTTTTATTCTCCTATTTTATTCATTACTTTTGGAGCAATTTCATTGTGGCCTTGCCACTTGGTCTGGCCCCATAAACCAACATAATAAACTGTAAACTTTGGTCTCAGCTTAACTTCTCCTAAGATAGATATAGCTTTTCTGTTCAACTGGTCAGTGTTGCTTTCAGAAATATTCTGGATTGAAAAATCAGGCAAGTGAATCTATAAGAAGATGAATTCCAAACCATAATTTTAACTAGGATTTAACACATGCTAATTCATCAGCCTGGGAACTGTTTGGGGATAGTAAAAAGGAATTTAGAGGATGCATTGATGCAGCACAGCCTGAAGAACTCAAAGTAGTAAAATATTTTCTATACTGCAAAAACTCATGGTAGCGTGGATTTGTCAGAAAACATCTGCAGATCTGAACACATCTCAGTGACTGGAATAATGGCTGATATCTTGTCTATTTTGCTCCCCAGACCAGTTAACAGAAGCTTAAACTACCTGCTTTAGGTCCACCCAGAGATTACTCAGATTTTATGGTAAAGTTTGCTCAGCCTGCCAAAAACATCTGTAGCCTACTGAGAAACAGTATTTTTATTTACTTAAAAAGAGATAAACTAACCGTTTGATAAACACAAACCTCCACCAGGGCAGACCTTTACAGAGGACACAGAACCTTTTCCAAGAGAGGCTTGCTCTCCAAATTCTATAACAAAACCTTCAGTAGCATTTAAGTAAAAATAAGCCATCAAGTTACCTTTCATAAGTTTGCAAAGCAGATCTGTTTCCTCACGTCTGTCTCTGGCTGAGTGCTAAACCAGGAATTTCTTCTCCCACAGCTCCTAAGCCAGAGCTGAATCTATTCCCAGCGCCCAAACAAGCAGCACCAGAGTTCCCATCAATGGCTCTACTAAGAGCTGTCCCAAATCTGAGGTGACTCTGTCCCAGCAGAGATCAGCAGTGGGAAAGGCAGCAGCGAGCAGAGGCTTTTCAAACAGGATCCAATTCCATGATCTGCAATAGGCCCTCAGTGGAAGGAAAAAGCACCAAGGGTGCAGCACTCTGAGCTTCCATCTCACTGCCAACATTCACTCAGTTTCTTCACTTTTTTATTCCTCATTAACTGGTTTTGATGTTGTTGTGCTTTCATGTTCCAACTGAAGTTTTGCCTGAGAATTACATAGAATTACCTGGACTATGAAGACTGTATCCCTGCCTCTTTTCTTCAGAATATGAGGAAAATGTGTTTGCTCTTTGCTGAGGGTTCTAACCACACCACATACAGATGCACTATCTGTGAGAATTACACCTTAGAATTTTAGAGACTCTTAGCTTGCAAATATCTCATCAAAACAGGTTTTCTTCCATTTGCTTGAATTCCTTACTGCATAGGGAATACTTCAGCTATAACATTCAGGTTCTTATACAGGGTCACGATTCCTTGAGCCCTTACACAGATCAATTCCTACTGCACTATAGTTAGCCTTAGTGATATTTGCGTATGGAATGTAAATTTGCATATCTATAGACAAATGTAAATGATATCATGTATTAAAAATGTATTAAAAATAGAAATACAATTATACTAGCACATCCTTGAGGATGATTGCTACTATTCACTTTAAAAACACATGACATGACAACATAATGTGCACTTTATTTGGCTGTTGTGGGAACAGCTGTCTTTTAAGAGAACTAAGAAGAACATATACAAAATTGTGGGTTTTTTCTCACTGTATATAAGATTTTTTTTAAAATTGTTTCTTGTATTTGACTTGACTCAAATAAGAAAAGATCCGTCTCAACCTTAAGCAGATATTAAAATCAGATTTTATTGCTACTGCAGCATCAAACCTGAGGTGATGAACTACTGAGGCAGTTCTTGTGTTGGAGTTTTATCAGTACCTTCCGTATTTTCACCTTCTCAGTTTGTTAAGTACTTTGGTATCTACTGCTGAATGCTGAAAAGCCACTTTCACTGAGTTTGTAGGGATGAATTTGTTGACATCAGAGGTAACCTGTCACACTGCTCTCCTCAGCATGGTGAAGGCCTCTTGGTATGTTTTCTGGACAAGAGGAACCTAAATACATTTGTTTCCTGTTCAGCTGCCTCTCCACATAATTCCTTAAACATTGGTTTAAACTGGAACATTCCCTTAACATTAAGCTAGTTATTTTTCTGTTAAATTCTGCTCAATTATTTGCTTTGAGGCATGAACCAAATGCATTTGGGTACCTGATGTCATATCTACTTTTACTGGGTGAAGTAGGATCAGAGGTTCTGAAACAGTCTGTTTCAGTTCTGAAACAGTCATAGCTGAAGAACTGTGGGGTTTTTTTCAATTAAAAAATTAAAGATTAGTTTAAACAGGCAGGTTTAGACTTTTTGTTGGAAAACTGGATTCAGAAGACAAATAACTATTACTGGTTTATCCAGAGAAACCAATGAGCCAGCAATGAAAAATTGCCAAGGAGGGGCTCTGCCAGGGAGGGTATCTTTGATTCAGTGTCTTAATCTACCTTTGGGAGTCAGAAGCTGCTCAGGAAATTTTGGGAAAGATGACTGTTTGGAAAATGTACCAGAAATGTGCAGCCCCCTGCGAGGAAAACTCTATGCTATAAATGTATTTGTGTATTTTATATAGAAATACATATAAGTGTATATACAGAGTGTGTCACAACCCTGGGTCAGAATTCAAGGAACTCATGTTCACCTTGGATAGGTCTTTTCCAACCTGAATGATTCTGTCATTCTGTGAAAAGTTTTAACCCTAACCCTCAGCTTTTTATTAATGGAGTTACATGAAGAGACCTTTTCAGATAAGTTTAAATCCAGCACTTCTGAACTCCCTGACTGTCTTTGTAACCTTCCCTTTTCTTCCAAACCAGTGGACAGGGCTGTGTTTCCTACAGTGCATCTAAACCATTCCACTTTTCTTCTTGGATTGATGGCTGCACAGCTCACACCACTAACTTGCACAGAAAGATCATTTATTGGTTAATTTAGGAGAATCAGAACAACTGTGAACTGCACAAGCTTTGGGACATGAGTATCCTGGAGTGAGGCATGAGTGAGCAGGAATAAATAACATTTACCTGGGAATTTAGCCTTTGGAAGGCCAGGCTGAAGAAAAGTTAAGCCAGTCTAGCCTTTATTCCTTCTTTTCATCATCCCAGATTTTTTTACATCCCAAAGTATTGAATCTAAACCTGGAATTGCACTACAAAAAACATCAACTTCTGCATCTCTGATGCCAATAATTAATGATATTCTAGGAAAATCCTACTTTGAGCACAAATGGATTAATATCTGTAATGGCACACTCTTGTTCTAAAAACTTTAAAATGGAAAGTGCTGTGCTAAGCCACAGTCTGCTTGGAAACAGACATTAGAATGAAAGAGCTGCGACTGTAGATGCACATTTCCAAAAATCTCTTTAATGCACTTGTTGCAGGGTTTCACAGCAAACAGCTGGTGCGTTTATATCCCATAAACACACATGCCCTATTTTAAAAAATGGTGTGCAGATGAACTGCTGTCGGCATGATGGAAATAAATGCCAGAGCACACTCTTCCACTGAGGGCTAACCCCGGCATCGTGCTTTTGAACAACCCTCATATCCTCCCCTACAACCTTCCACTGAAAACTTACATGGGAGAGAAGTAAAGGTTTATCTTCACACATTAAGAGACTGATTAAAAGAATGAAAAGGTATTTTCTGCCAGAATAATAATTTCCCACCTTCTAATGTAGATGATTTGCACTGTTTCATTTTATCCTTAAAATATGCTGCTGAAAACACCCAGTGAGAAACTGCCCTACAATTTGTGTAAATGAATGGATGAGAATGGAGAGGTTGCAGCACCTTTGTTGCTGCAGTGCATGAATTGATTAGAGGTTATGCAGGGTTTTAGAGAATAATAGTGTCTGTAGAACTTCTTGATGAGTTTGAGATATAAGTATGTCTATGCTTTGAAACAATAAATAAGAAAACACAATCATAAATTAGAAAATAATACATGGATATAATAAGAAGTCCGAGAACAGATTCCAACACTGATCAGTTATTTCTGAATAATTTGTTGCTCCATCAATAGTTATAAAAGAGGGTGAGATGATGTACAGTATGAGAATGTCTTGGGAAATATAGATATACAGATCCATTTTTAATTTCAGAGATGCTGTAATCTATTTTTATGTCAGTGTACAATACGTTGATGTGAGGTTGCAGGAAAAAAATGCCATTATGATTATTTTTTCATAGTATTTGCCTCAGTTAAAAGAATTGATTTTCCTATTTATTTGACTTGTGAAGTGACTTGTGAAGAGTCTGTGACTTGTTCAAGAAAGTAATCTTCAAATTTCACAGAAAATTTGGCATTTGGAATGACAGTGAAAATAATGGAAAGCAACAAAACTTTTCCCAGCATAATTTTGATGGATAAGATAATTATTTTTCTCTGTACTACTCCTACTTATCTGAAGACATTCCTAAGTCCTGTTTCAGTGCTCTCTTAAATGAATCCTCAGACACAGGAGGATTAGGATTCCAATTCAAGTAATCTCAAGGTTTACCAATATATTGGGTGATTACAACCATCACTGTCCAGCCCTGGCACAGGGATGTGCTGGAGTCACCATTCCTGGAGGGATTTAAAGACATGCAGATGTGCCACTGGGGACACTGGTGGGTGCTGGGGTTGGCAGTGCTGAGTTAATGATTGTACTCAATGATCTGAAAGGTCTTTTCCCACCTAAACAACTCTATGGTTCTACAAAGACCACTAGGATTTGGAAGTAGAGAATTCCTGAAATGTTCTGGCCAAAGGTTCAAGTAATAACTGTGGGGGAGCCTGAAAGTCTCCTTGAATTAACTGAATTTCCTGTTTTGTTTGATAGGTGGTGTGAAACTGGGAAAACATAAAGGGGTGAAAAGGAAAAGTTATTGCATGCAAAAGGTTGGTTTAGGACCCAAAAGGTGCAGGATTAACCATCACTCAAAGTTAATCATGGAATCACAGAATCACTGAGTGGCTTGTGTTGGAAGGGACCTTAAAGCCCACCCAGTGCCACCCCTGCCTTGGGCAGGGACACCTCCCACTGTCCCAGGCTGCTCCCAGCCCCAGTGTCCAGCCTGGCCTTGGGCACTGCCAGGGATCCAGGGGCAGCCCCAGCTGCTCTGGGCACCCTGGGCCAGGGCCTGCCCACCCTCCCAGGGAACAATTCCTGCCCAAGATCCCCCCCAGCCCTGCCCTCTGGCACTGGGAAGCCATTCCCTGGGTCCTCTACCAGTTTACAGCCAGAACAGAACAGGAACAGAATTGCTAAAACACACAAAGGTTCCGAAGTGGAACAAAACCAGAGATGGAAGCAAATTTTAAAGATTATGATGCTCAGAAAACAAAGAATTTCAGTTCTCACATGAGAGAACTAATTCATGATGACGAAGTCCAGTCACACATTTCAATAATTTAGATAAATAATAAATTTACTTGGTATGATAAAAGTTGAGAATAGTAACATAAGAAGCAAGATGTGGTTGAATACTTTTCTATTAGTCTAATCCGAGTGGAAAGCTTGTTATAAAGAGGAGAAAAAGGTATATAAACAAGGAAAGAACAGGATAAAAAATGTACTTTCTCTCCCTTAAGTCATGTTGCAGAATCTCCTTCAGTTTGATGGACATAGCGACCCATCAGAATTATTTTTTTTTGTGAAAGCCTTTTATATCAGTAAACTTTTATAAAACTTCATTTCTCTAGAAAAATTCACATTTTATCTAGTAATTGAAAAATCTTAAGAAAACTAACTGCATTTATTATTGAGCAATAGACACTAATTTTGATACTAATAGGCACAAGATTCCTAGCATTCATTGCTTCAAAAGAAGTAGTTTGAAATTGGAGGTTAAAATAAAGACTTTTAAGGAAAAGATTTTTTATCTCTGAAAAATAGGGAACTAAAACTACCTTCTGCCAGACAAGGTGATAGCCTTTCTCGTAAAAGCTTGAAAATGACTACAGCTGAAGCCAATAGTTTCAATTACATATAAATGTTCTGATCAGATTATACTAAGCACCACTGAATCCTCATTAGTGTCCACAGCCATTGCTGTCAGGGCTTTGAACGAGCTGTGGGGATTCTGCAACACCTTCTCCCCCAGAAGAATTTTCACTGCCTGTCTCCAGAACCAGTTCTGGTGCAGTGCTGCTCCTAATCCTTGACTGGACCTCTGGGAAAAGGGAGGCTGTGATGGAAAGCTGTAAAAGCCTTGCTGGGGGAGCAGAACACCCTTGTCTGAGCTGAGGGGCAGCCACAGCTTCTCTGTGCCGGGGCCTCACCACCCTCACAGCCAGGAATTTCTTCCTAAATAAAGATTTTCCTCCTAAAAAATAAAACCACACTAGTGAATGGTTTGAAGCAAATGCAGGAATGCCAGGATGAAAGCTGGGATTTGTGCTACCTTTTGTGTGAGGAGAGGTGAGTCACCGCCACATGCCCAGGTCATCTTGTTATCCAGGGACTGACAGCTCCCAAAAATGTCTGAGAGACATTTCTTATAAACTCTACCAGCACATCTCATTTGTACTAAAGGTGTACAACGCTGTAACTCAAGTTTAGGATGTTTCTACAAAGTCCAGATGACACCAACTGCAGGCATTTTCTCTCCAGGCACAGGGTGACATCGAACTCAACTGCAGTCAGCTGAAGCTGACCCCGCTCCAACGCCCTGTAGATGGATGTGGAATAGAAAAGGTAGATTTCTGTCTGTTGTAAAACATATATCTGGCAGAAATTCAATCTGGACCCTTCTCTAGGTATATTTTACCTTCACCTCACAGCCTTATACACAGTAATAAATACACATTAACACAATGCAGAAGAAGCAGGCACTATGACTCCAAGCAGCCTCTGCTGAGTCATGTTTGTAGTTCATTACTCTCAGACTTGTGTAATTTATTAAGCAATGTCCAGAGAGATCTAGTGAGTTTTCACATAGCTAACATAATTAAATATTAAAGAAAAACATTATCTCATGCAGCTGAAATAAAACTGATAGAAGCTAACTTATTGATATCCAAAATATATCTTAATGTTCGACTTGCTATTTTTTAAGTGAATAAAAATGGACTTCTAATAATGACAGAAAATAATTTGGAAAGCGGTTTGATAGTGAGTAAAATGTTATCACCAGCTAGAGAGTCAGTACATTGCAGAGAGATTAATGGCAGGAGGAGAAAACTTGCTGCAGACCTTTGGAATGGAAAATTTTCATGAGGTAATGCAGAAAGCTGTTCTGAGGTACCTTTGCATCATCAAGAGGGAATTTAATTTAGATGTTCAATATTAGTGTCAAGCTCTGAGAAGCTCCTTGGATCACAGCAGCAGCAATTAACAAATACACTGCTGGCAGTCGAATCCGTCCCACAGGGCAGGAGTTCAGAGAAAGCACCAATCTCCCGCCTCGTTTACATTTCATGTGTAGTGACCTAATTTGTAAACAATGCTTTAATTTGTAGCATTTTCTTCTTTTTCACCCAGGAAAGCCACTGTACCAAGTGTGGAAGGTGTAGGTCTGCAAAATCTGTAAATTGCAGCCTTTTCCTTTGTCTGGCACTGCAGCTGGGGCAGGTCTCAGTAGGAACCTTCTCTTAGGCCACATTAAGACCAACAATTGCATATTGAGTTTAACTGATCTGCAAGGGCTGCTGGCTGCACTAACACTGGGACTTTCATTGTCTAAAAGCTACAAGGAAGCTATAAAGTGACATATCCAGCATAGCGAGAACACAGCAAAATTAAAAAGAACCATTATAGCTCCGCTTTAGGTGCCTGGAATACATTAAGTGTCACAAGTAGCCACTTTTATCTCACAATTAGGGATTATATATTGTTTGCTACATTAATCTTAACTAATTAATTCTAATTATTCCGTCATTTCAACCAAGTTGCCGTAGACAAATAGAGGTAAAACTTTTTCTGAAGTTCATTATGGAAAGCTGGTTTGGTTTTGTTTTGTTTTGTTTTTTTGTAAGCCAATTAGAACAAGAAAAACAACATTAAGAAGATCCAAACTACAGTTTAATTTCATAGGATTTGTCAAGGAGCAGTTCTGATCATTTTTTGTTTGCTCTTTAAATTTTAAACAATAAAAACCTAATCTTCAA
Source organism: Dryoscopus gambensis (assembly GCA_013389985.1). Taxonomy (NCBI): domain Eukaryota; kingdom Metazoa; phylum Chordata; class Aves; order Passeriformes; family Malaconotidae; genus Dryoscopus; species Dryoscopus gambensis. Next base: position 202,991 of record WEIT01008868.1, on the reverse strand, counting down.
AGGTTTCATTCAGCTCCTTCTTCCCTCTTTTACACTTCTTCCCTCTTCCTTTACACTGAGGTAAAGGAAAGAAAAAATCATAAATTGTTATAGTAATTTTCCAGTCATGCAGCTTGGAAAATAAAAAAAGAAAACCATTCCTAAAAATTTTTAATTGCTTTTCCTCGTATTTTTATATATTAAGGAAACCCTGCACAATTGGAATGAAAAGCAAGAAAAAGCAGTGAAATTTTTGTTTTACAATTTCATCTTTCCTTGGATTTTTGTTTTGTTCCTTATAGCACTCATAGGAATGTTCTCTTTCCTGAGGAAGACTTTGTTATGTCTCAGGCACTGACTATAACAGTATTAATATCACAGAATCCCAGGATTACTGGGGTTGGAAAAGCCCTCCCAGCCCATCGAGCCCAAGCTGTGCCCGATGCCCACCTTGTCCCCAGCGCAGAGCTCTGAGTGCCACCTCCAGCCCTTCCTGGGACACCTCCAGGGATGGGCACTCCAAACCCCCCTGGGCAGCCCCTGCCAAGGCCTGAGCACCCTTTCCATGGGGAAATTCCTGCTGATGGCCACCCTGAGCCTGCCCTGGCCCAGCCTGAGGCCGTTCCCTCTCCTCCTGTCCCTGTTCCCTGGGAGCAGAGCCCGACCCCCCCGGCTGCCCCCTCCTGTCAGGGACTTGTGCAGAGCCACAAGGGCCCCCCTGAGCCTCCTTTGCTCCAGGCTGAGCCCCTTTCCCAGCTCCCTCAGCCTCTCCTGGGGCTCCAGCCCCTTCCCAGCTCCGTTCCCTGCCCTGGACACGCTCCAGCCCCTCAGGGTCTTCCCAGAAGTGAAAAAGTCACTAAGTCCTGTCCTGACCCCTCCTGAGACACTGCCCTGGAAGACCCCTGAGCAGGGAGTGCCCCTGTGCTGACCTGTGCCACGCTGAGCTGGGGGCCAGCCAAAATTAGCTGAAAGCCCCCAGACACAGGACAAAGCTGCAGCCTGTCCTGATCAAGGAGACGAGAGCAAATCCTCGTTAAGGAAACACGTAACAGACATAATTGACTTTCTCAATGTCATTGTGCTTAATGTGTAAAGAAATTAAGGAATCTGATTTACCCTTTAGTAAGGTGAATCGAGTCAACAGAATGCAGAATGAACATCCCAAAGGAAGCTCTGTGCAAAAGGTAGGAATGTCCCACTGGAATGGATGGAAAAATCTGGATCCGGTTCCTCAGTTTTCCACAGATGAGCAATTACTCAGAACCAGTCCAAGTTTTAGAAAGGACATACTGTGTCCCACTGTCACCATTTTCAAACATGAAAAATCTTCTCAAATCAAAAAAATCAGGCTTTAAGCAGAACACTGACACTTTGGCAATTTTGTTTTTGCAAAAACAATCCAAAGGCTTTGTATTACATGGAAAAAGAAACAATGGCAAAATGTCAAAAGCGTCTGCTAAACTGAAATATTGTCTGAACTCTGCTGATAAAGGAGAGGAGGTTATTTTTACTCTAACAAGATAGTGATGAGGTATTTTGAAAAGAAAAGACATTAATGATACAAGCATAAATTTTTCTACTTCTGAGGTTTTGAAACTTTATGTTTGAAGAAAAACCTTGTTCTGCAACCCAGCATTACATTTTCTTTGGGCACATTTTTACACCCTATGTGACATGGCAGGTCAGGAAAAGAAAAGAAAAAAGCTATTTGAATTAAGTTAGTACAGCCAGTTATGTCTCTTCATAGAGAATTAAAAATGAAACTGCTGGAAAAAATATCACATTTTGCTAATGCTTTATTAGCAGGCTCAGGTTCTCTGCTAATTACCAGAATCAGTCACCCAAAGTATGTGTGTTTATTTCTCCCACAAGTCTGAGACAAAAAGGGAGCAAATAATAATATCCCTTGGAGTTCTCAATGGGACTTCTGCCCAGCAGTGGGAGAATAAGTCCCTGTAAACCTCCATCTTTTCCATAAACACAGGACTCCTGCTCTTTTTGTCACAACCGATGTTTACTCTGTCAGACTTCTTTTAACATTTCAGGGGTAAATTAAAGGCCTTAATTATTGCTTTCCATTCTGTTCCCAAGATCAGGACTTTGTGCACACCAGCTCAAGAGACAATAGTGAACTCTGCTGGGCGTTCAGATGTGTTTGCTGCACCCTTCTATCGTGGCAGTAATTGTACCTGCTGGTTCTTTGTGGCTATGACCTTTCAGTGATCCAGAATTAGTCTGGAGAAGGCTGTGCCTCTGGCACAAACAGCACATGGGCCAAGCCCTTGGAAAAGGGCAGTGCCAAGGTAAGACACAGCCATGACAAATTTGAAAAAGGCACAAACAGAATGGGGTTTTTATGTTAAGTGAGAGCTGACTAATATTTATCTTGATTTAGGGGGATTGCTGGAGAAGGAGCTTTGCTGAGTAGTGATTTAGGAACTGAAAAGTTATAGAAAATTCTTTACATATAGAAAAAAATATATGCAAAGTGACCATTTCACATATTGTTTGCTTTAATCCACATTGTCTTACATAATCAGTCATTTAATTAGCTCAATAAATAATAATTAAATTAAACTGCCTCATATGCTTTTCGCTTTTAATGTCAGGGCTCTTAATGTTGCAGTTCTGCTCATTAGAAGGGGTCTGTGCTTCCTACTAGGAACTGCTGGATTTAAATTATTTTTCCTGTCAGGAATTTTGGGAGAGCTTGCACACCCAACAGTGTGGTGCTTTCCCCCAGCAGTTCAGATTTTGTTTACTCTATTCCTATTGTCTATTCCACTTCCACAATTTTTTATCATAACAGAAAGAAAGCATCAGAACATATATTTTCTTTCCCCAAAGCAGTGTTCTCCAAGTGCTGCATTTTTTTGTGTTTCTTTGAAACACCATAGGACAAATGAATGTAGGGAGGCTTCCAGAGGAAATGCTGGGAAGGTGCTCTTGACACTCAGGTGAGCTGCGAGAGGCCCTGGGAAAGGACTCTGCAACCTCAGGTACACACCCAGGGCTTTACTTTTCCTTAAACTAGGATTTCTGCTGGCTAACACCTCTAAATTTAGTCCACTGCTTCTAATTTAAGCTTCAGTCTTGGAATTGTCCCACACGGACTCAAATTACAGTTGTGGAAGTTATATATTAAGGAGATATTATTTTTATCTTGAGAAGGTAAATTACAAAAACAGAGAATTTACCTTGAATTCTCCAGGCTCATGGAAAGCAACTGAAGGGATGGAAAGAATGTGGAGTTGACAAAGTATTAAGAAAACCCAAAGGTTTTTGGGTTTCAATACTAAACTTATTATGTTTTTTATGTAAAGAGAATAAACTTTATTATATTTTATGTAAAGAGACTATCAATATACAGCTTACATTGTAAAGAAACACCAGTATTTATGCATCAAATAACTCCCAAACCACTTCACGTAACAATAACAGAGTAATTGAAGAAACGTCCTCTGTGTGTCTGTTGAGCTGGAATACTGCAATGAGATTCCCTTCCTCTCAGCATTCCCTTCTCCCAGCTCCACAAACACAGTTCCCTCCTCCCCTCATCCCTCACGTGCCTCAGCACCCTCAGCACTTTGGGATTGCTCATACTCACACAGGCTCAAAACTAGAATTCAAGAGGTTTCCCCAAAACTGATGGGAACAGGGGAACCCCCTTTTCTCTAAGGCCTCTGTCCATGAAGTGCCTGGGAGAGGGACGCCTTCCCTGCTGACTGTTTGTCAGAGACTGAAAATAGTTCATGCCTCAAACATCAATATAAATTTTTAAAGAAACTACAACCACAGAAACCTCCTTGAAGAACTTTGGACTGTAAGTCAAACTACTGAGATTAGATAAAGGGAAAACCCATTCTTTCATCAACCTCAGGCCCAGGGAGAAACAAACAAGTAAACAAAGTAAAGAATGTGATCCAAACCCAGCAGCCATGCTAAGATTCATCCTTGGCTGAGCTTGGGGTGAGGGAGACCACAGCCCACAGAAGCCAGGTTTACACAGACTCCCCCTGAAACGAGGCAGGGGGAGGAGGTTTCGAGTGCAACCTCTGCTCAGGGGCAGTGAACACCCATCCTCCCTTTTGCTCAAACTGGCCCAGCTGTAGAACCCCCGACCCCACAGGGCGCATCCACAGGACATCCACAGGAGAGGCTGTGCCCTGCAGGACTGCAGGAGATGCAACAGATCCGGAGTCTGCTGCAAGAGACTGCCCCCGGACATGGCCACCTGGCTCGAGGGTGTATTAACCCATCGGATTCTCTGCTTTCTGGGGGGACCTTCACCACCAAGACCAGCTGGACAGGATCAACAGAACATCGTTGGGATCCACATATGGTGATATTTTCCTTATTATGTCCCTGTCACTCTCTTTCTGTCCCTCCCACCTATTTTCTACTACTTTCTTTCTTTTTCTTTCTTTCTTTCTTTCTCTTTCTCTCTTTCTTTCTTTCTTTCTTTCTCTTTCTCTCTTTCTTTCTTTCTTTCTTTCTCTTTCTCTCTTTCTTTCTTTCTTTCTTTCTTTCTTTCTTTCCTTCTTTCTCTCTCTCTCTCGCTGTCTCTCTCATATCTACCATCAAATAAAACCCTTACTACTGACTGGCATATGGTCTCGTTTGCACCTTAAATTGGGCAGAGGAATTTCCAAAGAGCCTTAATAATAATTGGATCTTAACACTGTTCTCCCCACGTTGTTCTCTGTGGATGGTGAACCCCTAGCCAGGCAGGAGCTGCTCGGTTCCGTGGGCTCGTTCTGTCCCAGGACTTTGCATTCCTCTCCAGGCTATCTTTCCGGCCTGCCCAGCCTGTATGTCCCCACATCCCCATCCTTACCTGGCATGTTTGCAATTTTCCAGTCATTAGGCACCTTCCCCAAATGCCAAAACCCTTCAGACACGATAGAGTCTTGCAAGCTAAGGGAAAAAACATTCTTTCCTTAGAATTCTTCCTTTAGAAATCAGAGTTTTTCTAACACTGAGCCATAGGAGTCTCCTTCCACTGTCTATTTTGCTCAACACAGGATATAAAAATGAACAGTCCACATCTGTAGCTTCCTGCAGCTTTTTGACAAATCCCATGCACCTCACGCAGAACACATTAATTTACAGAGCCTCAAGTAGACAAACATTGGAATTTAGGTTTAGCTCTTCATCATCGACTGGTGAACATGCAATTAGGTACAACTGGTGTGCAGAGTAATTAGCAGGTGTCAAGATGATGGTGGTTTGTTTTGCATAGAAATTTTGGGAACTGGGCTCATGGTCTGAAATCTTTTGTTCTGGATGGGAACACAAAAGTAGAACTGCCCGCTGAGTGTTGTTCAGTGAATAATTTATTTAGTGATGATGGTACTGCTGCAACTCATTTTCCCTACAAATTGCTGGGATTGAATCCTCCTGCACATTCATCTGGATTACTTTTTTTTCCATCTGCATGCAACAAGACTCACTAAAGTTGTAGAGATGAGAATGTCCAAGTCTGTGATTACAGAAATAGATAGAAACCAAAAGTGGGAGGAGGGGTAAAAGAGAGAAGGTGAAGGTCACATTAAAAAAAAGTCTTTAGCTTTTGTTCCACATAATTTCAAATCTTGCAGTTTTCCTATCTTGCTCCCCTCTTAACGCCAGACTCTTTCCCATTACATATATTTATATTTTGAAATTGTGCTAAGTAAGAGGAAAGAAGATATCAATCTGTGCAGTAAAAATGTCTATTTCCTTTGGGAAAATAATCTTTAGCACTAGTTCTGAAATACTGGTTACGCAAAGCTCCAAGCAAACTGGAGTAAGAGCAGAGTTAAGTCTTGAAGGAATATAACAAGCCATTATTTTCCTTTTACAAAGTCTTTTGTATGAATAACTGCAAAATGATGATGAAGTCATATCTCAGTACAAGTGGAATACAAGACACTGCTTCCACCCTGGAAAACAAGAGTTGCAGTGTGTGTGTGTTTGTGTGTAAGCTCACAGGTACACAAATGCATGTAATTATTGATAACAAAATATCTCCAGTGACTACTTGAGCCCAGCCAAATGCTAAGTTTGGGGTTTTTTCAGTCTGACTTCACTGAAATGTGCATGAATGTAACTGATATGGATGCAGCATTGGTGTGGGTCCAACATGGTGCTCGCATTATATCAAGAAACAGAGAGATAAGATGTGGGCTGTATTTCTAGAGTAATGAACATGATAAAAGGTTAGGCCTTTTGTTATATTTCTTCTGAAATATGCAATTTGTTACAAGTTAGATTGTCTGTGGAAAGAATCCCTACTGCAACTCTAATGTGGTTTTTTAGTATCAAAAACAAAAAAGCACCTCAGAAGACATCATGTGCAAACCATGGCATTAAACAGATTAGAAAACTAAATGTCATACTGTAATATGACCAGGGTTTCTGCAGTTAATTTACAAGAAAGGCAGAGGAACTCTGCAGGAAGCACTTTCTCCAAATATGCACCCTGCAGCTAAAATACCTCATATACCTTATTGTTCTTACAGGGTGAAAAAAAAAAAGGAAGAGAAAAAACCCTTGCCTAAAGTGATAAATTTAAAGCTTATGTGGATTTTAAGATGACTAAATGAATTCCGTGTGAGATTTGTGTATTGAGAACAAATAAAAAAAATCACAGCAGTCTTAGCCATAAAACACTTTTGTAATCTACCATTCGATTGTTTGCACTGCAGTTGTACTGAAATACTTGCAATTTTATGAATGTTTCAATTACCAGTAAACTTTTTATTGAATTCCTATTTAATTGCATTTTCTCCTGTGCCCCTCATGGCACTGCACCCCTGTGAGCACCACAGAGAAAGGAGGCTGCTGCAGTCCACTGCAGCCACAGAGATGCAGTTTTGTTTTACTCACTAAGAAAAATGTTGAAATTTCAAATCTGATTTGCTGCTGGATCTAGGAGAGTTAAACAAGACTCTCTACACTCTTGAAGAGACTTAAGTAAAAGGCCATCAGTCTTCTTAATTAAGGCTTTTCATGTAAGCACTGCCTGAAAGCACCTTAGCTGCCTTTTCAAGCTCTCACCTGATTCTAATTCAGCTCCTTGGAACATTAACCTGGCTTTTTCCTCATGATTCATCTCATTAGGAGAAAAAAGGTAAATGACTCACTTTTTTAATCCTACTTTATATAGTGGCCTTCTGTAGGAGTTGGTGAGAGAGCTGGGGCTGCTCAGCCTGGAGAGGAGAAGGTTGTGTGGAGACATCACAGCACCTTCCAGGGGCTGCAGGGAAACCAGAGAGGGACAATTCCTCAGGGACTGGAGGGACAGGACAAGGAGTGATGCCCTCAAACTAAATTTAGATGGGATCTTGGGCAGGAATTGTTCCCTGGGAGGGTGGGCAGGCCCTGGCCCAGGGTGCCCAGAGCAGCTGTGGCTGTCCCTGGATCCCTGGCAGTGCCCAAGGCCAGGCTGGACACTGGGGCTGGGAGCAGTCTGGGACAATGGAAGGTGTGGCAGGGAGGGTGGAATGAGATGACTTTTGGGTTCCCTTTCTTTGTATGTTCTTAAATCCTTGAGCACTGACTTCAATTGAAGCAATTAAGGATCAGCCCTCTCCAAGCTCAAAGGAAAGGGAACATCAAACTGTATTGTATCATGGAAATGAGATATCCTCAAATTTTCCTACTTCCTTCCTTGACAATGCAAACACTGGGAACAAGTTAAACCTAATATATATTCATATATTGTTGGGTTTTTTAGTTTGTTCCATTAAAACCTTACTTCCTTTAGAGACTGCTTGAACAATAACCACTTATCCAGCTAAATGATAAAACATAATTACTTCCAGCTGTTGCAAAAGAAGAAACTGTAGTCTATCTGAAGAATAAAAGAAAACTTTTGGACTTTGTCAAAACACAGTAGTTTCCAGAACTGAATGAGCACTGCTCTTTAGTTTGATAGCTGAACAAAGGGAGTAAAAATAAATTAGTTAGACCAAGGTAGGCCAATAAATCTTGCTTTTTTTCCATCAGCACTTTTGTTTCAAGTCTAAAGAGCTTGGACTCGAAAGGGTGTGCTTTGTTTTGGTACAAGAAAAACTTTCAGATAAAATGCTGCAGTAATACTTTTCTTCGCCCATCACTTGTATAGAATATTTACTCCAACAGAGGTCATCCATCTAAAACACCCATCTGAAAATTCTGTTTTATATTAGGAAAAAAGCAGATTGGAAGCCAAACCCTTTCCCCTTGGTCCCAGTTCTATGGAAGTTGTCCCAGCCACCAGGTGATGGAGCCAATGTCTCACTTGGACACATGGAATGAGCAGAACAGAGCAGGAACAATTCACCCAAAGGCCTGTGACAGCCTAATTGAGAGGTGGTGAGGACATGCTGCCTAGAGGAAAGGGAAGTCCGAAAAACACAAGTAGAACTTCTTGCATCTGTTTGTAAGTTTGCAGGTGAACGAAAAATTCCCAAGCCCCTTGGTGTGCCACTTTTACAAAAATGTGAGGAGCCTCAGATGCCCCAAAATTCCTTTTATTGGGGCTTAAATGGTTCACCCTCCCCAGGCTTTGACTGCTTTACTAGTAAGTTAAAAAACTCTTTAGTTCTTTTAATTGAAAATGATGTAACAGATAAATCTCCACTCCCAGGCTAATTTATTAATGCCGGGGGAGCTGCAATACAGCTGACACAATTTCTATGAACTTATCAGTGAACATCTTGGTTATAAACACTTTAGTTTACACCGGCTATTTAACAGCAGCTCCTGGTTGCAAGGAAACCAGCGATCTTTGCACTTCTCACATTCAAATAATCTTTGCCTAATGCCTCCAGAAAGTGTTCCAAAGAAGAGATATTCCCCAGAGAAGAAATGGAGAAGGAAACCTGTCCTAAAGTCAGCCCTCTGCACAAATGAGATCCAGGAGTAGTGCAGAGCTGAGAGTGGTGGAGATAATTGCTTGTTCAACATGGAGCACGAGTAGCAAACTGTTCAATTGTTGGACACTAAACCTCTGTCTGATTTGTGTCTCTTCTGTGCATGGTTTGCTCCAACCACCCTTTGTCTTTCTTTGTTTTCCCAGGTCTCCTCTCTACTTGCTTCTTTTCCAATAAACATGTCCTTTCAGTGTAAAGTGCTGAACAAGTACAGAACAGATTAGAGTGTAAGTGAAAATTAATTCTACTTTCTCTTATTATCAAATATTTTTTTTTTCCCTAAGGAAGAGGTATGCTAAACATTCTTGTGTTAAAAATTAGTTAAAAACTGCTATTGCAATTTAAAACTTTTTGTTCTAATTCTGGGACAGTAACAGGAAAAAAGATGATGCTCCCTATGAAAAATAGTCATTCTGTAAGTATCATGCTTTTCTTAAGTATCATGAATTCTACTGAACAGTGCAATATTGCACCTAACACCTGTTATACCTGAGTGTGAATATTCACAGTTAGACTCATCATTATGCAGCCCTGAGTATAAAGTGACAGCATAAATAGCCATCACGTTTTTTTCTGTATGAAACCTTCCTGAAATTAAGATCAGCTAAATTGGGATCAGATGTGATATCAGCCAAAATTCAAGCAGTACTTGCTTTTGTTTTCACCTTCCCTAAAAAATCAAATTTTAAACAGGGTGAGAGAACGATGCTTCTTTAGTTTTGTCATAGCTAAAATCCTTTCTAAATATGATTTGGTGGAAAAATAGATTGTCATATTCAATTATACCAGATAAACCACTAACATAATATCTTCTATTACAATTCCTTAACAAAGTAATAGGGAAAAAAATAAAGCAAAACAAAAACATAATTCAGGGTCATAAATGTATCAAAAGCCCACAGGTTTGTAAAATTCTTGGTGCTTTTGCATAGAGGAATTTTTGAGAAGGGGCTGCTGAATATTTCTTTTCATGAGTAAAACTTCTGCTTGTCATGCTGGTGAAATTGGATTCTGAGGTTTTTGGCAAAAAAATCCCAGTCTGAGTGTCATATTAAACTCCAGAAAAATAGTGAAGTAGGATAACAAGACTGCAAATAAAAGTGTCACATAATTTTAACTTGAATCTTTATCTTAATTTCCTCACCAGGGTAAGATTAATTAGCAAAATGAGAGTTATTGCAAATACTGACATTTCGCAAGCACGAGGTTGACTGAGCAGTATGATTGTGACAGAAAATTGTATTCAAGTGCTACTTTAATGGCAGAAGGAGCAGAATGAAGTGCTCATTTTTGGAGGATAGCAGTGGCGGGGATGTTTATGGCTCGTAGAAACACCCAAGGCTCTGCCAAGCCGGCTGCAATCCAATTTCCTCAAGAAAAAGAAGCTGTGGCTTAGAGTGCACAGTCCTTGGGGGTACTGGAAATACACCATCCCTGTGTTTAGAATTCCTTCTGTGGTTGCTGTAATTTTTGTTCTGTTAGTTTTTATTGTGGCTATGAATGTTGAGCTCAAATATTCATGATGTCCCTACCATGAGTAAGACCTGAGTAGGTTCAAATTCTCCTTGTTCTTGCAGAAATAACTCAACCTCAGGTACACACCAGGCTAACCATCCTCTGCAGCTGTTCAGTGATTTTCCCCCTCAGCTGTAGTTACTGTAACGCTCCACCAACACCCAGCCTTCCCACAATTTTACCAAACTTGGGTAAACCCTCCCCAGGGTCACTTATGAGGCAGAATTTTAACTTCAAACATGACTTTGTGTGATTCAGAGGAGTCAATATTTCTTTTATGTTCGCAAATAGGGAACTCAGACTTTCAGAGATGGAACCTGCAGGCCCAAAGACATTTTTTTTTTTTTTAAATTGTTATTTTGTATTTTCTACAGCCGGTTTACCCCAGTAGATAATATGCATATAAACATACATGCATATAAGTGCATACATATTTATACATATTTTGTGTTTGAAATGTTTATTAAAATATATTTTATATGTGTGTGTATATATGAATATATATTTTCTAAGGCAGAAGTCTGGCAACAAAAATACAACAATCCCTTGCTATAAGCAGCTGCTGATTCATTTGTTCTCTGAAAACTCTGTATTTCGTGTGGCTATCTCTGCAAACCATGGTGCTTCTGGGCCAGGGGATTTTCCTACAGAAATAAATACACCGGGATATGTGGGATTGCTGAAACGCTTTCAGGGCAAGAGGTGGCGTTTCTCTCTGTGGCTCGCCGCAGACGGGGCCCGTTGTGCCACGAGACAGAACGAGCAGGCAATCCCTGCCAGCTGGGACCGTGCCAGCAGGGAAAGGCAAAATGCTCTGAACATCTTTTTTGGTCAGAAAAATCTCACCACTCTTCATATCGTGGTGAGTTTTTAATCCCTCTGCTGTGTATTTCAAAAGCTGCAAGCACAGAAGTTGGAGAAGAGGGGGAATCCTCCAAGTGCCTGCCTGAAATTAGAGGTTCATTCCTTCACAGATGCCGACTGCAAAGGGCAGGGTTTGCTGTCTGTCGGCCCCCACCCCGTGGCTGCTCTGTAACGCCTCACTGGGCCATACACATCGATATCATCTGTACGTTATCTAACCAGGGGTCGGCTGACAGTGTAATTAAAGCTAATGTGCACCAGCGAGGGACAGTCTGATTAACTCACTGAGGTTCCAGGCCAAGCAGCTAGCAGCCAAGGACATAAAACTGTCAAATTGCAGCGAGCATTTTGGAATCTCTAATTTAAGGGAATCCCTGCAGCTGTATCTGAAACCTTACAGCATTTTCTTCTGCTTTAAATAATTCATTAGTTAATGCTTTTTAACAGTATATATAGGAAGAGCATTGTGTAAATACCAAGAGGGAATATAAGTGATTTTTAAGAATGTGAATGATTATCACAATGAAAACCAAAGGAATATCAGCATATCATTTCTTCTAGGAAGCAGCTCCTGTATCTGCTAAAGTAAAGTACTTTAGGTAATACTGGTTGGAATATCTTTACACTAAATAAAATGGTAGAGATTATTTTAATTTTTGTCATATGGAAATCAATAGTTTGTTTTACTGACTTCACAGTGAAGTCATTTTTCGTGTGGAAGAAATTTCCAAACTTCCCTTCACAACAAAGTAAATTGTAGGTAAAAATCGATGTCAGTAACCTGATCTTGATTGCTAAAGCCCTGTCTCATATTCCCTCTCCATTTCTTTCATTCATCTCTCACAGAGAGATTCATTGTTGGTTTGGAACAGATGTCAGCAGCACTAAACAATCTGCATTTCCACAACTTCTGATGCTCCTGTGTAATATTCTGAAGATAAACAAAAGTGTGAAAATATAACCCATTTTGTGGCTATAACAGCCACTTTTGTCCTGGCACTTTTACAAACTGTTGAGATGCCCAATGTTTTTTGTTTTTTAATTTAATTTAATTAGGAAGTGCTTCACTTGCTAAGCTTTGATCTGTCTCCTCTGTCCCTCTACTTTGTGCTTTGCACTCAGCTGGAGCTGTTGTGGGAATCATTCTTTACCTCCAGTCATTCACCGCATTTTTCCAGTCACTGCAAGTCCTTCAAACCCCAAAGGAATTCTATGCCTCAAGTTTTCCTTAAGGAGCAGTGCAGAGCTGCAGAGCTGCTGTAACCCACTGTCCTACTTTTTGCCCCACAGCTCCTGAGTGTTTCTTTACACCCTCAGGTCCCAGCCTGGAGTGCCAGAGTTGTTCTCACCTGCACAATTGTCCATAAAACAGTAATTTCTCTCGTGATGCTGCACAGCCTCTCATGATAACAGAAATATATATGAAATGTCTGGGGTTGGAGCTTGGCATTTCAATGGTTTAATCCTACTCCAAAGCCAAGCCTAAGAAAGGTAGACAGGGGAAACAGGAGGAGAGCCTGGCAGGGCTGCAGAAGCCATGGAATGTTTTATTTGAAAAGTGTTCCTTTATTTTGCCACTGAATTCAACTCAGCCTCCTTGTAATCGAGGCTCAGAAAGCACTGCTGGGGGAACTGAATTACCATATCCGAAGTGGAAACTTCAAAAAAATGTCCATACTTTCTCAAGCTTAACAAAGCCTTAAAATCCAAGTTAGCATTCAGAGACACTTCTCCATTCAGACCTGCTCATTGACCTTGACTTACAGTTCCATAAAAATATACATACACTAAAATGAGTTAAATTAATGGTATTAAATGAATGGAAAGAAGATAGAAAGGGACAGTATAAACCCAGCTATTCATTCTTTCCTTTTCCATTATTTTCCACTCTTTTCCTCATGTCTTTTCAGACATTTATTAGTTTGGACTTTTGTTCTCCAGTTCTAGGTTTATTTTGCACTTCTTCAGTTATCAAAATCAAATCATCTTCTTCCACCATGTTGACCACTGAGCTTTAATTTTCCCATAATTGCTTTGATATTGTATGTGTTTTTGAAGGCTAAAAGTTCTTTCAGGTAACACTGAGAAGAAAGCAAGGATTTTGCTTAAATCTTTTATTAATTTCTGAAAATAACCAATTAAATGTATATGTGTGTCTATAAACACATATTAGACAGACTCTAGAAACAATTGAATAAAAAATAATTCAGGCTCATGGCATCTGGTACTTTTTAGGAGTTCTGCTGTCTCTAGCTGCTCCTAATTCTGCTCATAAAGTTGGATATTACTTTTTTGCCCTCACCTCTGGAATCTGGGTAAAGTGAGCACAGCCACTCTGCAATAGCGTTTCAGCCACAAGGAATTTCATGTAATCTCTACTGATTCAAATCCAAGACCGAGGTGGGAGTTATCACACATTTCTCTTCTCTGAATCCAAATTCATCCCTTTTCTAGAAGTGACTCTTAATCTTCTCAGTGCTTCTGCTGTTGCTCAAAGGAAGAGTTAATCAGTCTGGCTGTTCCTATATTGCTTCTGCTGTCACGTCAAGCTGCTCTGCTTCACTTACTTTCCTCAGATCTTCCCCATAAAAGTTTGTTTTAAAGTAATATTTTCTAGTTGAGAGTAATAGCTGGTAATTTCAGTTAAAAAGGGCATAGCAAGGACTGACCAAAATCATTTTAGTGGGAAAATGAAGTGTCTACAAATGAAGCATTAAAAGAATCAAGAACACAACATTGCATTGTTGGTGCAACATTAGTTTTATACCTATTGTAGAGCTGATTTTAATTATAAGCACAGATATCCAGGATCAGAGAAGGCAATCTGTGTTTGAAATGCATGTACAGTAATTTAAGAAGAGTTAGAAAAGCCTGCAGTGGTGCATCTCTCAAACAGAACAAGAGAAAAGATCCCAACATTCACTTTGAACGTGGCTCTTACATTTCCTTTCCCCTCCAGGTATCAGAACACAGTGTCAGAGCTAAATGATATAAATTAAGAGCACTAAAGTGGTATTTTCCTGAAACAGACTCTAAAACCAGCTTTTCCAGCTCTGTGTTATTCTGTGAACTCTTTTGTTCACACAACAAATGAACATAAATAATGAAAACCTTTGCGTCCATAAATAATTTCTGCACACTTTGCAGTGAATATCCAATGATCTGTAGATGTGAAAAGATTTACTTTGTTTTTTTTTAAACAAGTATTCATGAAAATCTGAGATCAAATACTGAAATAAACAACATTTTAAGTTCAAGTTTCAGTGCCAGGCCCACTGTGTCAGGAATTGCAAGACTATGCTCTGCCTTTAGCTGCTTAGTCAGAAGTAAACTATGCAAAGTTAGAGAGGTGAAACAGGGTTAAATTCTGAAAGGAGAACTAGAAAAGCCCTAAACTGCATTTCTGAAAATTCATTGCGATAAAATTTTGAAAACATTTGTTCTTTTGGCTTTCAAATTAAATTTATATTGCAATTGACATTTTTACCTCAATGAAAAGAATCATGTAGATGAAGACACAGATTTACTCTGATAAATTTAAAAATTAAAAAAACCACCTGACTCACTAATAAAGCTGAGTGATACATTTTCTTAAAGTAGAAGGACAGAGGAAATGGTAAAAAAGAGTTTGATATCTGGACATTTCTTGCTGCCTGGACTTTGATTCCCAAAGAGAGCAAGCCTATGTGGAAAAATGGACTAAAAGAGCTCATTTAGTGGAAAAGAAAGAGTTCAGAAAGTTGGAAAAGAAAAATCTCAGAGAAACCAGTATAGTTATTGCAGAGATAAAATATGAGAGGACAAACATAGTCACTTATATCAAAGATAATCCTATTTTAATGTGCAAAGAAATACAGCATCTTTGATACTATTTTTAAATAGAAATCAAGATTTTGCAGCATCCTCTAATGAAGTATTTCCTTCACCACAGTAACTTTTGACCCAAATTTGTCCAATGAGAAACACACAGTTCACAACTTTCTTAAATGAATTCAAGAAAAAGCTTGAGCATGACAAGAATCACAGCACTGGCCTGGAGCAGCAGCAGAACACAACAGCAGAGCAGGAGTGGAGTCGCAGAGGAACCAGAGAAGCCCAGAAAGGGTCAGGCTGGAAGGGACAGCCACGGGTCCTCTGCTCCCACGTCCCTGCTCCAGCGGGTGACTCTAAATTCAGATCCTGACTGGGCCGGGGGCTGGGGAGGGGGTGTTTCATTTTTCTGCATTAAACTATGAAAAGGTTCACCGGGTGGTGAAAAGGAAATACAAGTAAACCAAGTAAATACAATATTATTCCAGCTACTCTGATGATCTTTCACGGTCACTGACTCATTTCCCTGACATCTTCCCAGCCCGAAGTAAAAAGTTGGAAGGGGTGTTCAGAGGGCAGTGAATTTAAGGTAGCATTGATGATTATAATAGGACTCATCATAATTCTGAAAAGAAAACTGTCTTTGACAATTGTCATAGTATTGTTATTTTATTGGTTTCTGAAGCAGGAAAATACAGAAAGAAGTTCTTATGATCAGAATAGTCAATGTCATATAATTCTTATAATAATATTTTGACAGAGAAGGAGGAAAAATGATCCTTTTGCACACAAAAAAAGATTTTAAAATGGCAGAGCACCAAACTGCACTTACATAACAGAGATTAAAAATAGTAACTTGCTTAATTACTACCACATTTATTAAATGCAGCCCCTGGGTCTGACACATCCTCACTGTAGGTGGGCTTAACCTGCACATGTTATGTTCATTTGGAAATGTATCACCCAGGGAAACTCTGCAAGCAAACAAAATGATCTTACCTCTATCTCCTCTTGCATCAGGAAAACCAAACCTGTAAGACTAAATTTACAGACATCCCCAGTTAAACTGCAGCTATTTTTTTTCCAATCAGACCAAGAAAAACCTTTCTATCTTCCAACCGATCATGGGAAGAGTTGGAACCAAGTGCCTCCAGTTTTCCTAGGGAGTACCAGGATGCTCAATATCAGCTCAAGGAAAGCCTGGTTAATCAGAACCTTTGAAAATGTTTCTCCAATTGAAGTCTTTGCTTAGTGAAGAGATTTCAGCACAGGATGCACAGAACTGACAGACACTCCTGGTCCCTTCTGCATAGGATGCAGAATTCACTTTTCTTTATCATAATATCCAGTTAAGCCTTTTATGTTTTTAGTTTGGCTTCTCAGCCAAAACCTAAACTCCAGTTTAAAGCTACATGCACTGACAGTCTGCTTTCCTTTAGAAAGACTACATCTCAAAACAGAGAAATCACATTACTGAAAATTTTAATTTCCTATTTAGAAAGGTGAAAAGAGTATGCATGTATAAACTGCATTAAGAACTCTGCATCCTGCCTTTCTACATTTTTGCAATGCAGCACAATTTTTCATTGAAATAATGTATAAAAGAATTATGTATTTTTTCCTCATTTCTTGTGATTAGTGTCCTCCTCCTACATAAAAGAATAGACACACTTTATTTTGCACATGTTGCATCACAAAACATCGGATTAGTGTGCTGCCACCCCAACACAGTATTAAAACAAAGTGCCCAAGATAGGCTTTATGATTAAATCTTCTAACTGGAATCCCAGCTTATGAGCAAAAATTAAGCTGTTTATCAAATTACTGCTGAATGCATGAATGTGGCAGGAAGATCACACAAATCTGACCTGAGTATTCTAACTGTGTGAACTTTTAACTTTTTAACAATAGAATAACTAAGAGATAATATTTTCTTTCAAGCTTGGTGATAAAGAACTCTTTGTAGGCAGCCGAGTTTGCATTCAGAACTATTGTGACAGACATACTTTTGCTTATTTCACTAATATATTTAAATTAAATCTTCAAACTAATTTAATTTGAAGTTTCTTCCTATGCAATTTTGCTGTGTGGTATTTACTATTCAGAGACTTGCTGACCTTTGATCCACAGCAGATGGCAGAGCCCACCAAGGAAATTCTGCAAGACTTCACACATTCTGGCTACTGAGCGCACAAGAAAATATGTCCTCACAGCATCCACAATAATGCACGGCCTTAAAAGGGGATGAAACAGTGCAGGGGATCTATAAAAACAATTATTTTTAAAGTGTTTGGGGGTGTTTGTATCATTTTAGAAAGACAAAACTTGCCTTAAATTTTGCTGTTGTGAAAGGTTTAGGAATACAGACTGCAGCCAGGTCATGTTATATGAAAAAATGGCACAGACTATTTGAGTGCCTTTTATTTTTATGCACAGTTCTCAGATGCAGTAGAACGCTTATTCCCAGGCCTTGAAAAAGATTCTTGTGCTTCCAAGCCTTTCTGTATTGTAAAATCATGGAACGCTTTGGGCTGGAAGGGACCTTAAAGCTCCTCCAGTCCCACCTCCTGCCTATTTTTTTTTTTCTATAGGCTGAATTCATGTCAATATGTGATATGCAGTAGGTTCCTGTTCTATTGATATTTGGTATTGATATTGATATCTGTACCCCACAAAGGCATCATTGCATCAAAGGAACTTTCTCTCTGTTGGCTCCCCCTATTTCCATTCCTAGAACAACGTTCTCTCCCTCCACCTGTTGGCAATAGGATAAAAAACTCCCAGTCTACTTCCCAGCGCCCATGGAAACAAGCACAAAAATCCTCCTATCCCTTTATGGTGTCCCAGTTTGGGTTCAAATCACTCTCTCTGGAATCAATACTCTCTCTTGATCACTTCTGTTTCAGTTTTCTAAGAAAGAAAGATAAGCACATTTGAAAGGGGAACAAAAGGATTTCTGTGTGCCAGAGGAATGATTATTGGAACCCATTACATATGGAATAGAGAGCACGTTACACTGAGACAAACCACAGGGACTCATCTCCATGTGCTCATTTCAAAGGGCTTGATCAGAAAGGTATTGCCTGCTTTGCAGTGTAACAATAGGTACAAAGAATTTTTCATTCTCAAACTAAATTTAAGGTATAAAAGTTCGCAGATTAAAAATATTTTATTTGTCATAAATGTAAATGGCTTTTTTTTTACTTCTACAGTAATACAGAAAAATAAAAATAAAATTAAATTATTGCAGTAAGAATCAGAAATCAATGATATCTTTCGGTACTTTAACTTGATGCAATTTCTCAATGAAAACAAAAAGAGATGAAACTTGAAAGAATTAATTTTTCTCTATCTTGGAAACAGTTTACTCTCCCTGGGTAAAGCACTGCCTCCCACATCTGCACTTGGCCTGTACTGGTCCAGCTTTGCTGTGATATAACAATCAGAATCAAAAAATATAAAGCAGTTGCCTAAACTTTTAAGTAATGTGAGATTTCGAATATAGTTAGAAATTTCACTTAGATTCTTTAAATTCTGACCATTGAAGAAATCAGGGGCAGTGGGTGTTTTAAATAACCTTATCCCGACACTCCTTCACACAACCTACTCTTAACAGAAAACCAACACAACTCTTGAAGACTTATTTGTGTGCTCCAAGCATTTCCTGCCCTCAGTGCGTTAACTGAGAGATTGTTCCATCAGTGGTGGGGGAGAAGAATGAAAAAATAGAAGGGAAAATATATTTGCTGACTTTAAACAAATGATGTGTTTACAGCGGCAGGATAATCAGGTGCTTGAAAGGAACATTCTCCAGTCTTGTGCCACTGCCCTGGCAGCCAGGAAAGTATCCCAATCACTTTATTAGTTGTCTAAGCCAATAATTATTTCTCCACATACAGAATCTGAACGGGTGCTGACACTTCCATGAGAATGGGAACACTCTCGTGCATCACAGAGTTATGATAAAGAATGGGTGACAAATGTCATATTCAGCATCCATGTAAATATCCACTCACAGAGGGGTGCTGGACATTCAGAAATGCAGAGCTCATTTCAATCCAACTGCAACAGTGCCCTGGTCTCGAGACATTCAGACACCTCTTGTCAGTATATTCAGGTATGACAGGAGATTTTCCAAGCAGCTCATCCTGTGCTGATAAATATCAAATTTCAGGAGCTTGGGCACCTGAAAGCTGAAAAAATGGCGATTATATGTGAAGATAAAAGAGTCTAAACCACAATGAGTGTGGTGATATTCCAAATTAAGCACTTAGGAGTACTTGGAGACAACTAACTTAGCTGCAAACTGCTCTAGTCCAGGAACAGTTCAGCTGTTGGTATTGATTTTTGACATTCCTTTCTTTTAGCTTGACCCCTATTGGTACTTATCCTCATTATGTTTAGTCCTGTTCCTAAAAAGGGCTGCGATTAACAATTTTCAGCATCATAAACGCTTTTTCACATGTAGAACTTATGTTCTCCTTCAAGTGACTACCTCACTTCCAGCTGAAGAGGTGGAAGGGCAGATTTTGTAGTTTTTTCTCCTCTGGTAACAGCAAAACTAAATTTAGAAGTGTATCTGGAATTTTTTTTTTTTTTTGAGGATGGGTGTGAGAACAACAAAGAAATTAATGGAAAAAACCAGACGGGTTGACTTACAAATGCAAATCTTGTAGTTTTGCCTTAGACTTGCCTCCTCTCCCGAGTAACTCATAAAAATGGATGCTCTCCATTGAGTCACATATTTCCAGCTCTGAGAGTTTGCTCCTCCTCTACTAGATCAGGTTCAGACAATGAAAATGCTTTTCAATATTGGTAAGAACAACAGTTGGGGAAAATGCACAAGTGCAGTGGGAGGAGACAAGGAGTCTATGATTCTATTAAAAAAATAGCCACAATTAAAACATTCCCTAGAAATGTAGTATCAGTTTTTCTGTGTGTCAGCTACAACTTCATGCAGGAAGAAATCAGAAAACCAGCAATTTCATCATCCACCCACTTCTCAATTGCAAAGTCTAGCTCTTAGCCACCAGGGCTTCAGAAAAAAATATGTTTACCATGAAAATTATTGAGCTCATGAAGCACATTTTAACATTCAGATATATTTGTCCTGGTTGCTCTGTAATAATTTCATTACTTACAGTAAAGCTCTCTAAATGTGTTTGTAAATGCTGCTCTATGGCTGAGGCTGTGGTGAACTGTCACTGATGCCATACTGAGTTTATGGAGGTGCTGGTAAAAATGCAAAGCCATCTTTAATTATTCAGAAAGGTCATTTGAGAATATTTTTGTGGGTTTCTGTAAAGTTTTTTCCCAGCTAGTAGAGAGTTAGATATGCATTCAAATGTATAATAAGCAGGGGTTTTTTTTTAAATTTTTAGTAGTAGTAACATCTTTTTAGAGTAATAAACAAATGCAGAACATTCATACATATTATTCATACACAAGATGTAATGTATTACTATATAAAATGGTCTTTAAAACCATTTTAAACCATTTTAATTTTAGTTTAGTTTTGCACTATCATTCTGAAGATATCAAGTGGTTAATATTGGTCTGCTAAACAATTTCTAGCATTGTTTTAGTCAACAGTAGCAACACCATGAACACTAATACAGTTCTGATGCAGAGGCTTGCTTTATCCTGTTCCTGACTAATCCTGCTCAGATTTTATATAAAATCCTGACAACTACGATGAAAAACTGCTCTGTTTAAAGCTCATAATTTTGGTATAACTGATAGTGGATAAATACCCCAAGTAACCAAAAGTTTACAGAGCTTTGTTGTGGGGAAGAAAAAAAAAAAAAACAAGTTATATAAGTCGAGGAATAATATTTTAAGATTTAAAATTATTTCTAGGCCTGTGTCACGTATATTGTTCCCACAATGAGCAGTTGTTCCACATAGATAAAGAGTGACAGGAATTTCAATGTCAGCCACATCACATTTTGGAAAGAGTTGCTTAGTCAAACTTTGCCCAAGGGCTCCCTGCTCTGATGAATTCACACAACTGGAACCCAGAGCCCTTGGCTTTCATGTGAGTGCTTTTGGGATTAAACTGTGCTACGTGTGAGGACTGAATTATCCACCTCCTTGCCATCAACTCTCCCGAGCAGGAGATCTGAAAGCAAGGAAATCACAACTCAGAGCTACAAACCCCACAGTCAGTGGCAGCCCATCGCTGTGGCTAAAGCAGAGGGATGAGAGCCTGCCCAGAGACACGAGGGAACCTGGGAGGAGCTGCCCCAAGCAGCAGCTCAGGCTGCGGTGACCTGCTGGAGCAGCTCTGGTGGGTCACAAGTTCACTCTTGGTCCTTGAAGCCAGAAGGGCCAATGGGATCCTGGGGGGCATCAGGAAGAGCAGTTCCAGCTGGTCAGGGAGGGATCCTGCCCCCCTGCTCAGCCCGTTGAGGCACAGCTGGAGTGCTGTGTCCAGCTCTGGGCTCCTCAGTTCAAGAAAAACAAGGAGAGGGTCCAGAGGAGGCCACAAAGATGATTTGGGGTCTGGAGCATCTCTCTGATGAGCAGAGACTGCAGGATCTGGAGGAGAGAAGCCTGAGAGAGGATCTCATCAATCCACACAAATATCTCCTGGGGTGTCAGAGGATAGTGCCAGACTCTTTCCAGTGGTGCCCAGTGGCAGGACAGGGAGTAATGGACAAAACAAAAACACAACGAGTTCCACCTCAGCATGAGGAAGAACTTCTTTCCATGGAGGGGGCAGAGCCCTGGAACAGCTGCCCAGGGAGGCCATGGAGTCTCCCTCTCTGGGACATCCCAAACCCACCTGGACGTACTCCTGTGTCCCCTGCTCCAGGTGACCCTGCCCTGGCAAGGGGGTTGGACTGGAGCATCTCCAAAGGTACCTTCCAACCCTATAAATTGTGAGATTCTGTGATTATGGACCTTTTTCCCTTGTGGACTGTTTTTGGGTAGACTGTGACTTTAGCCAACACTGACACTTTGCCTCCTCAGCATTTGTTTTACAGAGCAATGCATGAACACTCTGTGTGCTACACACAGATCTCATCCCAGACTGGAAGCTACAATTCACTCCTGTGTTGGAAAAATATTTTGCCCTGAGCAAGCTTAAAAGAGCAAAACTAAAAATACATGCCTAAATATCGAATAATACATTTGATAACTTCAGTACAAACGCAGGTATCATTTGGGAGACTAATGCATTCAACAGCTACTACATGGACCTTGAAAGTGAACATCAGGGTACTTTGACTGAGGTTAAAACCATGGAAAACAGCTTGCAGGAAGAAAAATCTATGAAAATTTGCTATTTCCACTTTGGCTGCATTCATCAGATCCCATCAAACACCAAAACTCTTTTCTATAATTTTAAAAGTAAGCATTAGGAGAATTTAATTTATATTTATCTAGAAATTCAGTTGGATCTTTTTAATTAGATCAGCAAAATCTGGGAAGATACAATGTCAATTTCCTCTCCCTACATTTCTTTATTTTGCATGGAATATTTTGTCTCAGCACTTGAGCAATCCTACATAATGTAACTCTCTAAAGACTGTACACATAAACACTGTGATCTAGAAAATAGTGCCAGAGCTAAAGAATACTATTTCATCTAAACATTACTTATTCTCTAGCAAAAATTGCTGTTCTGATTTTTACTGGAATGTTCATCCCAGCTCTGTATCAGTTGAAGAGCAGACAGGTGGTGAGGAAAGGGTGTCATGTTCCCAATTTTAATTAGCACTGGGCATATGAATCCGATAGTGATTTCAAATTGCAAGAAATTAGACCTCTTCAGTACCAAGTTGTTTGGTTGGAATATAGTTCATCATTCAGAGATAAAGGCTGACAGGAAAGAAAACCCAAACAATTTCATTTTATATTTCTTTTCAGTAGAAAATTATGTATTGTATATTCTTCCCACACTAGAATTGCAACTGAAACACAGAGCTCTTGTGTGATAAGGAAAAATGCAGAGTTTCCAGCTCAGAAGTTCAAATCTCTGTTATAGCCGGACATTAAATAGTATTCACCTGCCATTTCACTCATGGGAGCTGTAATTTGGGTGCTCCCTACTTGCCTTTTGTTTCTGTTATTGCCGAGTTGAGGTTGCTTTTGGGGAGATGCAATAGTTTTCCCAGGATGAAAACCACAGCATCTAAGATGGACACAGTATTTTCCATGTCAGGAAGCAGCCAGGGCCAGCTGCTCCCTAAGGGATGGGGAGGGGGCCAGGGAGCCTTCCCAACCCCAGACATGCAGGATCTGAGCACAGCGGACAGGGACTGGTGCTGGTGACAAGATCCAGTGGCCATCCCGAGTAACACAAGTGGGGAAACGGGTCCAGGGCCCGAACAGAAAGTCCAGACAGAAGCCCAGGGAGTTGGGGTCTGACACAACTGACAGCAGGGCTGGGACACAGGGCTGGGACACAGGTTCAAGCCCACCTGGGCAGGTGTGGCCTAGGATGGCTCCAGGTACAAACTGCATGTGAGGAGTCACTGATGTCCCACATATGAGGTACAGCCAGGAGACACCACCAGAGATAGGACAAGGACATCTTTGATGTGCCTCAAGTGAGGACTAAAGGCTGTGAGGGCTGAGCTTACACAGAACCCAAAAGCCACGGGGAGCACGGGGGTGAGAGCCCCAGTGAGGCTGTTCAGGGTCACATTTGTGCACTCGAGGTCCTGACACGTAAAATCCACTTGTACAGAGGCAGAGCTGGGGTAGAACTGAGCCATGTTCTCTGTAACACAGAAATGGCTGCTCAGCTGTTTGCTGTCTTTTAGGTCAAGTGTATAAATCGCATTTTGGGAGGCAGCTTGAAATATGTATTTGATTATTTATGTGAATTAACAAAGTTTCACTCCAAGAGCACTTAGAAGAATCAGATACATGTTTACTCATTGTATACAGCACTCGTACTGAGACAATTTTCCCATTTTTAGAGCATGTTTCTTTAATGTCTCCTATGATTGCAATTAGATCAGTACCTAGAGGAAATGTATGCACTCAGAAATTGATTGAACCCACTATTAATAGTGTTTTTTTGATTCTGTACTGATAGCAAAGAGTCAGATGAAACATGAAATGTTATTATAATTGAGCATTAATGCAAAGAGAAAAAAAAATCAAATAAGATTAATGGAACGTGGATGAATTTTCTCACTTGGACTAATAAAAGAAATAACCATGCAAAACAAGGAATTGTATTCACAATTTTTCTTTATATTTCAACAACAAAATATATATAGCAGTTGATGCTCTTAGGAAATAAAATTTCCATAAATTCTGCACACTTGACAATGTTGCTGAGTATTATGAACTACACACCTGAGAAAATGTATGTTGACTATTATAAACTTTCAGTGAAATGTGATGTTTTAATGTTCTAGATATATAATATATACTGCTATATAAAAAGTACTGTTTCCCATGTTTGAAGGGTTTGCATGTCTGGTATAAAAGCTGCTTTTACTCTATCAGTGTTCCTGGAAATCACTGCTCTGTGCACTCCAGGATTAGGATGGAACAATTCTCCCCACTATTTGACTTCTGTGTGTCCACTGAACCACTCTGATACCAGAACTCTCCATTTGTTGTTTCCACACAGAGCTGTAGCCACAGATCCTTCCCACTCACAAAATCTATAACACTTTTTCCTTGTGCAGGTCCTCCTGCAGATTCATTCAACCTCTCCTGACAACAGCTCTCAAGATTTTTGACTATTCCAAATGAAAGCAGGCCTGGCTAACAATTACAGCAGACCCCAAACTAACAAATATTTCACAGGTCAAGCCTCCTCACCTCAACCCTGCTCCTCCAAACAGCAGGATATGTACTCAATACCTTCTGAAGTAGGAAAGCTTCAAAGAATAAATGGGACATGCACTCCCCAACAGGCAGCTGAGGCAGCTGCTGAAGGTGTGCTCAAGCACAGGAAAAATATGCTCAGTACAGTGAGAGATGTGTTATTCTTGGGGTTTCGGACTAACAAGGTCATGAAGTACACAAGTGCCTTGTGTTCTCTCCCTTTTGCTGCTTTTAAGCAGAGGCTGGGAAATACCTGGAATATATTCGAGATTTTTCCCTACTTCTCTAGGTTTAGAATGAGAATTTTTAAGACAATGCTTTATTCCATGATACAGGAGAGAAGTTGGAGGCAGGAGCCAGGTCACACCTTTCTCCAAGGCTCAGTGCTTCCTGTTAAACAATATTTCTCACTTGACTCTGGCAAACTGAGAGTTAGTTGAAAGGTTATGCTGCTATCCTACAGAAGTTAGAATTCTGTTAGTGATTATTTAGTTTAGCCCAGGGACTAAGTAAAAAACCAGGAGCTAGAAGATTACCTGTATTCATACAGTAACAGTTACTGCTACTGGTGTGTATTTGTCTGTAATTTGATTATTAGCAATCTTTTCAGTACTACATCATGAATAATAGTAAGTTTCATATAAAACATTAATGTTATTCTCAGTCTCCTTTCATGTTATTGGTAGAATTAAATTTTCTGTCTCTGTAATGATCTTTTTAAGACATGAAAAGTGTGTTTCTTTCTGGGAGGAATCATACAGTCAAATAGCAAAGCTTGATTCCACTACATGTTCAAATTATTTGTTGTTTCCTACTTTGGTTCATTATCAGGCATGTTTAAAAAGGAAGCAGCTTCATAAATGCAGTGCTAAACCCTTCACTTAAAACCACTAGCAACTCATTAAAAATCTGTTACATTACATCTAAAAGGGAAAAAAAAAAGACTTTTAGACTATTTTAAACTTTTAAACCTTGGTAAGTTTGCAGTTTTCACAGTAACCAACTGATATAACTGCCCTGGACTGAATTTAAGAGAGTTGTAGAAAGGGAAAAAACGGGTTAAAAGCTCATGACTTGGTGTCACGGTTTAACCCCAGGTGGGAACCAAGCCCCACGGAGCCACTTGCTCACTCCCCCACGTCAGCATGGGGGAGAGACAAGGTTGGACGGGGCTTGGAGCAACCTGGGATAGCGGAGGGTGTCCCTGTACGTGGCAGAGGGTGGCACCAGGTGAGCTTTAATCCCTTTGAAACCAAACCATGCTATGATACCATGATTAAAAAACTCATGAGTTGAGATAAAGAGAGTTCAATTGGTAAAGCAAAATTCTCACACTCGAAGCAAAAGAAAGAATTAATTCCATACTTGCCATGGGCAGGCAGGTGCTCACCATCTCCAGGAGAGCAGGACTCCATCACTCAGAGCTGGGACTGAGAAAGACAAATGTCATCACTCCAAATGTCCCCCCCTTCCTCCTTCTTTCCCCAGTTTTAAACCTTGAGCCTGACGTTACATGGTGTGGAACATCCCTTGGGTCAGCTGGGGTCAGCTGTCCAGGCTGTGTCCCCTCCCAGCTTCTTGTGACCCCCAGGCTCCTCACAGGTGGGGAGGGCTGAGCAGCAGGAAAGGCCTGGGCTCTGTGTAAGCCCTGCTCCGCAATAACAAAAACATCCCTGAGTTATCAACCCCGTGTTCAGGAAAAGCCGAAACACAGCCCGTCCCAGCCACTGGGGAGAGAAGTAACTCTGCCCCAGCCAGTCCCAGCTGCTTCACACAAACTGAATGTCTCCATCAGTGCTTGGAGTGACACTGGCTAAGCACTTCCATGGGGTAGGACATGCACCTGCCTTTCACTGATCCTTAAACTCACAGAAAAACTTGGCTTGGACTTTGGTATTTAGGCATAACCAAGCAGCTCCGGTTTTTCAACTGCAGCAGTTCTGTGGGAATTACTGACAGTAAATATAACTCAGCGTTCACAGCTTTTGCTAGGTTATTTTGTGTTAAATGATAGACTAAATGTGAGTTGTCTATTATGATAATTATGCGAAGTGCCAATATATTTAAGCTTGAGGAAGGTACTATATATGTAACAATTTTTTATATATATATATATATATATTTGAGAGAGTGACAGATTTATAATTGTTAAGCTCAGTTTAGTTAGGTTAAATGCTAAGTGAGAATATAGAAGATGCTTTCCCACTTACTACTGACTGTATTCCATTTGAAACTATTACTGGGAAAAATGATCCCAGTAGCAAAAAAGGAACCAGAAATCCCTATGTGACTGAAGCAGTCAGCTCCCTTCCATCCAAGGTGGAGGAATTGAGAATTCCTGCCTTGGAATAGCCTTTGGAACCTGCTTTGTGGGAACTGGCCATGATTTACTCCAGGTGGAAACAAAGAAGTAAAAAAGTTTCCTGGGTCTGTTTTAATTATTCAACTGCTAAATGAAAGCATCTTTATCTTTTCTTTTTCACTCTCTTATTTTAAGGGAAAAATATGTTCACTCATTATGTAGAAAACTGCTCACAAAGTGAGGCAGGATCAAGCCCTCCAAATAAAATTAGAGGAGAAAAGCTGTGATTCTGCTCAGCCCTCAGCTTAATTCAGACATGAGCTCTTCCCTTCCCCAGGTGTTTACAGGCTGGTGCAGAATGACAACGCTTTGGACTTAAGAGAGAAAGCTGAGAATCGATGACCAAAAGGGAAAAAATTGGGATACGGAGGGGTTAAAATTGAAAATTTTTACTTGAATACAGAAGCTCTCCTTGAATCTGTTTTTAATCTGAAGTTTATCCTGGTTTTAGATTTGTTGTTGTTTTTGTTTTTGTTTTTTTTAATCAGTAGCTATAGTATGATATTGGTAATTGCAAGGATCCATATATTAGCTCTCATTCCCAAACCATAAACAATGTCTGAATAATTCAATAGTTTTCTGAAAATTAAACAGAACAAAAACCTCAACCCAAAACAAACAACTTTTTTGGGGATGGGGGTAATTTTTTAAAAACAAGTGGAAATGTTTTTGTTCAGTATGAAAACTTCAAAACCTAAGCATTCAACTCCCCACTCTGATCAGATATTTGGGACAGGTAGTGCCTCAAGTGCTCTCACAGCTGCCTTACGAGCTCTCTCATCTTCATCTCTGAACTGCAAACTAAATTCCATGTCAAGTCAGTAAAAACTTACATTTTTCCCCTTGATTTTGGCAATGAATAAGCATGAGAAGGCAGCTGAAGTAAAAAACCCACTCCAAACAGGTCTGAGTGTCCTCTGGCAATACTTGTGCTGTTAATCCCAAACCATTGACCGCTATTCTTGGCTCCACTGAGTTTTGATCAGACACCTCACAGGTCTTTTTCACCCTCAGTGTAAACAGGAGCAGCATTTTCCTCCTGGTGCCTGCTTTGTAGATCTGTCTTTCTTCAACAAAGAAGTACAAATCCAGACGGTAAACTAATTAAACTGTCTCAGAAATATAGGATAAAAAAGCAAAATGTCGTTCTTTCTATTTCTGTTTGTGCTATACATTCTGAACAGGCTCTTGAAGGATGTGCCAGCTCTGAAATGCAACCCGAGGAGGACGGATTGCTGAACGATTTGGACTCATTTGCACTTGTTCCAAGGGTGACTCCATCACCAGAGTCTGAAAGACACTCTGCCCCTCAGTAACGAATGATTACAGCTAAATGAATCCCAGAGGTTCGCCACTAATGCACAACAAAGGCATAAGAATGAGAGCTGTGGTTCAAGATCTATTTTTTATACCAGCATAATTTTTTGCTTCAGTGATCTATCACTAAACAACAGCTGCTGGGGTAGAGACTTTGCACTGCAGGAGCGTTAGCAAATCCTTTAGCGACTGGGCACATGTGTTTGCCTCAGGCCCTCGGAAAAGTCACAAACTTGTGAAGGAGGACTGGCAGATTAATGTCACCTTCTTCCTGCAAGAGATTTGAAGATGCCAGACACACTGGAATGACAGCCGGCAGTAAGTTTAGATTTTTAAAGGACTTGTTTTATGATCTAAGCACATGCAGCCCAACTCTCTTGAAAGAGGGAAAGAGGGAGGGAAAGAGAACTGAGTAAAATTCAAACAACTTGGGGTTTTATATATACAGGATCAGAAATTAAACTTTTGCAATGTCTTATAAGATGCTGTTTGTTCTTTTCCCCACTAGAGATCTACGTGCTCGCTTCCAAATTCTTGAAATAGCTTTTCTGCCACTTTTGAGGCAAAAAGTATCCTAAAAATGGCAGCATTTAAAGCATTCATAACCGCAGGAAAAACCCCAGATTTTTCTTATGTTAGATGCTATTAGCAGTCTGTATATAATCAGATTGAAATAAAACAAGTTATATGGATTTACTTGTTTTTCACAGAAACTCAGTATTCTCTTCATTAAAAATTATCTTTTTGGTAATAATCAAATTTCTCTTTGTTAATAATCATCACCTGTGTCTGCATATTTTTTGAGATACTGGAAGATAACGGGGATTAACCCAACATTCTTCTGACTCATCCAGAAAGATAAACTTCTCCTAAACTTTGTGACCTGACAGTTAAAGCCCTAAACTAAGCAAATGAACCATAATCTGAAATTTGTGTACCTTTTGCACTCCTCTTTTCAGCAGATGATTAGAAAACTGCAGCGTCAACTCTGCAGCGTCAACTGCACAGGTTTGGGGTTGGGGTTTTTTGCTTATGTTTGTTTGGTTTTGAGGGGTTTTTTGTTTTTGGTTGGTTTGTTGTTTTTTTTTTTATGTTATTTAAGTTTATTTTTCATAAATAAAAATATCCAATCCAGAACATGAGATTGGCTGCTGGATCAAGTATTCAATTTCACTGTGTAGATGTCTTAACTACTTATTCAATACTAATTATACTCTTCCCACTCAGTTTCCAGTAAAAGACAGTGAAGCACAGTGAATCCTGAAATACTCAGAAGATGTGGGATACCAGTATGGGAAACCCTGAAAGGAAAAGGGTCTGTGAATGCTTAGACTTCATTTGAGGAATTAGCATTTATACATATGAGGTAAATAGAGTTCAAAAGTAAAATACATTGGAACTGCCCAAGTAAGAATGTGCTTGGTATGATTTCCTTAATTATTTCTAGATGTCAGGAATTCTTTTATATTAACTTTTCAGTCAGAAATAAACCTGATGCCTGTTCTAAATGCTGAAAATGTGTGATGCAAGTACTTTTTTTTGGGAAGTTTTCTTTCACAACATTTCTCCAAGAAATTCCCTGACTCTTCAGACCCAAGGATCAGTTCTAAGAATCTGAAAAATCCACCTGCAGAAGACAACAGCTGCTTGTTTCATGATGAAGAACTTCAATGAAACACACCAGGGCATTGAAAGGACCAAGGGGGACTGCACGCAAATCTGACAGTGCCTTACATTTCCTGCCTCCTCCTCTTGGATGAATACAAATGGATCTGGAACCACATGAAAAACTGGGAGAGGCAAAGAGATAAATGAGTGATGGAGACCCTTCCTTGTGGAGGAAGGATCAGTTTGGCAGCCTGGGCCCTCCCACTTCCCCAAGTCCTACCAGCTGCAGGTTGTGTTGCTCAGAGTGACAGCGTGCACAGATGTGCAGCTCTGCACTGAGCCGCGTACAAAGGACTGCGAGGCTCGACTTGAAAGCTCGCAATATTTTGATGTTACAGTTCACCTTGTCACATGAAGCATCCCCAAAGTTTTCAGCAGCGCTTGACACATCATAAAAAATATATCTGGAAAAATCAAATTTTAGTTTTGCTGCTGCTCTGATGCGTGAAAGCTTATTCCAGCCAAAAAGAGCTGTATCTCTGCTATAGTGGCACTCCAAATATGATTTCTGGGATACAGAAAGCTATGAGAAAAAGAGATTGTGTGGATGCAATGTATGAATGATTTCTTTCTCTTTTACTTATGAAGTCCCAAGGCAGAGGTTTTTAAGAGTTGGTTTGACTTGGTAACTGAACTTCCTTTCTCAAATGCAGCATTTAGAAACACTTGTTCAGCTCATGCTCACTAAATGCATATCATTGGTATTTACAAACTTGTTTATTCATATTCCAACAATCTCAACTCAATTATCATATGAATGCTTTCAAGTCCGTATAGAACATCTGCAAGCAGAATAAAAAGCAGTGACTATGTCTCACCAGCCATAAGCTGGAAAAGATCCTATAAACAACTAGAGAATTAGAATCATAGGATGTTTGGAGTTGGAAAGGACCCTAAAGCCATGCCAGAGTTGGTAGGGCTGACAAATGATCAAGGAATGAAAAGAGAACTGAAGGAAATTCAAACAACAAAAAAGCTAAACAGACTCTTTGCACCAGTGCTTACTGTGATGTTTGGGAGATTCATGACATCAGGGCCATTCTTTAAGAATTATGAGTTATTGAGCTGCCTCGATTTTAAGTGTCAATAAAAAAGGTTTCAGGAAAAAAATAATAGTATAAAGTCATCAAAAGTTGAGAGCAGAAGAAATTATTCACCTAAAAGTTCTAATGCAATTAAATATGAAATTGCTGGACTCTGAGGATGACGTGTTATGTTTAAAATGGGACCCAGGGATGACTTCCTGAGCACAAATGAGCAATTCTGACCTCTACATTAAGTAAATTTGTAGAAATCTGAATAAAGAACAAAATTTCTAAGCAAATTGCTAAACCTGATATATTTGTATAGAGCAAACCCAACCATATGGGACCATTTGATTTCTCTAAGGAACTGCAGGGCCAGGCAGATCCAGAGGATTCTTTTAAATTTTTTTTTCACGTGATCCACTTCCAAAGGCTCAGCAGAGAACAGATATGGCAATAGATAAAGGAGAAGCTTCTCTTAAGGACTACTGACAGTTTAAAAGATTGGATATAATGGATAAGGAGAAAGACTTGTTTCCGTACTAGGAAAGGTACCAAGGGAATTAGAGAAGGATTACTGTTATGACACAGGATATTCAGCATGGGGGATCCAGAAGGACAAAAGAAAGCTGAGGCAAAATTTTGGTGATTATACAGAATTATTTTGGATTATGAAATAAAAAAGTTGAAGAACTGTTGAAGAACTAAAAGTTGTTGAAGAACTTCCCAATAATAAAGGTAATAAAATAACAAATGAAATTAAATAATTCTAAATGCAAAGAAATGCCAATGGAAAAGAATCAGCATCAGGATATGTATTTTTGCCACTGTTTCAACTTGGGAGACAGAACTTCATTTCACTTTGGATTGTTCTTTAGGTACGTTCAAATGAGAACAGAACTGTTCAAAAAGGGAAGTGGAGCATTAAAAATTACTGAAGAGAAAAAACATGACTGTGTCGCTACATTAATTAGTCACAATCCAATAATTTTGATCACTTCAGCTTAAAATATAAAATAGAAACAAAAAAGGTATAAAAAGGCTGACACCACTGGTAAGAGCTATGAGAGAGCATCTATACAAGGAATTAAATAGAGAAGCAAGACTAAAGCTCTTCAGATGGAAGCAGAAATCCCCTAAAGGATCTGTGATAAATATTTATCACAACTTGGGTATTTTAAAAAATCTATTATAACACAAAGGATTGCAGGAGTAATCACTAAATTCCCAAGGAGAGGAAATGTATAGCACAGAATTAAAATCAGAATTACTCATCATCTGGGGTGAACCACAATTGTTCTGAAGGATCAACCAAGTCTAGAAGTTTTTAGACACAGACTTACAGGCCTATATAAAAGCAAAGATCATATTTCATCTGCCCTATGGCGTAGATGTGCTACTGGCCAAAACTACAAACAGGACACTAAAAGAAAGAGCTCTTTATTTGAGATAAACTTATTTTTAAGCTCCCAAAAGCCAACAAATAATACCAGCTCTGATGTTCATTTATGTACTTTTATATATATATATATAAAAAAAATTTGTATTAAAGGTTTGGAGATTGTCTTCTAGGACTAACAAACAAACTTTAAAATGTTAAAAACCTAACTTTGATTGCTTCTTGTCCTAGACAGCAAATGCTTCCTCTCATGCTCTTAGGAGGTTACAGGATTTTGCTGCCCCAGCCCATTTTCTCAGACTTAAAAATTCTCAATGGACTATTAACTTACTATTTTCGGCGTGGAAAGACATGGTCCATATTTTCACCCAGATAAAGGACTCCCAACTTCAGATTTCTGGTAGAATATTGCAACAGCCACCATTAGGTTGGGGGAAATATTATTTAATTGTAAGTGGATCAAAGTACTTAATTTTGTTTGCATTTTTCAGTGATTTGATAGTTGGAGCAGAGGAAGTCACTGCACTCAGTGCTGTGTTCCACAAAAGGAAGCTGCAAATCAGGATATCAAAGTTATTCAAACTTTCTCAGGATGGTCACCAATTTGTTTTTGAATAGAAAGTCCTAAGTTCCCTCAAAGCCAAAGTGTGAGCTACTGGAATTCCAGAATATGCGTTCGCCTGGTTTTTCCATTCTGGATATGAATCCTCCCTCTAGAATGCTTTGAGGTGCAATTAGTGCACGGCACACCCACTGCAGGGATTTTGCTACTTTCTTTTGGACCAACATTCTTGTGTTTGCAAACTTTGGCCTTTTTAATTTCAGGAGCACTTTTTATAGGGAGTTATGTTTTGAAAAGCTATTTAATAATTTCTCTGTGAGTTTCTTCCCACCATAAAGCATATTTATGCCTCATTAGCTTCAACTGACGTTTGTTTTTGCTGAAGTTCCCTTCCCTTTTGCTCCATCTAGTCCATATATTGGGAAATGTAGAAGATTTTTCCTTCAAATGACAGTTCTGTAACTCCTGTGATTGCCCTTGGGTTTCACTACAATCATTGCCAGCAGAGCATGAAATCATGCTGCTGAGTGAAACATGGTGGCTTCCTCATGAAAGAACTCTTGATTACATTGCTTTTACGTATTTATTTCTGCATTAGATAGGAGGACTGGGATGCCAGTCAAGGTGGCACATTTGGACTGGCAGGTGACGTCCCCATGCCATGAGCTGCACCTGTGCCTACACAACATTCACAGCAAATCAAGCCTTCCATGAAAATTAATTACCCAACCTAAATGATGGAAAGGCCAAGTGACACCGGAGATAAAAGCACGAGCTGTTACCTGCTCCTCCTCTGAAGGCACTCAGCTTTCCCAGCTTTAGGCATTCCCTGTATCTCACACTCAGCATCAGCTCCAAAGTGGGAGCTATCTGTCGGAATATCTGCACATCACACCTTGCTGGTAACAGCTGTTTAATTTTGTTTGTTTGCTGCTCTTCAAAGAATAGCCTTAAATGATTTTATACATTGATTTTTGAAGCAAATCATATTAAATTATGCCAGCAATTCAATTTTATCTTCCTAAAACTCAATACAAATCGGGTCACTTCCACTGACAGACATCTGAATTCTTTATCCTACAGGCAACTCATTTAGTGGTGATTGTATCACTCACTGAACACCAGCATTTCAGAGCACATTCAAATACAGCAGCATTTCCTTATTTTTCTCGACGCCTTAGGAGATGATGGGAACAAAAGCCAGTGTTCAGAGAGCAGATGAGAAAACAAAGGTTTCTGCAGTCATGGACAAATTCCTTTGCTTTAGGTGAATACACAGTAACAAAAAACCTCAGAAAATATTTGTTCCTTTTAGGCATTCTAGCCTGATCTTCAGTTCCTTAGCATGCACACAGCACTGCCAGGCAGTGCACAGATCCAGACCTCCCCTCACTGGGGATCTGATTCTGCAGCTACGTCCATACCTAAATCACCCCAGTAAAGAACCATTCTGATCTTTTGGATATCTTTGCAGGATAAAAGTCTGAAGATCACAATCTGCTCAATAGAATTCTCCAGCCCCCCCATCACATCTTTAAATAAAACATGATTTGGAAAATTTTAAATACCGAGTTTTTAAAATAAATAGCATCGCTATGATGTACGTGATGTTTTTGAACACAATCTTAATTCAGAGAGTCATAGAACATCCTGGGCCAGAAGGGACCTTAAAGCCCATCCAGTGCCACCCCTGCCATGGGCAGGGACACCTCCCACTGTCCCAGGCTGCTCCCAGCCCCAGTGTCCAGCCTGGCCTTGGGCACTGCCAGGGATCCAGGGGCAGCCCCAGCTGCTCTGGGCACCCTGGGCCAGGGCCTGCCCACCCTCCCAGGGAACAATTCCTGCCCAAGATCTGATCTAAACCTACTTTCTGTCAGTTTGGAGCCATTATTCTCTCTGTTTGAACATTGTGACAATCCATTTCATACCATTCAGTCAAAATTTTTATACAAATTTCCAATCCTTACAAAGGTTATCATACAGCAAGGTTGGGAGGGGGCAGAGGGAGGTCTAATTTATCAGAAAAGAAGAGAATATAAAAATACCATAATACATGCAGTTCAAATGAAATCTTGACAGCCGCTATTCACAAATATTGCTGACATGATTTATATTATATTAAAATTCAGAATTACTGCATTTTCATCAGTTTCTCATTTCACAGCTGGCATTTCATGTTGTCAGCATCCTGTGATTTACAAGGCTGTATGTAGTGCAAAAATGTTGTTTTAAATGGACAATCCCATGAGCATGTTCACTAATTGATGTGCTGGGGCAACTTAAAATGTAAACATAATGTGTGTTCCAAAAGCCAGAGTGCTTTCCAGAAGAAAAAACTGAACCTAATCGCTTCAGTTTCATTAAACTTTTATGAAAGTCCCCAGAAAACAGACATTCCCATGCAAATTTTAAAATAATGGCTTAATTTGTGAAGTTACTTTTGCAATGTCAAAACTGCAATGTAAAATACATAAAAAATGGGATTGATACTCACTGCTGGGAGATATAGAAGCTGTTTAAGCACACAAACCATGGAGCCTTAATACAGCATTGTTTTCTAATAATGTTTACATAGGATTCATTGGGATATTTTCCAAACTGCTATAAAGCAAGCCTGGTGCAAAATGCAAATTCTCTGTTCCAGCAATGCTATTCTTTATCTAAGACCTGTAGAAATGATGGAAAGGAGAAATTTTCAGGGAATTAAGACAATATTTTATACATTTCATCACGCTTCTCTATTCCAGTGCTCAGCAGGAATACAGGATACAACCTGCTTTTCCACAGCTCCTTGTGACATAAGGCGTGAGAAGTTATCTGCATATAACTTGGAAAGTTTGGGTAGGTCCAGAGAATTTAGTGGAATTCCTTAAGTAGAACATTAATCAGAGGAATAGAAACAGTGCTTTTGCCAAAGCTCGCTCTCTGTTTTTACAGAGGCTACTATTAGGCAGCCCAAAGCCTGGAATAACCTTCTATGATTCATACAATATTTTAACAGTAACAAGACACACTTGGGCTTTATTCTAAAATCTGAGGTATTCCAGGATATTTTGTAGTAAAGGTATGAGAATCAGGAGGAAGAAGTGGCAAACTGATTCCAAGGCTATCCATGTTTCCTTTTTCAATCCTCCTACTCCATCAATACGAAAGAAAAGGCCCTTGAATGTGTCCAGGCAATGCTCTGGCACCCTGCCATCGTTTTTAGGTTTTCTACAAATAGTTTGTGTTACAGACAACCACAGAGAGAACCTCTGATGACATCACCAGCAACTCATCATCCTCCTCGAGTGATCTCAGTCAAATTCCTTCCCTTCCCTCCTATCTCTTCCCCAAACAGAGTTTATTCTCGTATTTTTTTGGTATCATCACAGGAATTTTTTTTTCCTAGTGCAAATGTGGGGGGGCGTTTTGTCTAG
This sequence comes from Dryoscopus gambensis, assembly GCA_013389985.1. Taxonomy (NCBI): domain Eukaryota; kingdom Metazoa; phylum Chordata; class Aves; order Passeriformes; family Malaconotidae; genus Dryoscopus; species Dryoscopus gambensis. The sequence goes on along the minus strand of WEIT01008868.1, from coordinate 166,373 downwards.
TCTGAGTTTTTGACATAGTTTGACACTAGATTTCTGCATAGCAACATTAAAGATGTTTATCTATTTTAACATCACATCTTCAGGTTTACCTTCCGGTTCTTCTGGGGGCAGGTTTGCTTAGATACAGCTGGGGTTCAAGAGGCTCATTGTGTCCTCAGTAGGTCATATGAAAATCAGACAGCCAGAAACCCTTTTGGCTAATCTTTCTGCATAAGTGGATCATAATTCAGCCTTCACCTTATCTGGTAAGCCTTAATTTTTTGAATAATGTTTGCAAAACATATTTCCCTTAAAATTATGACAAACCTCATCCATCAACAAAAAAACGTTTCATGACTTGCACCAAACAGGACATGATCAAATCCAGGATCGGAGAACTGAGACCAAAATATGATAGTTAAAATAATTCTCTCCTTTGGGGCAGTAGGTGAGGTCTGCACACCATACAGCACTTACCTAAATGAAAATGTGTAATAAAAAGTGTCCTGGGGCCTCACAGTGGTCATTCCAGAGGAGCACAAGTAAGGATGGCATTTGTAGGATGTTCTCTGTCTTACAGAATTTGGTCCTTAGCTCTGACACTCTTCCAGCTTTTGGCTGTGTACAGAAGTCCACAGAACTTCTTGCACAAGCTAAGCATTCCCCATCTGAGATTTTTTTTTTTTTTTTAATCTTAAGCATGAATTAACTGGAATATGCTGATGTTAGAGCTCTGTCCTCAGCTCATCTGGTGCAGCTGACCCAGCCCAGTGCCCTCAGCCACTCCGCCACTCCTCGGGGGGCCCCTCCAGACCCTTCCCCATCTTCATGGCCTCTTTTGGAACCTCTCTAACAGCTTAATGTCTGTTTTCATATCGTGGTGCCCAAAACTACCCCCAGGACTCCTCTGTGAACTGCCCTGCATCAAAAGCAGTGTGGGCAGGAGGGGAGGGGGGAACTCCTGCCCCTCTGCCCTGCTCTGGTGAGACTCCACCTGCAGAGCTGCCCCAGCCCTGGTGCCCCAGCACAGGAAGGACCTGGAACTGTCGGAGCGAGTCCAGAGGAGGCCACGGAGGTGCCGAGGGGACTGGAGCCCCTCCCTGTGAGCCAGGCTGGGAGAGCTGGGGCTGCTCAGCCTGGAGAGGAGAAGCTTGTGTGGAGAGCTCACAGCTCCTTCCAGGGGCTGCAGGGAAACCAGAGAGGGACAATTCCTCAGGGACTGAGGGCCAGGACCCAGGGAATGGCTTCCCAGTGCCAGAGGGCAGGGCTGGGTGGGATCTTGGGCAGGAATTGTTCCCTGGGAGGGTGGGCAGGCCCTGGCCCAGGGTGCCCAGAGCAGCTGTGGCTGCCCCTGGATCCCTGGCAGTGCCCAAGGCCAGGCTGGACACTGGGGCTGGGAGCAGCCTGGGACAGTGGGAGGTGTCCCTGCCCATGGCAGGGGTGGCTCTGGATGGGCTTTAAGGTCCCTTCCAACCCAAACCAGTCTCTGATTCTTTAAATTAATCACGTTATAATTTTCCTAAAAACAGGGGTTTAGAGGAAGATAGAACAGCAACTAAGTCTGTTGAAATGTACCTTCTATATGGAATCACTTTAACACTACAACCTGTTGTTAGTCAAGGCTTTCAAGACATTCCCAAGCTGCATTACAAGTTATTGTTTTTATTAAGTACTGTGAAATTACTGCCTTGGCTAAAATTTATTTAGATGCTTTACTGTTTTATTTCATTGTTTTTCATAGATTGTGTTTACATATTTGAATGAACTGGGCTTTCAGGTGGCAAATGATAATATTTTATAATCAATAGTGTTCTAGTGTTAAGAAATACCGCAAAGTTTTCATTAAATCAGAGAAAAGTGCAGTTAAAGGAATGCTAACAAGTATTGATGTTTAGATTTTATTTATCAGTGTTGTTAAACTCCTCTCCACTGCACTGAGTTTATTTTTCCACATTAAAATAATCTTATTTGGTATCTCTGGGGCTGAGTTTTAAACAAGATAAAGTACCTTGTGAATTAATTTATTTTGAAGAGAAAAGAAAATACAATTTGTGTCTTTTCATTAAATTGGCCTTAGCTATATTGATTTAACCCAAGTTAAAAATTTATTTAGCTGAAAAAGAAACAAAGCTAAAATCAAAATGTGTATCTTGTTCTGTGTTAAACTTGGGAGTCAATCCTTATAGTATTTCACTTCATATTTTATCCATTATTTATCCATTATTATTCATTATATTAATATTAGTCAGTCTCTGATTACCATACTGGCATCCAAATTACATATTTGTACTGGAAAAGTCTCATATATTCAAATGTTTGAAAGCAGCTAAATTAAATTTGACAAAACATTGTTACTTGGAAGAAGAGACCAACACCCATAAAAATATGGAGCACTTCCCAAATTTGTGTGTCATCCTTACACAGGTTCCATCCATAGATCAACAAAATATACTCAGGAAAGAAGGCTGAAGGACATAATAAATGTTACCACAATAGTCAAGGCTCTGTCTTCAAAATTAGGGGCCTGAACCACTGCTGATGAAGAAAATTCTTCTCTATTTATGGGAAGACTTATTCAGCCATTCCCATGTATACATTTATGTTCTATGTTTGATTTGCTACTGTTGTTTATCAAATCACAACAGGGAAGAGGTGATAAAATATACAGATGTGGATAAAATGACAGCTAATTCATTTACTGTGGAAAATAAGCTATGGATATTCTAAAATACGACACACATCATCAAGGTGTCTTAGAGGCTATTTTGAGACAATTTATCTTATTAACAACACAATAATATTTTCCTGAAAATATCACACTTTCATCAGAGCTAATGTATATTTCTGACCACAGAATCATGGTACTGCAGATAATGAGTACAAACTGTTAACAGAATTCCTGCTCTCTATTTGTACAAATTTCTGTTTCAATTTCTTTAGCAATTATACATAAAGTATGTAATTTTATTTTGGTAAATAACAGTCACAGCATAATTTGAATAATTAAGCATGACAGTTATCTGTAGTGACACTTTTGCTATGGTTACCAAGACTATCTTCCAAATAAATATTTCTCTGTAATATTGAATGTATTCATCAGGTATTAAATCCCAGCCATACCAAGAGAAAATGCTGCAGCATTTTTGTGATGCACGAGGAACTGGAGGTGAGGGCAGTGTGTATTTGCAGAGGTGAGGGCGCACCTCGAGGGCTGTGTCCTGCTCTGGGCCCATCAGTTCAGGAAGGACCCTGAGGGGCTGGAGCGTGTCTGGGGCAGGGAACGGAGCTGGGAAGGGGCTGGAGCCCCAGGAGCAGCTGAGGGAGCTGGGAAAGGGGCTCAGCCTGGAGCAAAGGAGGCTCAGGGGGGCCCTTGTGGCTCTGCACAAGTCCCTGACAGGAGGGGGCAGCCGGGGGGGTCGGGCTCTGCTCCCAGGGAACAGGGACAGGAGGAGAGGGAACGGCCTCAGGCTGGGCCAGGGCAGGCTCAGGGTGGCCATCAGCAGGAATTTCCCCATGGAAAGGGTGTGGTGGGTTGTTACAAAGGGTTCACAGAATCTGCTCAGTTGGAAAGGCCCCAAAAGGATCATCGAGTCCAACTCTATGTCCAAGTGAATGACCCATGAGGGGATCACAACCACAACTTTTGTGTTATCAGCACCATGCTCTAAGTAACTGAGCGAATCTCAGGGTTGTTAAATATTGGAATGAATTATTCCAATTGCAGAATCATTCAGGTTGGAAAAGCCCTCCTGAATTATTAAAATATGAATATCGATCTAATATCGATACTCAACTGTGACAGACAAAACCTCTCTAACCGTTTAAAGTTAGAAAGGGTATGTTTTATTACGACGCCGGGCAGCGCATGGGTTAATTCCCTAATGCGCACTGCAAAGATTACAGGCGATTACAAGCTTTTTATTTACAAAAGTGTTGAATATACAAAATACAAATGCATATTCACACTCTTGTCACCGCCTCTTCTCTGCTTCATATGCTAAATAGGTCCACGCCCTTCTGGGCATGCGTGGTTTGCTGTGGTGGTCGTGCGGGGGTCTCTGGTGGTCTCTGAGGCTGAAGATTGTGGTCTTCCTCACGACTGACCTCCTAAACTCTTCTCCTCTGCGCGTGCGCTTTTTGGTCCTTTGGTGCTTATCTGAGCATGTCTGTCAGTCTTGATAAGCTTGGAGACAGAGGAGCCCCTTTATCTGGGTTCTTTGCATCTCCTGGTCTCCTCCAGTATTGTCTTTTCTTTTGCCCTTTGTACCATGGCAGAAGTTTCTTAAGTAAAAGGTTAAAATTCAACACATAGTTCTACAAGTTAAGATGTAAATGTTTAATTTATGTTGTTAACTCAAGTGAACTTCAAAAATCTGTTTCACTCCCAGCCCATCGAGTCCAAGCTGTGCCCTATCCCCACCTTGTCCCCAGCCCAGAGCTCTGAGTGCCACCTCCAGCCCTTCCTGGGACACCTCCAGGGATGGGCACTCCAAACCTCCCTGGGCAGCCCCTGCCAAGGCCTGAGCACCCTTTCCATGGGGAAATTCCTGCTGATGGCCACCCTGAGCCTGCCCTGGCCCAGCCTGAGGCCGTTCCCTCTCCTCCTGTCCCTGTTCCCTGGGAGCAGAGCCCGACCCCCCTGGATACACCTTGCTCAGATAGTTTGGGCTTTCCTTCCCTGCAGGAAAACTCTCTTTTTCTAACTGAGTAAAAGATGCCAAGTGCAGAAAGTAGTGGCCACCTCTTGGCTAAGAAAGCACTTCCAAGGCCAGGCCTTCATGTTGTGCAAATGAACTTAAGGCAGAAAACAAAATACACATTCCTGAGTGCCTGCTTTTCATTCTTATTGACAAGATTATGTTAGATTTAACATTATTCAGTTAATTAGGGTTTTTTTACATTTTCTAAAACAACCAGAGGTCTTTTCCCTAAATTTGATTATTCGATCACCAGGATATTTTCTCTTCTAAAATAAAAGTAAGACTGGTGGAGGAGATAATGCCAACAAGATCAAAGCTGTAGATTGAGAAAGTAATTTCCAAATTTTACCACATTTTCCCCCCAGATTTACAGTCATGCACTTAGGAAATGTAGTCCAGACTGTCTGGGCACATAGATATTTCTGTATAATACATAAATATCAGAGTAGAATGAATAAAGTATTTTCCATGAATAGTCATTTGAATTTTAATAGAAATTTTACTTCAATCTCATTTTTTTTCATTACTGAGTGACTGAACATTTCTAGGAAAAAATAGTTTCAAAAAGTGGTACTCTAAACTTTCTATTCAGCTAAATTTTATATATTTAGGTACTTCAAATTATTGTTACCTAAATTCTGATAAATTAATTTATAACCAGCACTATGCTGACTATCCAGAAGAAAGAAACAATGAGATGTCCTTCATCTTGCCAGCACTAATAACAATACATTTATTTTTTCTGAGTAACCCTGAGTGTTTCGTCCTCTGCACAACCCCACCTCAGCCCCACTGAATTTGGGACGGTCTGATACCGCGACTGAGGTTTGTATGTTGGGGGAAAAGGCCTTACATTCCCATATAACCATCCATGGAACAGGAATTAGGACTGAGAATGTCAGACAGCCGTAATCAAACAATATTTGAGTTTTTTACAAAAGATGGTTCCGGAATGAATACAGAATGTCTCGGAGCACACTCATGACAATTTTGTAAGCAGATAAAAACAGAGAAATTAAATGAATTATTTATTAGGACTCTCATATTGGAAGTCAGATATTGGGAGTTCTACTCCAAGCTCCACCACCAACCTTCTGTGTGACCTTAGACAAACAGATTTATCTGCTCATGCCTGTTCCATGGGGTTTTTGGGGTCCTGATTTAAAACAGTTCAGCCAAAACATTGTCTTTTCCTCCACATTCATAGAAGCTCCAAACAGACTCCTGCCAACCTTGAGTGGTGCCTTTAAATAGGAAGGAAATACAATTAAATTGAGAAAAATTTAGATTAAAAACATGAACACAATTCCCTGACTTGTGTAGAGAATTATCCTTTACAGAAGTCCACTGTATTATACATATCATTATCCAATCAAACTTTGGTTGCTGTGGGCTTAAATATAATTAATATAGCTAAGATTTTTTCTAAAGAAAAGTTGTAAATTGTTTATGGACTAAATTCACATAAAGCTGATGTGTCTGGGGGGTTTTTTTGTTTTGGTTTGGTTTTGATGTGGGGTTTTTTTTGTTTTTTGTTGGTCTCTTTTTTTCCCTCCCTTTTTTTTTTGCTTGTTTTGTTCGTTTTTGAAAGTTTTTTGGGTTTTTTTTGGGGGGAAGGAGGGGTTTTTTGTTTGTTTGTTTGTTTTTTTAAGTATTTCCCCTTCCTACACAAAATTTAAGGACAAGATATACTTGCCTGAGATTTCAAGAACAGCTTTTTTTTTGGAGTCTCCAAAAAGCCTCCTGTCCATGAGACCTCAGTTAAGGGTGTACATCTCAATGACTTTTCTGTGATGAATCTGACACTGCCTTAAGCCCACTGGACTAACTGTGCTTGTGCAGTATTAATTATCAGCTGAAACAGAGCGCTTGAAGCAAGAAATGAGAAAAATACTTCAGGATTTAAAGCTTGGAATGATAAAATCTCTGCTCCATGAAAAACAGACCTGCCTATTTGAATTTACACACAAAAATGTGTAAATTGAAGTTGTGGGTCTGCCCAGCCTGGGATCATCTGAACAAACAACCAAGTTCAGTGAGAATGTTAATAAATGTTCTAAGAAATATGTATTACTAGGACAATTCACCAGGTTTGGGACATCTTTTATGCCCAAGAATGAGAAGATGGTCTATGTGCCCAGATGATCTCAAAAATTCCCTTCAGGCTCCTTGACAATGAATCTCTAATAAAGCTACATGGACAATGAAACCTCTTAGAGCTGCTCAGGTAAATGATTTTATATTAATTGGATGGAATGCTTAAATTTCTATAGAAAAACTTTGGGAAAAAGCTTATTATGGTAAAAGAGATTATGTCAGTTCCATTTATATTAAATTTTCTGGACAAGAATTTCACAGTCTTACTTAATGTTAGAAAGGAATGCTGACTGACAGCCACTAAAAGTTACCAGATGTGCCATAGCCACACCTCTGTTGTTATTTTTTGCTGAGACACATGAATTTAAACAACAATAACAAAAAAGACATAAAATAAAACATGAAGAAAACATCTCTTCTTTTTATGATACAACTGACATATCCAGTATTTGTTATTTCAGCATTGTCTTCATCAGTCTGAGCTTGTCACATATATTTTAATACATGATTTATGGTTATAAATTCATTTCCCATTCTCATTTATAATATGGTGTCACATTTTATCACAAGTGCATTTAATCATCTGCTGTCTGCATACTAATGGTTACAAATATGATACCTGTGTAGACACAGCAACCAGTGGCTGTAACTGTCTCTGACTGCAACGCTTGAGTGCTTTGAAAAGTGCTGATAAATAGAGAAGTTCAGACATTTTTAGGTGTCTGTCCCATTTTAATAGACAAGATAAAATTCTCCTGCTTCACCAAGAACTCAATTCTTTTTCCCCCACTTGAAAATTTTTTGCGTGCACTCATCTGCCCTCAGAACAGTGTCAGTGCATAAAATTAAACATGCATAAACACTTTAGGAATTGGTACTAAAAAGGCAGAGATAAAAAGCCTATTGATTTTAGAGGAAAAGGAAGATCAGAAAGAAGAAAAAAGCAGCATCTACCCAAATTTATCATAACTAAAAAAAAGAAATAAAGTTAGTGTTTTGTATAAAATTTGCTGGCCAAATTCTGCTATGCAGTGAATGTGATCGCATGTTCAAATTTAGGACGTTTTCAAGGCACAATTCAACCTCCAGATATTACCATTTAAAGGCAGCATGTCAGTACAGCTGTTTAATCAATTTTTCTGAAGAAAGCACATCTCATTATTATTTGTTCCATGTTTTAAACTTAGACTTCTCACAAATATTTATTTGAGAAATCTCAATGGAAACATTTCAATTCCAGTACTCTACAAGAAAGTGGGTTGGAGTAAACGTCAGCAATTTTAATGGGGAAAAGAAAAAATGTATAACCAAGAGGGCAAGGAAGCATTGATTAAAACTACACACAAATTCACCTGCCCTGCAAACACAGAATCATGGAATGGTTTGGGTTGGAAGGGACCTTAAAGCCCGCCCAGTGCCACCCCTGCCATGGGCAGGGACACCTCCCACTGTCCCAGGCTGCTCCCAGCCCCAGTGTCCAGCCTGGCCTTGGGCACTGCCAGGGATCCAGGGGCAGCCACAGCTGCTCTGGGCACCCTGGGCCAGGGCCTGCCCACCCTCCCAGGGAACAATTCCTGCCCAAGATCCCATCCAGCCCTGCCCTCTGGCACTGGGAAGCCATTCCCTGGGTCCTGGCCCTCCAGCCCTTGTCAGTTGTCTCTCTGCATCTTTCCTGCAGCTCCTTCAGGCCCTGCAAGGCCACGCTGAGGTCAGCCCAGAGCTTCTCCTCTCCAGGCTGAAGCATCCCAGCTCTGCCAGCCTTTGCTCCCAGCAGAGCTGCTCCATCCCTCTGCTCATGCTGGTGCCTCCTCTGGACTCAGTCCAATAATTCAATTTTTATCATTCTCACGCCAATGTTTTGAGTTTATCTCAAAAATACCAGCATGGTTTCTGAATAAACTTAAGCAATTTACACACACACACATGCAAAAGCTTTCAATTTATACATGCATGTCTACTTAGCTACATTTAGGGTAACTTATTTGAAGCTGTCAATGCTAATTGTCTTATTGTCTTATCCTTATAGGCAGAGAAATTGAGCCTACAAGAAGTAGGCTTATGAGTATTTTTAGTCGTATTTCTAATTGACTGTTTGACACTTTTTGTGCATTCTGTCCCGAGCAAAGTAATTTGCAACACTCTAAACCAGACAAGCGTGTGCAGCTGACAGGCCAAAAACCCTGTGCTGTCACTCCTGTGGTGCGGATGGAGCTTCCTGCTAAAGAACTGAAAAATAAATGTTCCTCAGTATGGTGAAAGATGAATATAGTGCATGTTTATCAGAAACTGCAGGTTATGAAATTTATCTTAACCTTTAAAACAGAAGCCTTTCAAAATATCTCACAAATCGAGGTGCAGGAAGTGCACATTCCAAGAGCATGCAGAAGGCAGGGAAATATCTATTTGTAATTACCAAAGTTCACAAAGCACACAAGGTTCAGCCATGAGCAGACAAAACTCAGACTGAAAGTGGACAGGGCAGCCATAATTCTCAGCTGAAACTGCAAGGAATTAAGTGTCCTGTATGAAGAAAAGCACTGTAAGATCATCTTAGAGTCAATTCTATAAAATGCAGCTGATGATTTCTGCATGGACACTGAGTTTCAAGAGCTTTTTTCTACATCCATCAAGGGAGGATTCTGCCCCTCTGCCCCCTCAGCTGAGCCCCCACCTGCAGAGCTGCCCCAGCCCTGGGGCCCAGCACAGGAAGGCCCTGGAGCTGCTGCAGAGAGCCCAGAGGAGGACTGATAACATGTTAACGATAACATGGAATATTCTACTGGAAATCTCACCAATGACTTTAGCAATTTAAAAATGAATTTGCTAAAAGCCAAGCCTTCACAAGTCTCCTACGTGTAACTGCAGTTAACTGATAGCAACAGGGGACTGCCATGATCTGTCATGGCTAGCCAAGGTTTTCAGAGATGGGAATAAACACACACCAAAGGCTTGGTTTCCATCTCAGTGTCTAAACAGGATTAGAGCGAGAACAGGGCTTTTTGTGTTGGTATCGCTGGGCCCTATAAATGGTCCAGCTTGTCCCAATTGCAGCTTGAATCATATGCAATTTTTCAAAGCCAGGCAGCTTTGCCAACAGAGAGCACTTTCATCTGCCAGAGATCATGTTCCAGTTTTAGAACATCAACTATTGGCACTTTTTAAAGAAAAAAACTGCCACTCTCTTTGGTGCTAAAAAAACCCCCTTCCATAACCATTTTCTCTCTGGAAATTATTTCACCCTGTTATCAGTTCTCTATTATGAAGGGAATTTGAGAGTATAGTGAATTGTACTGAATTTTCATACAAAATTTTCATACAAAAAATACTGGCTGGTCCTTTGCAGATTTGTAGTTAAAGCAACTGAAAACGGAATCCATCATGCAAAACTGGCAACTCTAACCAGCACCAACACCAGCTTCGTCTTTAAGGATTATGTCAATTTAAATAATGCACCATAATTAGCAGGCACGTTTTTTTTTCCAGCTTTTTATACCATTTGTGAGAGGTCATTCCTATCACACTGTTCTTGAAGAAAAATTTTTAATTATGCATAATTGACAACGTGCTACTGATACCTGTTTGTGTTACGTCTGGGATTCCTCAATGTCAGTGCTGGAAAGAGATTTGTATTCAGGATAACGGGCAGAAAGCCTCAGCTCAGTTTTTCCCATATCTGAGTTTGTGTTTGCATAAGGAAGGAGGCTGTGCATGAGGAATCATGTATCACAGCTATTATCTCCTCTAAATATAGAGGGAAGAGAACTGAAAGCTTTAGCAAAGGTGGTTTGATACTTGTTAACAAGTCCTGGCTTTCAAAAATCATTCTATGCTAACATATAAGAAACACATATTCCACTTTGGGCCAACAGCACAAGCTCCCACCCCCAAAACCTACAGACAAGTGATTTCTCATTTTGCATACTACATTATTGCACCATAGGGTATCCTCTGGAAGGAAATATATCTCCTTCCTGAGAAAAGCAGTTTTATAATACTCACTTTTCCTTAATCTAGTTACACTATTCCAGAAGTGTCTTACAGAAAACTTTGCTATCTTTTACTGTAAAAAAAATGCATTTGCAATAAAAGGGATTTTTTTAAATGAGAAACTGCTTTAAGTTCAGAGGTTCAGAGTTCGACAGTTCTTGACCAGCATCCTTGTTTGTTTTCAGCTCTCTGATCTCTCCAAATTTGAAGCTAACTCCATTCTCCAGTCCTGCAGCCCTAATCTAATTGGCCATCACTCTCACATTGCTATGGATCAAGTGATTTACTTTAAGCTCCCCCTAATTTGGTTGTGCATGGGGGATACTTGAATCAGCTGCACAAGTTTGCGGAGTTGCATCTCTGTGAATTGGCAGCAGAAATGAGGAGGTATCAACTTGTAAAGACTTTTGATGACCAGATGATGAATCAGAGTCCCTGATCACAGTTCAGTCAGCCAAATTAATGTCATTAATTAAGAGAAAACTAACTCCTCCACTTATTAAAAATCTTCCCTTGCCTCCTTCTTTCATGAAAGATCTTTAATTTTGCCTTTCTGTCACTTTTATTTGTTGCCTTCCTAACCCTGATTACAACTGGAGTGTGTACACTGTCAGAGCAGCCTCAGTGGAAATGCCTCTCTGATCCATGTTCCCAGCTCGCTGACCTCTGAGGAATAACCCTTCCAAAACATTCCCTCTGTCCTACTGCACAGAAGGGTGTATTTCACTGCAGATGGGCCAGGCTTCTGCACAAATCCATACCACACACACTGAGACTGAAGGGGTTCAGGGTGGGCTTTCCAGGCTCAGGGGAACAGAAATGGCCCCAGGATTTTCATGGATATGTAAAGATTACTCTTTTGAGCTGCAGGGAACAGGTGACTGTGGTCACACTGCCCTTCCCCTGTCACACCAGTGACACAAGAGCGCCATATCAGAACCCTTCTGATGAGAGAACTGGGGATGCATTTCATGGAAGTTCTCAAATTGACTCTTGGATGAAAGAACTGGCTTTGCACTGTCTTGGCTACATGGAAAGAACCTCCAGTGGGGAAGAGACGTCACACTATTTTTGCTACAGAGAAGCAGGAGGACACATTTCTGTCCCCCATAACGTGTCTGGACGAGGCACTCAGTGCTCTGGGCTGGGTGAGAAGGTGGGGATCGGTCACAAGTTTGGCTGGGTGATTTTGGAAGTCTTTTCCAAGCTAAATGATTCTGTGATTCTGTGATCATTATGGTATTAAATACATATGAGAAATACGCGGCCATGATTTTTATAATTATCTATATAGAATTATGATGTTCAGACATAGTTTAGCATCGCTGTGTGCCCGTGTGATTCCTGAAGATTGTGTATGTCTCAATGTCTCCCCACTTCGGTAAGAACAAAATCCAGCTTGCTTCCTGTTGAATTGGTGAGTGCAGGTCAGGGTGGAAAAGGAAACAACACAGGTGGCAGTTGAAAGGAAATGGAATCTGGATCTGGTGAATCTATATTTAAAAAAAAAAAAAATAATAACAGAGTGAAACAGTTGCCCATAGAAGCTGTGGCTGCCCCATCCCTGGAAGCGTCCAAGGCCAGGTTGGGCAGGGCTTGGAGCAGCCTGGGACAGTGGAAGGTAGACAGGGGGTGGGATAAGATGCTCTTTAAGGTCCCTTTCAACCCAAATCATTCTATGATTTATTTTAAAACTGAGGTATGAGTTTGTGCTTAAACTGCACAGCTGAAGGGACGTGGAGATTATTACTCGTGCTAAAGCATGTCAGTTTGTAAACACACCAGGATGGTAAACATCAGATATTTCAGAGCGTTTCCCTTCAGCTGGAGATTCGCTGTCACACCTTGGTGCACCCCAGCATGTCTGTTACCTTGAGGGCAAGGGAAAGTGACATTAAACACATAACTCACACCTGTTTTTTGTCTGGCTCCTCATCCATTTTATGAGTGATCAATACTTCGAGCTATACAAGTCTGTGACAGGACCGAATCAAATCTGTGAGAGGCAGGATTTTCCAGCACCATTTTGTTATTAGTGAGGTTCACAGAAGTCCTTCCTCTCATTAAATTCTATACACACATGCAACACAAATGAGTGAGAGAATCACATCGAGATGTGAAGTCTCATGATCAGCCCTGTGTGTTTATAATCACCAGGCCGGGCTGTGTTTAAAGGGTGATGGAGAGAGGACAGTGGCCTTCCCCTCTGCTTCAGGAAGAACAGTCCAAGGAGATCTGAAGTACCAGTGCCCTGGATATCAGAATATTAAGTATAATACTGTTAGGGAGGTATGATATAAAGTCATGCATTTTTAAATCCTGTTCTTTAATTATTACTGTAGGTTCAGAGCAATAGGTTCCAAGGACAAAGCAATGACTCAAAGCTGTGAAAGCCTGCAAATGGATCAGGTTACAGACACCATTTGTTTTTCAAACCTTCTGAATAATCAATTACAGGAAATTCAATTTCAAATTGAATTTGGGATAAGAAGCATGTTTGAGCTACAGGAATTTCTGGAAGTTCAGACCATAAGTAATGCATAAAGAATTCAAACAATCTTATTAATTTATGTGGAGAAAATAAAACTATTCTGTGTTTTCTTCTTGAAAATGATGAGAATTGTATTTTTAAAGTACAAATATTAAAACTCTAAAAGAAAATCTAGACTATTCTCCGTCCCATGGAAAAAAGAACTTTATGGAAATAATTTCTGAGGTAAGTAGGTTAATTTTTTGCTAGAAGTGATGACATTCCATTACAGTCCAAGACAATTTCTCCAGCAAAACTTATCTAGAGCAATTTTTTCCTAATATCCTGCTTAACTTTCTACATCATCCCTCTCAATGAATCTTCCCAGTTAGGTAGTGGGCCAGTGAAAAACATTTTCTGGATATGATTCTCTAAGGTACTTTATAACAGTTTCTTCTAGAGTATATTTTTAGCTTACCAGTGAGAATATCCTGCTATTAGATGGAGTTATATGTTTTATAAAAACAATGAAGATCTATAGAAGATCTAATACCTTACACACATCAATAAAACACCTGCTATAACAAAAGAAATGGTGTTTTTTTGACATGATTTCTTTCATGATTCTGTTCTATCAGTGCTCTCACTGCCTGTGTGTGTTTATAAAGAGATAGTTTCATTGTCTGTTCCCATCTAACTCATAAGCCCAGCCTCTCACTTTCTCCCCTTTCTTAAAATAGCCAAATACCTTCCCAATTTGCACTTGTTTGGACCTTTAGCCATCCCCTGTTTCAAGGACACCCCCTGACACCTGCAGCAGCTTCAGTCAATTCTCTCAAACAGCGTGAGTGTCTCCAGATCAGCTGATGTGTAAGCGCCCAACTTACAAAGGAGTCTCTGATCTGGTCTTTCCCTTTCTTAGCTCCTTTAAAATTATCACAGCACAGCTTTACAGTTAAGGCTGATGCAGAAAGATATTAACACCCTGACCTTCTAAAAACATCTGCTGTCATTTATTTTCCTTCTCATCTGAGGAGCAGATCAGCTCTTCCCTTCATTTCTCTCTTACTATTAATGTGCTTACAGAAACCTGCCTTTTATTCTTTCTGTGACTTGTGAGCCCTACCAGGTGTTTTGATGTTTTGCTTATATTTCTGTGCTATTTTTCTTTATATTTACGCTCTTAATACTTTGACTTCTTTTCTATTTTCTATACACTTCTTCTTCATCATCAAGTCATTGAAGAATTCATTATTTAGCCAGCTTGGTGTGCCACTAATCTTCCTATGCTTTCTTTTTTTAGGAGAGATTTTTCTCTTTTTTTTTGCTAGTCTTAATATGTCTACCTTAAGTAACTGTCAGCCTCTCCAGAATCCCTTTTCCCCTTAGACAGCAGATTTTACCTAGGGATCTTCTGAGCTTACTAAAGCTCCAGCTCTACTTTATTTCTTCATTATTTTTCTATTTCTTTTCAAAAAATCATCCATAAGAAAACTTTATTCTCAGTCAGGTCTAGTCCATGGAGTCTACAAATTTCTTTGATCAAACGATCAGTCATGGGATTAAATAAAATCCCAACAAACGTTGCATCACACAATATTGTGTGATTGCCTTCTATTGGAATTTTACATATTTGTACAATTTGCAGGATATTTTTGGCCACTCATAGCAGGATAATGTGTCTAATCAATAGGAACAGTCCCACAGTGTCTCATTTAGAAGAACTACATTGGTGAATGTGCTTTATCCATGAAAACACCCAAAAGCAAAGTTTTGCAGATTGATGAGGCTGGGATGAACCACAGGATCAAAAGCCTCAGCTCCTTTAGTTTCATAATTCTCATGGAAAGACTTGCAAAGGGCAGAGTCTCCCATAAACTGGTACCAGTGAGACACATGGACCCCAACAGAATCCACGAATTCTGTATTTTCAATTCACGAATTCAATATTTGCTGTTGTTGCTTCTTAGATCAGATTTTGTAAACCATAGGCACTCATTGTGTTTGGTTACAGCACAAAAATGCTGATTCAGTCAGGAACAGCACAAGAGGAGAGTAACTAAATCCACTCATTTTAAACCATGAATGCTATCAAATAAGTATTTTCCATCTAAAATAGGCAGACAATATGCAAATCAATTAAAATATGCAAATTCTACCGTCTCTGATTATGGTAAGTGATTATTGAAGACCATCACTGTAAAAAGATACCAAAATAATAGTTTTTAACTGATCTTTTTGCAAAATTAAGTTGTTCTTTAGTAAACTGACAGAACTCATAACTAATATATTCTTAATCCAGTATGTAAATGTAACACAAAGCCTGTGTAGTACCTTGTTGGTTGAAATGTGATTTTGGTACCATGCAGGCCACTTAATGTTGTAAATTTGTACAGGAAATCTTGGCTGAAGAGCTGTGTTTCCTTCTGTGTTAATGAACTCCAGCATAAGAACTCAATTATAATCTCATTTCTCTTCCTCTCATGTCCCTCTCAGCACACAGAGTGACACTGTCATGAGGAAATACTCTTATATAATGATGGAATTTGTGGGGTAGGATTTCTTTGCAGAGAAAAGATTAGAGAAGAATGTGAAAAGTATCTTTTTTTACAGAAAGAATATAGTAATGATGGTGGAAATAAAATATGGAATCAAACAAATTCCCATGGATTTGATATGAGGTATATATTTATAGAAATACTATTCACAACATCACCCAATTATTTCTTTCCTGTCCTACGTAGCTTTCGATGTTTTCCCCCCTCTTTTTAGGACATTTAAGTTTTGATCAGGACAATAGTTAATAATAACAAACATAATCCTCGGAATAAAATCACTGCTGTTTTAATAAAGTCTCCTTTAAAAAACTCAAAACAGCAACATTTACATTCCAAATGCTGGGTAATTATTTCTCTCAGAATAGACTAATAAGTACCTAGAGCGTACTAAACAACTAATAACCCAGTGTAAGGATGAGAACAATCACTTATGCACTATCAATAATCAGCTACCTCTCAGAAAAGGAGGAAACCTCCTGTTATCACCATTACAATCTTCTTGGAGAAGAACCAGAAATGCTGATGTTGATTCACCATAACCATGAGTTAAGACTCAAATAGTCCAAATAAATCTGCAGAAGGTGCAAAAGCAGGAGAGGCTCTTTTACAGATTCTGAGAGCTGATTCTCCACAAATGCATTTGAGTTATAGAGTTAATGAGAATGTTAATACTCTCTTGTTTGAAAGGTATGTAGCAAGAGGTACCAAATTCCAAATTATGTTATGTGTAAAGCATCTAAATTTTGCACCAAAATTAGATTACCTTGTTGCCTTTAAAAGAAAGTCCCTAAATTATGCTCTCCAAGTCAGGGAAATCAAACTTTTCCAAGCTGCATTTGGTCTGTTTCACTAATCCAAAAATGAAATTAGATTGAACTAGGTGTTGAATGAGATGAAATGAAACTGGCTTAAAATGCAAAGGCTATCAAAATGTCAAGTGCTGTGAAAGCCAACAGGCTCTGGATATCTCAAGTGGGGAGAAAAAATAAAGAATTTATGCATGGAAGTTTAATTACCGCATCTCTGAACTTTTACAGACTTGTTTTATCAAAGCTGCTATTCCCTAACAAAAATCTCTTTCAGATGTGTGCACATCTTTAAAAATAATGTTTATTTTTTACCTATTTTTTGTGGTTAAATTTCAGCAAAGCAGATAGCAGGAAAAAATGGAGATCAAAAGAAAGAATGAAACAGAGTAGCAATGTAGATTTGTAAAAGGGAAAAAATAAAGATAGGCCAGATCCTCAGGTATATAAACCACAACTGAATTTGGCTTCCACCAAACTAGGCCAATTAACACAGCTGAGAATCTATATCAGAGATTAGAGGGAAAATACATCAGGTAGCACAGTGGCATTTCTTCTTATTCTACTGCACCAATTACCGGTAAATAGCTAATTACCTTGTTTAAAAATCTTTCCTGTAATGGGCACTAAAATTGCCTTCAGTTTGAGCAGCAAGAGCAACTAATAATTACTGCAAAGCAAGCAGCTCCAATACCTGAAACCTGAATTAAAGGAAAATGACTACCTGGCACCAGCATGGATATCACTGCTTGATCATCATGCACTGCTAATGCCACTGGGGAAAGGAGAGGTCAGAAACATAGGAGGGAAAGACAGGAGATGTTGCTTGATTTTGTTGCATCAAACAATGAAATCTTCAGCAAACTCATCCTAACTAAACTAAACTTAAAAAATATAACTAGCTTCTGGTTCAGACTCTTTTTGTGGACAGGTTATATAAAATTTAAGTGAAATTACATATATTTGGAAGCTTTCCAGGCTTCTCAAATGAAATCCACAGTATCCATTTCCCAGCATGGGATTCAAATACCAAAACCTTGCTATACAATGTCAGTGCCATTCTGTAACGGGTTAGTGTCAAAGTGGTCAAAGTTCTTTTGACATCAGTGTAAATTAAGGAAGGGTTTGCCCCACAGTTTGAAGCAAATCTGTAATACACTAGCTTGAATGTCAAAATCCACTGCAGTGCAAGTGGGTGGGACTGAGGTAGCAGAGGGGAGATTGTTTGGAAAATCAACAAGAGAGTTTTTCACTTCTTGTGCAGCTGAACATGGAGATAAAGCAGAGGAGCAGGAAGGTACCTGCCTGCAGAGGTACAGATCGATGTCCTGCAACCATGAGGTAATAAATTGTTTCAAACAGAATCATCTGCTGGGCTGCAGCAGCCACTTTGATCACACCAGGCAAAGAGTAAAGGTTCTGTGGCAATAATCAGCATAAGACCCGTTCTTCATCCCCACTGCCATTTTCAAGTTATTTAGCACATCCCCATATAGCCATAATTCCATTGCACTGAAATGCTACAGACATCACACAGTTAATAACAGCAGGAAACACGGAAACCTACTGGAATTTCAGAATCGGTTCTGAACATGAGACAGAACTTCTGCCCTGGGCAGTGCCCAGCCCTGAACAGATTGTCCAGAGAGGCTGTGGAGTCTCCTCCCTGGGGATATTCCAGAGCCCTCTGGACATACTTCTGTGCCCTGTGCTCTGGGATGGCCCTGCTGGAGCACCTAAATGAAACCAGGACACTCATAAATTGAAGGTTTACAGACAATAAAATCGATGTTTGAGGAAGGAAAATTGGGCCACCAGAAAATCACAATGACCAAGATCTGTAAATACAGTTTTAGTTATAGAACACTGCAATGGACTCAGGGGTGATGGGCCTGAAAACTTCTTGGTCACATTGAAAACTCAGAAAAGCAGAAACTCAGGCTTGGAAGGGTCAGGTTAAATAAGCAAAAAAAACCCCAAACAACAAAACCCACTCCACCACTAATTCACTAGGAGGATGGTGCTGCCTTGGGTGAGGTTGTCCTTTCAGGTAATAAAATCACCAGTTACAGAGGTTTCTAAACCTTTGCTAGACAAAGCTATTGACCTTATCTAGCAGTAGACTCATAATAATTTTTCTTCAAATAACAAGGTGGCCTTGCTGACCTGTGGGGCTGCAATCCAGGTAACTCTGCTACGATTCTATGACAAAGTTAATCCTTTTCTCACAAGAACTGAGAACTACTTTTTTTCCTCACAAGAACTTCCATGTCACTAACAGAAAACAGTAGTACTACGATAACTTTTAGTGGAGCCAGCTGTAGTGAAGCACTCAAGACTTACTCTGAAGTAGATTTAATTAGAAACTGAGAAGCACAAAGCACCTTACAGCCAAATACAAGAAGTGAATGGAAGGGTATAAGGGTGAGAGAAAGGAGAACACACAGGGATCCGAGAATGACCCCAACAGTCTTCTTATTTATCAAGGCTATAACACTGAAATTCTTCTCAGCAGAACTAATCTCACACCCTTAGCCACAGGCTTTGCTAACTCCAAAAGTCTTACAGAAAATATAAAAACCACCTCTGTGGTGCCAGACTAGAAGGAGCCTTGTGGCTTGACACAGGCTGCTTTCTGCAAGGCTTCAGAACTTCGGGAGTGTCCAGTTCTGACCCATCACTGCTGGTGAGTTACATCCTCACTGGACTAATTTTCAAGGATAATGTAGCTGGACTAGAGCTACATTTCGAGGATATTGTAGGCTTCTTAACAAGGATATTTTCTGTCAGCTATACTGAGTTGCCAGTGGGTAATATCTCAAAGTAAAACCAGGACAATTTAAATAGGGGAATGTTATCCTGATATAATGTGGTTCTGTTAATGTGCTTGTCGTGTTTAACCACAAGTGAGAGGCATTATTACCAATGAAATAATAACTTGTGGGAGCATAACCCAGGGAAACCTCTGCCAACAATCTGAAATTCGTATCTGCTCCACAGTCTCTGCTGAGCTGGGAATCTTACCCATTAGAATTGGAGTGTCATTTAATGGGCTCTTTTAAAGAAGGCCTATTGTGTTTTATTTTCTCTTGTTTTGATTCTTGTATATTCTATTATGCTGCCTAACGGAAAATGAGCTGGTTGTCTGAAATCCTTTGCTTGCTTGAACTCTAAAGATCTGTTATAATACTTTATTTTTAACATGCTGAGAAAGACTGGTGTTTATATTGTTAACAGTCACATTTCTGCTTCTTGGGAGGACTGTTTATATGGAACACTTCAGATGGTTGCAGTCTCGGTTCTCCGTGCTATAATATCTAGTTGGTGATATTAGCAATTCTAAATGTTCAATTTCAGAACATCAATATTAGGACTCCTAAAATAGCTTTTTCCTCCTTCTCCCACACATAAGAAGGCTGGCATTTCTCACACTTTGCCTATTTCTGGTCACATGGCTGTTGGAATACATTAGAGCATCTGAAGAGAATCTGCTGCCCAGAGCACAGGCACCTGCTTGCGTCTGCAGGAACACAAGAATGGGTTTCCTTGCAACCTTCCAATTCCAAACATTCCTATCCTGTGAGGGGTGGTACCACTTGCTGCTCAGCAGGTCTGAGTTCCGGCATAAGGACTATTCAATGTCAAATAGCAAACACAGGAAAAAACCCCTTAAAGTCAACAATCATTTGAATTCAAATGTTTCAAACTCTTACACTGCCCAAAATTTTCCCAATTGGTCATGACAATTGTGAACTGCTCTTGATAAGGAATTGTACGAGCACAAATACGATTGATGGCAAAAATCCCTCAGGCAAAACCCTGCAAGCTGTACTTGGTGTTAAATTTTAACTGGACTAAAAATTCAAACCTCATTTGCTGATCCAGATTATTGTGTTCAAATTCTCTTCTTGTATCATTTCAGGTACAGCCAACATGAACCAGCTTTTCCTTTGGTAACCTCAGAGCTGTATAATATTGTATTTTCTCACCTTATTTGAAAGGAAGAAACAATTCATCCTCATAGTTCCCTCTCCAGGGCAGTAAGATGGGTTCCACTGGAGGGGGAGAGGAGCACTTGGAAGGGTTTGTGCGAGAGAATTGTTGTCACGGTTCTGTTTACCTGCTACCATTTGGAGAATAAATAATGGTGACCTCTTCTCCTTGCTGGGGAGGGGACACAGAGAGGGGCAGTCTGAGCTCCTCTCCCTGGTGCACAGATGGTCCAGAGGGGCTGTGCAGGCTCCTCCCTGGGGATATTGCAGAGCCACACGGACACACTGCTGTGCCCCGTGCCCTGGGCTGGCCCTGCTGGAGCAGGGAGGTGGCACCAGAGGAGCCCCTGGGGCCCCTCCAGCCTCACCCAGCCTGTGTATCTGGTGATAGGACACACGGGAATGGTTCAAAGCTGCACAGGGATGTTTAGACTGGAGATTAGGAAGCATTTCTTTACCCAGAGGGTGATCAGGCACTGGAATGTCTTCCTAGAGAGGTGGTCAGAGGCCTTTGGACAGTGGTTATTTTATGTCCCTTCCAGCTAAGATAGGATGTTCTATGAGCAATCCAAGCTAATGGATACTGGCACCAACTATGAAGAGAGGATTCAGGAACAAGATAACAAAAATCTAAATCTCAAAGCCATTTGGGAATTGTAAATAAAGTATAATGCCCCATAATAAATTGTCATTCCAAATCCCACTGACCATGCAGATAAGCAAATCCACACTAGCTCCAAAGTCTAACATAACCTTCAATCAAACACTGCCTTTCAGCTAGTGATGGCTGACACAGATCTGCAGACCATTCTTGTTAAAAGCACACATAAAAGATTAAACATATACAGACTTAAGAATTTTAATGTTTTCTTTCATCTTAATTATTTCAAAAAACCATTTAACTTTTGCAGTAAGCAGTATTCCGCAGCTTCCCTATCCCTTCACTGCATTAGCATCATTGAATCATTGGTAACAATGCATTAAAAACAAAATGAAAAGCACAAAGCCAGGATTTGGGGAACATTATATCAATGTAAGAGATTAAGATTTAATCATATAGCTTCCACTTTCAATTACAAATAGTGATTATAGAGGGTTTGGTGCCCTATATATTGTACACTTACAAAAGGACAGCACTAGCATCTCGTTTAATAAAAAACTTAGAATAAATGGGTGATTTGGAAAATAATTCAATTGGCTATAAAGGCATTTATTACAGGAATTCATGTTTCTGGGCAAATCTGACCAGATCTGCTGCAAACTTTTCTGTTTTGTACCCAGTTCAGTTCGAAAGCAAAAGCAGAGCTAATGGAAAACACTTGAGTTCACACAGTTAAACATCTGATCAATTTGTCCCCACTGTTTTTGAAACTGGCAGCTGATAAGGGGTAAATAAGATACTCAAAATAATAATTTTAAACATATCAGTTATAATTGCACACATTTAACTTGAATAGTCATAACATATAGTTATTTGACACTTAAGCTCAGATCTCTCAAACACAATATCATCAGCACTCTCACAATTTCAGCATTTCTTACTGGTTTTAATGTATAAACATACACAGAATCACATGAATTAATCCTTCACACAATTTTTTCTTTTTTGGTAAGTGGTTTTAACTTGGTGAGCTCCACTATTACCTTCTGTGTCTGTACTTAACAAGCATCTGGGAGTAAAATTGAAAGATATTCCCATTTTTAATCCCCATGTTGGTTTTCTTTTTTTAAAAAAAAAATACACTAAAAATCACTTATCAATACCTCCTATGTCACTGACAAATATGACCAATAACACCAGAGTAACAAGAGGTGGGGAAGACTTGACCTTGCATGCACAGAAGTCAAGCTCTGCTTTTTGTAGTGGTTTAATTAACACATCCTACATTAAAAAATGCCCTCAGTTTCAGCAGTACTTATTTAATTCCCCAGACAGTGAGTAAGAGCTGTGGGTATTTGACACCCGACAAAGCTGGGCTACACTATTTTGTAACTGCACTTAGGTAACAATTGAGTTGTTGATGCATGAAGTGGAGTAAAATCCTATTTCCTCATTAATCCAGCTGCATCGTCTCTAGAAATTAATGGTCACGAAGAAAAAGCCTAAATTCAAAACCCTCACTGAATGGTGGTGAAAGTCTGATTCTATTATGCACAAGGGACAGAGGAACGAAGATAAAAATGTTTCTCATTAAATTACTATTAGCTTTTGGGGTTTTTTTAGGTGTCTGTATATGTGTGAATGAGATGAAAATATAAAGGTAGCAAGGAGATGCTGTCTTTGCAGGAAGGGCAGGGAGGAACACAAAGTGTCTGTGTGAGGAGGGAACCCTGCTTTTACAGGAACCAGCACTGGGGTGGACACCAAGGACCTTGCGGACTCCCAGGTTAGTCCTTATTCCCCAATGCGCTCTTGGGGAATTTTTACTCACCAAAACCTTCTTACAAACAATCCTTTACTCTCCAAGCAGTGCCAGAAAACTCCTGAAGTTCCTGGCCCAGAAACCCCGAGGAGCTGCTGGGGAAGTTCAGTGCTGTTCCCTGCTCAGGGAAGAGGGATCCTTGCTCTCCAATTCCCGGTCAATGGTCTCCTGCCGTCCCACAGCCACAGGTGTCTCACAGACCCCAGACCAAGAAGCAGCATCAGACCTTGGAAATCCAGGATGTCTGCGCCAAGGAGTCTGTGAATTTCTTTACAGGTCTAATGACAAAAAACAAGGGCACCATTCAGACAAAGACCACCCATGGAACTTCGGAGTTTAGTTTGATGTGCTGGGTGAAACCAGAGTACTCTTAAGAAATTCTCCCCAAAAGTGCCAAACGTTTAATGGCTAATTGTTCCTGCTGGTCACTAATTAACCAATGACTGGATAATTGACTGCTGCATGTGAGAACTTCAGGTGAGACTTTAATGATAACAACATGGCCTTCCAGCACAAGCCAGTGCCAGGTTTTACAAGAATTCAGGATTAATCCCAGATACATCATCAGAATTCACTTTGAATTTATGCTATTTAACTAAAACTGCATTGTAACTCCAAAGGGATTTTTTTTCCAACTGTAAACTATGACACTATTTCTGTAAGAACTGGTGTTGGTCTCTCTGTAGCAGAACTCTGTTAATTTTCATGGGTGAGAGTATAATTCTTTGTGCTCATAATTCTGAACATAACTACACTCTGACAGAGCAATAAGGCTCTCCTGCTTAAATTGCTTTAAAAGAACTAAATATCCCTGAGGATAAAAAATATTACAGCACTCTTAATATATTACCCTGAATTTGTAGAATAATTAAGGAAATCAGATTGTACCTATCCAGCCATTCTTCAAAATGAAAAAAGTGAGCACTCAGCTGATTTTATTTAATTATTATTTTTAAAGTATGAAAGATGTGTGCAAGTGATGATAACATTTCTACTTCGGAGGATTTCAGCCATGGATGAATTCATGATTAGCTGTGGATAACATCCTTGGATCATCTATTATGATCAAGAGCTATAAGGTATAATTATGAATATGCTTTGGAGAGGAAGGTTCCTGTGTAATTTTAATATAGTCATATAGCACAGGCTGAAATTTTTATTTGACCCCCAAAAATCCCAAACAACAAACAAACAACCAAAAAATCCCCGAAAATAAAAGGAGAAATTTTAGTTGGAAGTATGTGCCAAGTGCACATAAGCTCTGCTCCTAAATTCAGACTGTACTCCATGAATACAGGATTTTTTGATATTCAAAATAATGTGAGGAGGTCTGGTCCCCCAAGATACTGAATTTGTGGAGCAAGAACTATGCCAGACTGATATCTACCCAGGCAAATGACTCAGTAGCTTTCCAGAAAGCACAACCCAACCACTGAGGTGGCCCTCCAAATAAGAACCCAAGCTGATTAACTATACAAATACTAAATGTCATCCTTCTGTAAGTAATACCTTTAAAAGCTGTAGGTAGTTTTCTTTATGGATCATTCAATATGTACACAACACTTTACCTGCTTTTAGGTGGCAAGCAAAGGAAGCAGCCACAGAAGCATCTTGGAGTACAGATGATGGTGGGAAGGGAGAAAAGGTTGAAAATACAAGGATTAAGCAAGAGGAAGGACTTCACTACCCTCATTTAGAGCAGATTAAGCTGCTGTGCAGCTCCATAATAACAGAGCAAGACTGAAAGAAAACCCCTGAGTAATTGCAAAATGGAATCTTCTATGGATACGCAAGAAAAGGAGCACGAGTATGTTTTACTTGAAATATAGCTGAAAATAGTCTAACTCTCCCTCTTAACCAGTAAAAGAGATGCTTCTAGCTTCTCAACCACTCTCTGAAGAAATTAAAAAAGCAGTTTCTGTCCAGTTTTTTCCAAACATGCCAGCGTGTGACACATGTCCGTCTGTCAGATGGAGACATTTGAAAACAGACACAGAACTGGATCATTTGAAAAATTCTGTGTCTGTGGTTTGCAAGAGCAGTGTCTTAAAATCCAGGAAAAAGTGAATCACTCATTCCCACTGGTACTATTAACAATTGAAGCTCTGTATAATTACATCAGTTTTAATATGAAACAGCACTTCAAAGGGTATGGACTGATAGAAAAGGTAAAATCTTTATAAAGTATAAACTAGAGGATAACTGGATCTTTGTACAAAACTTGGATTTCACTTAGGTTACTTACATTGCAAATCATCGTGTCTCTATTCAAGGTAAAATTCAATATTCTCTATTCAAGGTAATTTACTTTAAAAACATGAAAATAGAGTGTTTCATCTTAGTGCATGTAGAAACTATTAACAAAATTTACATGGAGAGCTTTCTAAAAGGGCCCTCAATGAGGGTATTTAGCTCTTCTATATACAATGATGCAGTGAGGCGAGTCACAACAAACTTATCTTACAGCATTTAAGCTAACCTGGACAACCTTGCATGAGGCCACCTGTTATCTGCCTGATCATCACTTCATTCTCAGTCTCTTGGTGCACTGAAGTAATTTTTAAACTTCTGCTGTTATTAATTCTATACAGAGAAATGAGTTCTGGCAATTTCCAGGTTTTCCTCTCACCTGGTAAATAACAATCAGGTGGTGGAAGGTTTCATATTAAATGGAATTCTTTGAGATGTTCAGACTTTAGAGCAGATTTGAGCAGAAGGAGCAGATGTTAATAACTTCTCATCAGTTTCTTCAGCCTGATTTCTGCAGCATGCTTCACTTCAGGGCCACATATTCTAGCCCTTTACCTTTGATTCTTTGTTTGAATAGTTAAAACTATTTGATTGTCTCTTTTGGAAGAATGCTACAAAATTTACCGCAGCTAAATCCAACAGAATTCTAAATACCTTTCATTATTAAATACGAGACATATCTTACTGAAAAAAATTTAGAAACATTAAAATTAAAAAAGACAACTAGATTTCACTTTGAATTGCTGGCGTTACAAACTAAATCAACTAATTAAACAAAGCCAGCCCTCTAAGATACATAAATTTTACATTGAACTCTACACTTGCTCAATTGGGCAATTTTCTGCAGGGGGAAGAAATGCTCACCAACCTGCTGCCAAAAATATTTGGGTGTGAAGACAAGAATAACTGCATTAGGAACTGCATTAGGATCCTGAAGATCTTTCATTCTAGCATCAGTCAAATCAAACAATGGCTCTGAACTCTGTGGTTTCAGGTGTGTTGTTAAGATAATATCACATCTTCCCACTCCCAAGTGTATGTGTAACAAAATCCTCATTTTCCTAAGCTGCCCCTTATGTTACAGCTATTACTCTGCAGAGATAGGAAATTTTGACAGAATTCCTTTGAATCTGATCATTTGAATTTTAACTTTGATCACTTTGAAAGAGATAAAATTCCTACAGATCTGTTGTCATGATGCATATAGCATATAATTGCCAAAATTAGAATTAACTATTAGAATTTATTGTGTAATTGTATTATTGATCATCCACATTAGGAAGCCATTTTAAAAGTAGTCAGTTATCCCCTAATCCCTTCTTCTTTTTGCTGAAAAAGAAATTGATATTAAACAGATGTCAAGTTTTGCCATGTTTATTCTTGTATCATTTCTGACCATCATCTAACTCCTTCCAGAAAGATGACTTGTCACTGAAGACTGGATGAAGTCAACAGTGATAGGATTTGGCTCAGGGTATCCATCACCAATGAGCCAGAAAAATATTGTCATTCCAAGAATAATTGTATGCAAGTAACCAGCAAATCACTGGGTCGGATGCAAAGTCAGTTCCAGAGAGGAGTGTGTCTAACCTGACAATAGTTTCTGTCTCGTGTCTTAATACACAGAATCATTTCTTGGAGCTTTATTCATCTATTTGGCCTAAACCCAAAATTCCAGTAGAAGTGCAACTACATTTTATGTATGATTATAGGAGCACGAGTCAGAATTAGTGCAAAGTGCATATCACAGCATAAAAATTCATAAATTAATTAGATTGGCATTCAGTAGAATAGCACATTCTATTACTGTTTCTTTATAATATTATCAATCTCGAGCTGAGCAAGTGAACAAGTCTCTGTAAGAACTGTTATAAATCTCCATATCATGACTTTGTTGATGGTAAGACTGATTTTATAGACTACATTAAATAGGCTATTAAGGAAGTAATTAAGAGAAAATTATATAGGACTTCCATGTTTCAGTTCATTGCAAATGTCAGAGAATTTATATATATATGAAACTCCTTTAGGTTCAAGTAAAATACAGAAAAATGGGAAAAGATGCACCAAAGGAAGCAAAATGTACTATTTTCTCTAAGCTAAGGAAACCAAATGCCAGGCATCTTATGGACCCAACATCCTTCAGAAGACTTTTGAAATATAATATTTAGATTTTAATCTTCAATAATACTGTTTATGAATAAAGCACTTCCTGAGATATTGTTTAGTTTGTTTGGGGGTTTTTTCTTTCAATAATTTTTCTGTGTGAAACCCCTTCCTTTGCCCAGCCCAGCCATGTCCAAGCTGTCAAATGATGGCTCAGGCTCTGGGGCTGCTTTGTCACCAAAGGTGAGCTCAAACCAAGGGAAAAACAAGAGTTTGAAGCAGAGGCCACCTCAGCCACGCAGCAATAACAGCAAAGTGTCCCCAAAGCGTGACAGACTTCATTTGCCTCAGCAGCCTCTGCCCCGTGGCCGTGCTCTGCCGTCAGCCTCCCGCCCTGCCACAGCCCCTCTGGGAGCGGAGCACGGGGAGAGGCAATGCCCGGAGATTTCCAAAGGAACGTGACTTCTGGGAGAATCCGTAAGTCAAGGACCCCAAGCAGGCATCAATTCCTCTCTCTCTGCCAAAGAGCTGTCACTTCCTTGGAAAGTTAAATTTGTCACAAGGAAAGAAAATTTCACCGTAGTCTGTTTAAATAATGCAGGGAGTAGAATCTTTTCCCAGGTGCTTTTTCCACACAAAGCAAATGTATCAATCATTTTATTCTCCAAAATAACAATTTATTATCCATGCAGGAGGCCTTAGATTCAATCTGCACAGTGTTCTGAGAGTCGTGTCAGATACTAGAATCTGTCATCAGTCTTTATCAAGGAAATCATTCTGTTCTTGTCATCTGTTTTCATTAATAAGACTATTTATTACTTCAATAATTAATTATGACAAGTAGTCTGCCATTTGGATAATGAATAAATATTGATAAATTGCATGGCTAATACACTTTTGCTGTATAACTAGCTTTGAAAACGTGAAGACCTGAATGGTACTAAACCAAATAATCCTAAATTAGATATCAGACAGCTAGAGTAGAATATATATTCAGCTAAAACATTAATTTTCAGATGACACAACTTGCAGAGTGGTGGGGTTGTTCAGATCCGGACACCTTAAAAGGACCTACTTTTTAAAGCTAAAACAAAATTTAAATGCTATATTAAAGACAGTTTCAAAAATAAAAATTCATAAAAAAATGTTTCATGGTAACTGATGTCTGACATTGCATTGCAAGAATGAATTGAAACAGAAGACATTCTCCTTTCCTCATTCTCCATCCTCCCCTGTTTAAAACTCTCCCTTTTTTGTGTTGACTGGAAATGTGGCAGAATCAACCAAAAAAAATTATGACCTAAACCCCACAATGCAGCACATCCTACATCATCACCTTTCCAGACAGCAAATCTCCATCATTAATGGATTTTTCTACTTTTCATTACTCTAAACCTCAACTTTAAACCAATTCAATTGTTCATCAGAAGGTGAGGATTCCACAGGTTTGAAAGAACCATAATATTCCCTTTTCCCTAAGAAGGTTTATCTCTTTCTTCACAAAGTAACTGCTCTAATTTTCTAAAACCCTTACCTACTCGCAACAAATCAGAGTAAAATCGTAGAATGAATCATAGAATGGTTGGGCTGGAAGGGACCTCAAAGCCCACCCAGTGCCACCCCTGCCATGGGCAGGGACACCTCCCACTGTCCCAGGCTGCTCCCAGCCCCAGTGTCCAGCCTGGCCTTGGGCACTGCCAGGGATCCAGGGGCAGCCACAGCTGCTCTGGGCACCCTGGGCCAGGGCCTGCCCACCCTCCCAGGGAACAATTCCTGCCCAAGATCCCATCCAGCCCTGCCCTCTGGCACTGGGAAGCCATTCCCTGGGTCCTGGCCCTCCAGCCCTTGTCAATTGTCTCTCTGCATCTTTCCTGCAGCTCCTTCAGGCCCTGCAAGGCCATCCTGAGGTCAGCCCAGAGCTTCTCCTCTCCAGGCTGAAGCATCCCAGCTCTGCCAGCCTTTGCTCCCAGCAGAGCTGCTCCATCCCTCTGCTCATGCTGGTGCCTCCTCTGGGCTCTGTGCAGCAGCTCCAGGCCCTCCCTGTGCTGGCCCAGGGCTGGGGCAGTTTGAACAAGTTGGCTTTATTCCAAGAACATGTATTACTGATCTTTAAATGCAATAAAAGATTCCTGTCACAAGGAAGTGAAATGAGGGATTTTGCTTCAAAAAATGTTCTTATATTTTAACAATAAGGTAGAAAACATTGGAATTGATGATATACACTCCTTGGGAGGTTTATCTAGTCCCTGTAAAGAGAAATCTTTTAGTGTTTAAACTTCTGTTCAGGAATGACAGTGAGTACTGCTGAGGTTTGCCATTGGGCAAAAGAGATATCAAAGTAACTTTAAAGGTTTTTATCAGCAGTGTGGCTGTTAGGAGAGAAGAATGAGTGTGAGATAAGTCTCAGTGTATTGGCTAAAATGCAATGCTATAAAGACAGAACTATAATACAGTCAAAATCAGATAAATTTATAATAGAATATGAATCTATTTCTCCAAGGAATGAAATATCCTAATGTGTGTCTCTCTCACAGTGCTGTAGTAGAGTCTTATTACAAGTAGAGCTTGTAGTCAAATATAAAGTAAAAACGTATTTAATAAAAAGATTAATATTTATCAATGCAAGTCATTTAAAATTGAATAATTTTTTTTAAAGTATCTGAAATTATATGTAAGGCAATGGCACTGCATTTAATTCCAAACTCTAAAGCCTCAGGCTTCTAAACAGATGTGATGTGCAAAGTGTTTGGAGCTAACCTTAGCTCACCTGGGCAAGGGACATGAGCTGATTGGTACTTTGAAGACAGACTAAGCTTGAAAAAAAGATACACTTCAGGAGATTTAAAACTGCAAATACTGATTAAGCTGACCTTTTCCTGACTGAGCTGATCTGCACTCCTTTTAAATTATGTCACTCAGAAGTTAGGCCACATACACTGAATAATTTCAAGCTCAAATTCACCTCAAAGTTAGAATATTTTCATCACCTAAATTTCAAATTCAAGAACCTGAATGGTAGGGGACTATATGGTACTTACAATTTTGAAATATTTTCAGACTTGAACACATCACTTTAAGTTATTATTTAAAATAAAATTACCGTAGAAATTAAATAGACATTTCCAAACTGGTGGAGGTGACACGTGAAAAACTGAATAGGCAGTCCACAAAAAAACTTCTAACTATATTTCAAAATGCCACTATTTTGAATTATGTTAGAGGTGAATTAGATTGTAATATTTTGGTTTCATGCTCTTATTTAAAAAAACCCAACAAACAAAAAACAGTTTCTGGAAATACAGCCCCCTTCCTAACCTTAAACTCTTTGTTAGTAGTCACGAAGAGGTGACTACTTCAGAGTTAAGCAAATACATCTATTGAATTGTAACATACTATAGATAATGACTTGCTGGAGGACAAAAAATCCACTTTGAAATCAAATAGCTGTTATTTTCTGCTGTATTGCTTGTAGCATATGCAGAATGTGAGAGTGCAATTAATGTGCAATTGGCATATGTTGGTACTTTCCACTGATGTGTATTGTTTATACCATACAATGAACACTTGGTACTACTGCAAATATGGATTTCCCCATGAAATCCCAGGCTGGGTGAGGCTGGAGGGGCCCCCAGGGGCTCCTGTGGTGCCACCTCCCTGCTCCAGCAGGGCCAGCCCAGGGCACGGGGCACAGCAGTGTGTCCGTGTGGCTCTGCAATATCCCCAGGGAGGAGCCTGCACAGCCTCTGGGCACAACCTGCTCGGGGCTGGGCACTGCCCGGGGCACAAGTTCTGCCTCCTGTGCAGGGGGAGCTGCCTGGGCTCAGCCCCTGCCCGTTCCTCTGGGGCCATCGCTGGGCCGGGGAGCAGAGCCCGGGCCCTGCCCGGAGCCCTCCCTGCCCACAGGGACACCCAGGGCCGAGGGCCCCTCTCGGCTGGGGCTCCTCTCGAGGCTGAGCAGCCCCAGCTCCCTCAGCCCCTCCCGGGCACGGAGATGCTCCCGGCCCTTCCTCAGCCCCGCGGCCTCCGCCGGCCCCGCTCCAGGAGCTCCCTGGCCCTGCTGTGCTGAGGGTCCAGAGCTGGGCACGGCACTGCAGAGGTGCCCGGGCTGGGCACAGGGGCAGGATCACCCCTGACCTGCTGCCAAGGCTCTTCCCGATGCCCCAGGGCACCCTCGGCCTCCTTGGCCCCGGGACCCTCTGCTGGCTCAGGGACAGCTCCGTGTCCCCCAGCACCCCCGGCACCCTCTGCTGGCTCAGGGACAGCTCCGTGTCCCCCAGCACCCCCGGGACCCTCTGCTGGCTCAGGGACAGCTCCGTGTCCCCCAGCACCCCCAGGTCCTTCCCCGCAGAGCTGCTCCAGCAGGGTCCCCCAGCCTGTGCTGGTGCTGGGGTTGTTCCTGCCCAGGAGCAGGACCTGCATTTGCCTTGGTTGAAGTTCAGATGTTTTTTCCCCGCCCAACTCTCCCAGCTGTCGAGGCCCCTCGGAAGGGCTGCACAGCCCTTGCCAATCGGCCACTCCTCCCAGTTAAACTTCTGTCTGAGAAATAACTGGTTTTATTTGAGGTTTTATTCCAGTTTTCTGTACTTTGTTCTCAAGGTGTGACATGACTTGTTTTAGCACTCAAAAATTTATTCTTAGTCAAGCTTTAAGTCTAAAAATGAGGTTTACAAGAGGAAGTCTCTCAGAATCTGTAGAGTTGTGTGTGTGGCATTGTAATGGGGGGAAATAAGCACTACATCAGGAACATGACAACAATAATAGTAACTTTCACTTCTTCTGAAGACTAATCATCTACTAAGGCATCCCTGAGCACTTAGCAAGTATTACCCTCAGGATGGTTGAGAGCTACAAGGTTTACCACATTAGAAGGATTTTAAAAAACAAATTGAAAGAAAACGTCCAGAGACAAAGATGTAAATACAGTCAGAAGTTAATCTCACTGGTCTTATGAGAACGAAATATTTTTATGTGGAAATCATTGTATTGTATAGTGTCGTGTGCGGGGGTGCCTCAAATGCTTTTTAGCAGTTCCCTTGGGAAGTCTACTGAGCATGTGCACAAGTGTGCACACGCTCTGAGATGTGCTTGAGAAGCAGCAAGTTATATATTTATTTATCTATAAAAACTTGCTACATGTGATTATCTTGACACCTAGAAAGGCTCTAAAGTTTCCATCCTTGAAGACACCATTATTAGGACTGAATGATGCAAGACTGTGGTGAGGCTTATAAAATTTTGATCAGAAACCCCAATATTGCCAAGGGGAAAGTAATCCAGACTTTACATTTAAAAAGTAATCCCAGAACTGCGTAGGAAAATGCTAGCCAGAGTATGACACATTTCAGTGGAAGCAAAATAGATCAGTGAAAGAATAACTTAAAAAAAAAGGACCAAGTTCATTCATAGCAGCTTGGAAAACACCATTAAAGTAAAAAGGATATGGAAGAATTCCAGGGCACAATGTGATACACAGAACATAAATATAGAAAACACATTCAATAATATTGCATAATTTTAGACTTTTGTTACTTAATATTTATATTGAAGTAAATTTATTCCTGTGAAAAACATCAGGTTTCTAGTTTTATGTAAAAAAATTTGAATAGGACTTCCCTCAGCATTGAGCTGTAAAAATCTTGGGCAGCAAAATAAAATTATGGTTCTTCTATCTCTGACATTTTGGAAATAGTGGTTAGGATTTGAAAGCAGAAATGCAGGCAGACTCATGTTCCCCTTCCATCTGTCAGTTACTATGAAGCATAGAGATTATCTGGGGTTTAAATTTTACCATTCCCTTTATATGAACATTTTCACTTTTTTTTTTTTTCATTGATAAATGTATCCAGGACACATTTTAGTCTGATAAAACTTCCAAAGCAATTAAATAGTGATGCAGCCAAAAGTTAATAAACTCACAGATCTAATCCTCTGCTAGGCCTAAATTTAATTATATGGCACATGTAAGCATTTAATTTCATGAAGATGAAAATGGGATACCTTGTAATAAAAAGAACACTGGCAAAGCACTCAAATTTGCAGATTTAATGTGTTTCAAAATACATTCATTTTATCACCACAAAGGAGAGACTTATGCAGAAATATCTGTTAACTCTGATACCAGAATATTCGAGTACTCAGTGTGATAGCCCAGGAGTCCTACCAGTATCTCAAGATCTAGAAAACAGCTGTGAAAGCTGTTCTTGCACAATATCTAAAACCACGGAAAAATGATGCCTAGACCCGGGAAAGACTGGCAGGAATTTCTGTGGCAGATGGATCTACCATCCACGTTCAAGAGCACTGCTTGAAATGTCAGTCCTAGGAGCGAAGCAGATACAAAATAATAAACTCAGGATCATTTTCTATAACAAATGAAAGGACAAGTACATATGTTGTCATATCAACAAACACGACAATGACAACATGATAAGTACAGCCTTTAACAACTCCACTTCTATCAAAACAAACCTGCTTCTTACTACTTCTCATTTCTCAACTTTTTCTGTGATAGAAGCATCTTTCCTTCCAATAATTTGACTCCTTGGACCATAGTCCAAGAGCCTTCTGCAAAGAACGAATTTCAGAGTTCAGGTTACTCATTATTTTAGAGTGCAGGATAGATTTCCATTGCTATTATTTCCATTTATATTATTGCTCCCATTGTTCATACACATCACTCAAGCAATTGCAAAAAAAAGCCTAAACAAAAGGAGGATTGTACTTTTAATTTATATCTCACATAGTTCCATATCTGTCTTGCAGAAGAAAAATTCAGTGATGAAATGATTTGGAGAACAGAGGCTAAGTATATATAAGGGGATATAGAGGGTGTACTGATGGAATCCTGATACATGGTACTCTGTGGAGCAGGAGCTGAGTTTTGGATAGTCTTAGCAGATAAAAAAAAACCAAGAAACCCCCAATACCCAACTTCAATTTAATTTATAGTCCTAATTTTAATCACTTTTAACTCAATTCACCAATAACTCCAATTAAATAATTAGCTTTATAATTTCCTCTTTACAGTCACGTATATTTGTAGTATTTACACAGTTCTCTTGCTCCTTTGCCTTTTTACCTCTTTCAAAAATAATTTGGCATAATTCAATTTTTTCTCCTTTTGTTTTCCAGTTGCTCCTGCTGTTACATGCCCCTTTGTAGGATTGTTGATGTCCACAGTGTTGAGATCCTTCTTATGAAAAGGCTTTACCCAACATTCCCCACTGTCACCTGTCCCCTCTTCCGTGGTCTCCCACTTTCCTTCCCATTCCAGCTGCAGCCCAGCAGCACAGGTGGTTCTTCACTCAATCATGTTATCATCTACTAATGGCTAAGGAAATCCTTTCCGGTTCCTCCTGGAATCTTCTCTTCCCCATTTCTGGCAGTGTTTGGCTATATTTTAACGTGACATCTAAGGGGATTTCCATAATCATGGCTTTCAGCCACTTTTAATTGTTCTGGCTTTATGTTTTTATTTCTAAGGAATGAAAGAAGATTAAAGGTTTATAATCACTCTAATTTCCCATTCTGAGCAGAAGGTAAGCACTGGTCCTGCAGCGGGTGAGTGCTGCTGAAGGCTTTGGTGCACAGGCAGCTTTTGGAACCGCCATCCACGTGATGCTGATTTTCAATAAGACTTAATGTGTTCATTTAAATACTGGCTTTAACCACTGCTTAGCAGCAGCATGAGGCACCATTACCACTGTGGTCTTGACACAGCATTGAGCAAGTCGTTTGGAAAGCTGTTATGTATTAAAACTTGTGGGTTTTGGGTAGCTGTTTGGATGTCCACTGCAATATGCAACGGGCAAAGTATTCCCTCCACAGACACACATTAACAAACCAATTTATTTTCACTTTCCAATCACGCAGTTTAATTGGTTCATAATATGGCTGTCTAAATGCAACTCTGACTTCTTTCTACAGACTTATTAAATCTTTTCACAAAACCAGTGTAACAAAATAATTATATGGCTCACTGCAGTATTCTAGTACTATATGAAAACTTAAAACCAAAATTCTAATTGTCTAGGAACTTTCCTTGTGGTGGGTTGACTCTGGCTGAATGCCAGGCATCCAGCCAGGTGTCACTGCTCTCCTCACCTGGATGGGGAGAGAAAATATGCCTAAAGCCTCATGAGTCAGAATAATGATGGGGAGAGAGAACCCCAGTTTCTGTGACAAGCTAAATAGACTCAACTTGGGAGAAAGGAATTAAATCACAGTAGAATCATAGACTCTTAAAATTGCTGAGGTTGGAAAATACCTCCAAGATCATCAAGGCCAACTGTTAACCAGCAGCAGGACCACCATGTTCACCACTAAACCAGGTCCTCAAGTGCCACATCCACAAGTTTTTTGAACACTTCCAGGGATGGTGACTCCATCTCCTCCCTAGGCAGCATGTTCCAATTCTTGACCACCCTTTCCATGGAGAAATGGAAATTCTAAACCTCCCCTGGCATAGCTTGAGGCTTGTCTTGTCCCTTGTTCCCCAGGAGCAGAGCCCGACCCCCCCGGCTGCCCCCTCCTGTCAGGGACTTGTGCAGAGCCACAAGGGCCCCCCTGAGCCTCCTTTGCTCCAGGCTGAGCCCCTTTCCCAGCTCCCTCAGCCTCTCCTGGGGCTCCAGCCCCTTCCCCAGCTCCGTTCCCTGCCCTGGACACGCTCCAGCCCCTCAGGGTCCCTCTTGTCATGAAGGGGCCAAAACTGAACCCAGCATTCAAGGTGGAGCTCAAAGGAAAATGAGAAGTAAAACTAAATCTTGAAACACCTTCCACCCACCCTTCCCTTCTTCTTGGGATCAACTTTGCTCACGAGTTTTCTGCCTCCCCTCCCATCAAGTGGCAGTGGATGGAGAATGGGGACTGTGGTAAGTTCAGCCCATGTTGCCTCTGCTGCTCCTTCCTCCTCATGGCGGGACTCCTCACACCCTTGCCCTGCTCCACAGTGGGGTCCCTCTCACAGGAGAGGGTCCTGCATGATCTTCACCAACTTGAGTCCTTCACAGGCTCCTGCAGGCACCTCCTGCTCCAGTGTGGGGCCCTCCAGGGTCATCTCTGATCCATCCTGGCCCCAGGGGCTGCAGGGCACAGCTGTCTCTGCCTGGGCTGCAGCCCAGGCTCAGGGGAAACTCAGCTCCAGCGCCTGGAGCAGCTCCTGCCCCTCCTTCTGCACTGCCCAGGGGGTCTGCAGAGCTATTCCTCACCTCTCTCCAGCTTCACTTCTGCATGGTTTTTTCCCCTCCTTCTTAAATACTTTACACCCCAGAGGCACTGCCATTGTTGCTGATGGGTCACTTAAGGAAATATCTGCTGGAATTTTCATTTTGTCTCCCATTTCCTGTTACAATTGGTTTTTTCCACAGGCCTGTATAACAAGTCTTAAATGCATCATAAAAAATATTGCTAGAACAGAACGTGCTGCAATATCTAATCTGCTGGGATACCTGAAAATTAAAAAGGAAGTGTTTTTGCTGCATACAAACAAAGGAAAGTTTTCTTTCTGACTGAGAAGGCTGTCCAGTGGTTGTTGTGAAATTTAAACACTTTAAGTGACTTCTGTTTTCAATTCTCACATCCAGTAATTCAGTCCACACTCTTAAGTACCTTTATCTGCAATGAATTCCATTGCACATGAAGACTCCTCTGTTCTGCAAAGCATGAAGGGACTACTAAAAATACTCAGCAAGCCACTTGGTTGCCCTGGTGAGGTTATATGGCAGAGTTCCTAGGAGGAATATCATGTTTCCACCAGTTCCCCAGAATGACAATTTTTCTAATGCTTCAAACTTAACTGTTATAATTCCATGGATGCTTGTAAAATGAAAATTTTAACTTCATTAGAAACAGAAATGCAAACAAATATTTAGTTCACAAGCACTCAATCCCAAGAGTGTATTCATCAACACTCCATCACCTTATCTTGGTCTCCGTTTCATATTACATTAACAGGGCTTCCATTACAGTATTTCCTGCTGAAGATCTTTTATAACACATTTGTTCTGGTTTCTGAAAGCAGAACAATGAGGTCCCTGAAGGACTTGAAGGATGCAAGAGAAGAACTGCAATCAAAAGATTAAGAGACCCAAAATGACCCACCTTAGTTCAACTCCATAATAGTGCTGTTATTTTAATACACAAGCTGGATCACCATCTAATACACTGGGACAGCCACCTTTTATGATTCTGAGAATGTATATCTTGGATACATATATTTGAAGAAAAATATAATAGTGGTACAACCCTTCTGCTGGAGATTTTCATTCCATTCTAAAGTGTGCTCTCTGCTGAGACACAGTGGGCAAACATGAATTCAATATTAAACCTTCACGATGGATTAAATGAGAAAAGAGTCATCCAATATTTTTTTAGTGCCCTATTTTTAGTGTAATAATTTTTGTTACAATTAGACCATCCTTGTTCAGAATTAGAGGTGGATTAACCTAAGCTACACAACAAAATATTAATACCACACAGAGGCACAGACATGGTGTAGTATTTTCATCTGTCTCTGCTAAATTGCTCTTCACCTTCCAAAAAAAGAATATGCTATTGTAGGAATACAAAACTTCAGATCTTCATAAGATCAACTTGACAAATATTTATCCACCCTAAGCCAGCTTGGCTCCACTGGCTTCAAGTTAATGACACCTATTAGTGTCACCTGAGTCTGTGGCACTCCTTTTGTTAGGTGAAATCATCACACCCAGCACAGTGCTTTAACAAGTGGAAGTAGAATTAGAGGTGCAATTTCTCACGATAAAGAATTTTCAAGGTTCGCACAATACGCTGTTGACCTGCACTTTGCTCCAAGATCGTATTTCTCTTCTGTCAATAAAACACATTTTTCAGGAAATACCTTACTTTACCCTGGTAACAAAGCAGTTTTATTAAAGTTCTTATTACATTCCATCAATACAAATGATGGTGAGCCCTTTAATTCAATTTGCTAAAAAAACACTGCAATTTAACAATGCCCATCCATAATTCTGCAGATAAAACACATGTAGCTCAGTTTTCCTGTCAATAAATAATGTACTTGTTGGAGGGAATAAAAGCCAAGAGACAGTGAATTTCATTTATTACTTTTTTTGGTGGGCAAAATGCACTTTATAGTAGATTTTAGTAGAACAGACATGACCCCAGGTTCCATGAGCATGTCCACTGCTGCACTTGTAAGAGAATTTGCCACTTCCACTCTCTGGAAAAGGCCTTTGATATTACAAATACCCAAATAAGACTTCAAAAAAATTGGTTTAGTTTTCTTTGGGAAGATTTTTTGTTAATTTGGGTTTGGTTCTCAACTAAATTCTAAGAGGACAGGTATTCTGATTGTTTTACTACTGAAAGGAGCCATAAAGGAAAGCCTAAAGCATGTGTACTTTACCACAGGACCAAATAGCCTTCAAAAAGGGTAAGAAGTCAAATTAGAAAATTAACATATTGGCTCCCAACCCCTCTTTTCCCTTTTCAGTCCTGGAGGAATTTGGTCAGAGCTCAGCTGTTGCCCTGCCTAACCAACCCATAACTAAATAGAAAGGTGCTGTTACCCATGACAAAGACAAAATTCAAAACCATTCACCAATATCAAAGAGTAAATAACCGGATATAACAGACAATGACAAGATGTTAAAATTTGAAGCATTTAAAAAGACTACCCAATGTTTGTATAAATTACACTAAAATGTAAATCATTGTGAGTAGGGGTAAAGACATGTCAAGGACAAATATTTAAGATACTGGTCTTATCTCTTAAGAAATATTAATTTTCTGGAGATATTGCATTCAAAATAAAACATGCTGGGAGAATGAGGTAGTTTCCACTCATCTGACAACACAAAGAAGATGCTTTGCATGAGTCAGATCGTGCACCTTAATTGTGTTTGTACCATTCCACTAACCTGGTTGTCCTACTATACGAGATCAAAATTTGGTGAATTCAGAATTTTGAGAAGAAAGCAAAAGCATTTAAATTGCTTTAAAAGGCATGTAGATACCACAATCCCCAAGGATATTAGGTATATAGGATGTTTATTTGCAATTAATAGCCCTTTTACACTGTACAGTAAAACTTCCTGATCTCCAGGTGACTGAACATACTCCCAGTTCTCCTTCAGAGTCTGGCAAAGGTTTTTTCAGCTCTGGCCTGTTGGAACACTGCAGACCAGTCTTTTCTTTCCTTGTACAAGTATCAGAGCTGTCAGACTGCTGAAACACAGTCACAGAAAGAAAGAAACAAATCGCTGACCCCAGCACCATTTCGAGGTCCTGAACCAAGGCTTTTCCAACATGAATCTAACTTACTACAACATTTGTTGACTGACCCACCATGCTGGTCCAAGCATTACTGTTAGCTAGGAAATTAAAGTTGACAGAGTTTATTCTGGGAACTGATTAATTAAATGCCTTTCCTGGCAGATCCATTAATATCAACACAGCATGGCATCTATATTGACACAGTGAGAGAAATTGCTCTCAACAATAGAGCTCTGTTGACAAAATAGTGTAACATTTGCACCATTAGTAACAGTGCGTGGATCTATCGCCTCTATCAGTCATATTTCTGCTGACAGAGCCATTTAGCAACAAGACAAAAGGGACAGGAAAAATACAAAATATACACATGTGAATTGCACATTTACTGTATCATTGTGCAATAAATAATGTGACCAGAAAACAAATAATGAACACTGATGGTCTCTCCACAGGACAAGCTGAAGTGAGAAATAGGTTGAGGGGAGAAGAAAATACAAAAGAAATCTTACTGATGAAGCGCTTGGATAAAGTTAACTTTGTTAATTAAAAAAGAAGCAAAAGAAGGTGAAAATATGTAAGGAAACTAAAATTCTTAAACCAACCAATATCCAACCAACCCTGATGCTCAAGAGAATTTGACACCACAGGGGTTTTTTTGTGTCACGGATTTTATTGTCCACAGCCTAGAACAGCAGCTGAAGAATTCTCTTTAAAATACAGGTAATAAAGGCACTCTCTTTCAACCACACAGGTATAACCCCGTAACATACTGAAACAAATATCCTCATTTTCACTGGGCATAGCTCTCCTGATTTAGATTACTTGTATGATGCCTGACTCCTTCCTACCACTCAACAGGTGAAACACCCACCCTTACAAACTCCTGAAGATAATGAGACCCAAGTAGGTCAGCAGAAAGCAGGGTCAAATACAGGACCTCTGCACAAAAAGGCATAAAGTACTCCGTCCTGAGGGAAAGCTGGTGAAAATATCTTTTCATCAATCTCTTATTAGGCTCAGAAACACACAGGCAATCCAGTCACATCTAGAAGTGAATGAACCACAGAGTATATCAAAAGTTTATTCAGAAGAATGATCACACTGGAAACTTAAATCTTGCTTTACAGTATGACCTGTGTCCTAAAGTTCTTCCTCTCCCACCTTCATTATTTAAGGGTAAAAAAAAAAAGTATATATACAGGAAAAAAAGAGAAATCTTTATCTGTAGCCTTAACAATGATATTGAACAGCAGATCCCAGAGGGTCTGCTTGGAGACCTGTCACTTGTGCTGTCCCCCAAAGTTCAATAATGGTCCCAGTATTGCTTAACTTATTTATCAGTGATTGGATGAAAAGGGTCGGTGCCTCCTCAGCAAATTCACTGGTGAAGAGCCAGCACCGGGAAGAGCCTTGGCAGCAGGTCAGGGGTGATCCCGCCCCCGTGCCCAGCCCGGGCACCTCTGGAGTGCCGTACCCAGCTCTGGATCCTCAGCACAGGAGAAGTTCACATCAAGATTCTTCAACCACAAAAAACCACTCTCCATGACAATGTCGGTATTTTAGAGATATGGAAAAATGCAATACATAATAATACATAATGTGAAAATATGTATGTACAGAAAATATGTCAGCTGCATTCCTGGGCTTAGAGCAGCATACAAAGAAAACTGAGAAGACAATGCCTCAAGACCCCATCAGTATAACTGAGATATTTACAGAAACTTCACCAGAATTTTTAACTGAGAACATTTCTTACCAAAATTTTAAGTATATTCAATAAATTTGATTTGTCAGTTTAATTTTGTTTATTTTAAAACACAAATAAGAGATGATAGAACTACAATTCTGACCCCACTTGCCTTTGCACTTACATGTGCTATTCTTCAGTGGAATAAATAAATAATAGCCTTTTCTTTTCCATTTTCCAGGTTCCATTTTTACATAAGCCATATGAATAATTCAAGAGTACGACTGCTTAGCTGCTCTCTGACGTACTACCAAGCTTTTCCTCTCTACTTCTA
Organism: Dryoscopus gambensis; assembly: GCA_013389985.1. Lineage (NCBI taxonomy): Eukaryota > Metazoa > Chordata > Aves > Passeriformes > Malaconotidae > Dryoscopus > Dryoscopus gambensis. Next base: position 124,729 of record WEIT01008868.1, on the reverse strand, counting down.
ATTTTGTTTATACTGTGGACATCTTAGTGGCAAATAAGTGAATTAGTTACAGTAATCCATACACTAAATGAGAGAAATTCTGTTCTACCCTATTATAAACTGGCTTCAACAAATATACATCACATGGCATGGACAAGCATTTACCTATTCCTATTCATCTTCTATTTTTCAGCAAAAGCCAGTTTGGTTTCCTTCAAGAATGATGGTGTGTTGATAGAGAAATTAAAATCCATGTGCAGAAATAATTATTGAACTGATTTCTGAGGAGCTGCATTACTGAAAAACTCCAGCTGAGGGACAGCTACTGGAGCTGAAGGAGATTCCTACACAGTCCCCTCTGATATCTTCTGATGAGTGACACAAATGAATGGAGACTGTTGATGATCTCTGTGCACTTTTTAGTACTCCTACAATGATTTCCCTCAATCCTCAGCACAGATCAATGTATCTGAGCACATCCACGGCCTAAATTAAGACTTTCAGAACATTTAAAAATTCTCAGAAGCACAGTCACAGAATGCTAAAAAGGTGTGACTGATTAAGCACTGGCAGAATAAGGTTTTTAATCAAAAAAGAAATGTAGAAAAATTAAAAATGCAGTAAAAGCAAAACTATTCTCTCATTTTGCACATCAGCTTGAAGGCAGGGCTTCAGGCTTTGGAAATTGGGGTTGGCATCACAAGCAGTTCTTCCCCTCAGCCCAATCTTACTGCCTGTGACAATCCAGCACTAGAGATGTGGACTCTGTCTTTCAAAAACCCTGCTGGTTTTGGGGATATGCAGCTTCCCATTACTCCTCAGGACTCGCCCTCCCTGACAGACTGAGGCCAGGACTGCTGAGAGTCCACAGAGAGTTTGACATGTCAGTCTGTTGTGCACTGAGCAGTTCTTAGAAGGATTTGGGCGCTGCCACACCACCACCAGAAACACTTTAGTGACTTTTACATCCAGTTTCCTCATGGTCTCACAACACTGCAAGAAGTGATGAAGCTTTTGCAGTAATTTATATGTATTTCTCCACAATTTCACACATTTTTTAGAATTCACATTTTAGAATTCCATTCTCATCCATGACAGAAGATGCTGAAACTTCCTAACAATGAACCCTCTGTTTTTCACCAGTGGGGAAGTGAAATCAAGAAGGTACTGGGAGCTTCCCTGAATGGCCTCGATGCTCAAAGTAATCAGCAGCAAAGCTCAGCTCCTGGACAACCAGGGTCTGGAGATAAACGTGCCTTCTGATGTTTGAACAGGTTCTTGGATTAAGATTTTTCATCTGTAAAAGGGGTAATGACAGTTGGCTTCTGTTCAATGTTCACTGGGAGCAGCTGAAATATCTGCTATATAATAGCCAGGCATTATTTATTTACTTTTAGTTTAGACATAAGAAAAAATACTTCTCAAATGACAAGTGACAGAGATTTGAGGTAAGACTTTACTTTTCCTAATGCTTTGAACTGACTAAAGATAGAATAGACAATACTAAGATCCTGGTGAAATTGAAAAAAAAAATTAATAAAAACTCTTCATGTATCTTTTGTGTTTCCTTTATCTGACTTGAAAATGAGAACTTTTTTCTAATATAATGTAGGTCAAATATCTCAGTCCTGAACTATTTCAGAGCAGAATTTGTATTCAATTTTGAACACCCACAGGCATTAATGATGCTGTTATGTTATGTTCTATATGTGAACACTCTTACAATCCTGTAATGTATAATTACTCATTATGCCTTTAGCCCAAGATAAAGTGAACCTATAAGAGGAGGGTTTTTTTCTGTGTGTATAACAAATAATGTGAAGAGCTTTAAATGACACAGTAATTTAGGAAAATAGATGTAAATTGCTGAAGTTTGTCATACTTCTAAAGGAATTCAGTGATCATTTAAATAACAAGCTTAAAACTTTCCAAAACAAGAAGAACAGGAAATCCATTCTCTCATTCCTTTCACATAATGTTCATACTTCCATACCTAAAGCTTCTCCTATAATAAAATTATGTCTGAAAAAGAGATGCAAAGAAAAACAGAAAATATTTCTCAGTGTGTTACAGTTCTGTCCTTTAATGCTGTGAATGAGGAAATGTGGGATTCAGGTTCTGTTTATTGTAATGATCTTGATTCCTCACTCTTTACACTGATCCATTATTATTTCCTCAATTTTTAGAGATGTGGGATGCCAATCATTTCTTTCTTTGGCTTCTTACAGAAATCTGTCACCTTGCATAAAATTGTTAGCGAGAATTAGAGGGAGAAACAATCAAGCACCCAGAGAGTTCCTCCTGCAATTCCCACCTGCGGTCGTTATCTCTGGACAATTCCCATGGTCCCTCGGAGACAACGGAAAATTAGATCGAGGTCAGAAGTTTGTGGGAGGGGACACGCAAAAACCTGACTATCTTTCCTTGCAGTAACACCATCCTAAATCATTCTTTGAAGACTTGAAGTCTAAGTCCAAAATTAGATTCCGGTAGTGTTTCAGGGGAAAAAAAAAAGAAAAAAGAAAAAAAGAAAGAAAACCTCCCTCTTATTCAACAGAAATTTGTTACTAAAGAGCTTCCTCAGAGTGCCAGAAGTATGTATTTTTGCTCTTAGTGTTTCAACTATAAAATATTGGTAAACAAGTTGGTGTTTGTACAGTAAACATTTCCCTCATGAGTGCCATCTGACAATATGAAGAAGGAACAGAGAATTTTTATTACATTTAAGTATCACTTATATCTCTTTCAATTTCAGTAGCACCTTTACAAGGCTGATTGTGCACTTTAACTGCAATTCCTGAAGTTCAACAGAAGGACAAACCAGCATCAAAAAGATCCTGATCAGGATCAACAACATACAATCAAGGAATTCAGATTCTTCTATTCCTGGGATTAACTGGCAAGATTAATTCTAGATTTAATATTATTACCTTCTCCATCATTATATTCTTTCCTACAGCTGTAGACAACGGGGGCTGTACCGTTCCATGGATAACTTGCAAAAGGCTGCTTACCTGGCAACAGCTGCAACTCTTACAAAGTTTAGAAGTTCAGCTGTTTTTTCTTCTGAACCATTTGCAAACCATTTACGAACTCCTGCAAGGCTGGGTTTATTGTTTTTTGTTGCTGTTGTTTTGATTTTTTTCCCCCTGTCCTTTATTCTTTGGAATAAATGGAGGCATTAATTGTCTATCTGCAGCAGCTTAGAATGCTCAGAAGAAATACTAAATTTTGGGCTTCAGTGCCTGGTTCACTGTATTCCAAATCAGAAGTGATAATTCTGGAGTTAAAAAGAAGAATTTAGAAGCGCCTAGTACTTATTTAAATTTTTAATTCCGTTTCTAACTAGGATAATGTATTTCAGGAGTCTCCTTTTGTTTTCACAGAGTGGAGAGGGATATTGTATAGTTATATCACATGATCTCAAAGGTTTCATGCTTATCTTTTTGTTTTTACAGCCAGTGTAAAATTTTTTACATTTGGCCACATCGTATGAAACACAACTATATTAAGAACAATTAAGTTCTTTCCAGTGCATCAGGATGTATATTGCTGCATAAAACTAAACCAAACTAATTGCCTGGCTTTGATTGACTGTGTTGCTGTATTTGCTCAGAAATGGAATGCTCAGTGCTTGCAATATTGTCACTTTAAACCAGACCCAGGGTAATACGTGTTTTTGTATGAGAATAATACATTAAATTAATAACTGCATTACAATCACACAGATTTAAAATATTGCTTACCCATGGCACTAAGAGGATTCCTTTCATCTTGAAAGAATATTTAAAAATTAAAATATTGTTTCACAAGCATTAATCTGTTTCTTGTGCAGGCCCGTAAGGCACATTCTAAGTGCTTTAATGCATCCCTGAGCTGGTGGTTTATATGATAAGATGAGGTTATAATGAGCCACTTCCTAACAATACAATGTACTTGTGTGTTATTGCAATGTATCTTTGCTGGGGAGCAATCTGGAACTCTCATAAAAGAAATAACTACCAGCAACATAAAATAAAACAAAATACAAATTTTATACTGTTAGCCTTTCCGGGTTAGCATTTGTATGACATTTGTATTGCATCTATAGCCTCTGCTTCCCTAACAAAAATTAGTGTAAAGTCACATGGTCCCATCAGGATCCTCCCACAAGTGGAGATCTTGAGGAAAAAAATCTTATACTTGATAATGCACGCTGGCTTTGGGGCCCTCCCAAGTCTTTGCAGCAATTAAGTGGCACAGATGAGACTCCACATAGACTGGATAATACCTTCAGGGCCCATCTAGGAGCTGTGGTAAGGCTCCCCCACAGTTAAAATGGTTCTGCATTCACAGCTAGTCACATCTTAGCATAACAATGTCACTGTTTTAATAATCAAACGTACTAGGAACCGTTCAGCATCCTTGTGGCTGCTGGCACAGGTACTGCTGTCACAAATAAGGGTCTCTAAACCACATTCCTTGTTCAAGCACGCAGCCACTGTGAAGACCAATCTTTTCCCTTGAACTGTTCAACATTCCCACGTGTTCTTCAACCAGAAGTGAAAGTAGTTTTGATGTAGAATCACAGAATGATTTGGGTTGGAAGGGTTCTCATTCCACCCCCTGCCATGGGCAGGGACACCCCCCACTGTCCCAGGCTGCTCCCAGCCCCAGTGTCCAGCCTGGCCTTGGGCACTGCCAGGGATCCAGGGGCAGCCACAGCTGCTCTGGGCACCCTGGGCCAGGGCCTGCCCACCCTCCCAGGGAACAATTCCTGCCCAAGATCCCATCCAGCCCTGCCCTCTGGCACTGGGAAGCCATTCCCTGGGTCCTGGCCCTCCAGCCCTTGTCAGTTGTCTCTCTGCATCTTTCCTGCAGCTCCTTCAGGCCCTGCAAGGCCACGCTGAGGTCAGCCCAGAGCTTCTCCTCTCCAGGCTGAAGCATCCCAGCTCTGCCAGCCTTTGCTCCCAGCAGAGCTGCTCCATCCCTCTGCTCATGCTGGTGCCTCCTCTAGACTTGCTCAAGCAGTTCCGGGTCCCTCCTGTGTTTGGGACCCCAGAGCCAGACACAATATTCCAGGTGTGGTCTACACATCAGGAAAGATTGGTTTATCTGATCCTTTACCCAAAACTTACAGTAGGAAACATGGCATTCCAGAACTAACAGGATTTAATGGTTTTTGAGGTTTTTTTGTTTGGTTGGTTGGTTTTTTCTGAGAAAAACACAAAGCTTTGATCATTCTAGAACAGGAACATTATATACTAAATAACAGTAATTCTACCATAAAAATTGCTTTTCAAGTACTCTCACAATACCAGCATAAATAGCTTACATCTCTGTGTGTCATTGACAGGGACATGTGAAACTTAACCTAATCTTTGCTAGTAATATGGAAGTTTTCATACCCTGAGTCTTACTCGGAAGAGGCCGACAAATTATCATTGCCACCTCTCCCTGAAATGGGAGCCTGTAATGGCAAAGAAACAGAGGCTAAGAAATGCAGAACAAGGTAGGGGTCAATTCTTTCCATCTCTGGTGCCACCTGCCACCAGTGCAAGAGCACATCTGTGGAACTGTGCCCTTGTGGAAGCCTCGTACACTCCCACAGCTCCATCACCTGCAGAACAGCAATTGTGTTCTCTGCTTGACATGTGACTGCAGAGGGGCTGGGGCAATGCAGGGCTCATGCAAAGTTACAAGCAAAAGAGAGACTTTTGTCCAAAGAGGTTACCCTGAAATTTAACAGAAACTCTTGCTAGAAATTCTCCTGACCTCAGCACAAAGTGACCAGTTTGTCCCGTTGGTTTCCAGCCCCACGCAAGGATTCCCACCCACAGCACCCGCTCAGGATCTCCCACAAGAGTCTCTGAAAGGGTGAGGGAATGCTTGCAGTTTTGAAATAGAAAGACTCGAGGAGTATTTGTTGTTCAGTTTCCATTCCCCATTCCTTGATGGTGCCTCTGCTGGCTTTCACAGCTCTCATGCTACACAAACTGTACATACTCAGGATAAGTCTGCTGGCAAAGCGTAGGTCCCTACCAGATGCAGCCTCTACTTGCCGCTCTCCTAAATTCTCAAGCCATTTGCAATTGATGACTGAATCCTTCTCACTGCCACTGCTTCCAGCTTCATATATTTAAATTTAAATATATGTAGTTTAGCCATTACATTTAAATATATGTAGTTTAGCCTTTGAAGTCAGATCACACACATCATTAGTAAGGCCCTCCCCTACCCGGAGGCTCGTCTTAACAACAGGCTGCATTTGCTGCTCCTCTTCTCTTAGAAGCACAAACACCTTGGTCAAACCTCCAAAAACACCCTCTCCCTTTCCCCTCTGAGAAAAGGAGGGGAGAAAGAGAGAAACTGAGCATGCAGAGATCTCTTGGGTTTCAAGGAGATGAGCACTCTCAGGAAACAGCAGATTTCCTTCTCTCACACACCAGGAAACCTCTGGGAGATGGGCTAGGTGGAAACACAGCAGACCCAATGCACAGCTCTGCAAAAAGCCACAGTGGGCACAATCAAATCAGCATTTTCTTCACAATCAAGCCAGTTGCTTGTCCAGTAGATACTCATCAAGAATTAAACCTAAATATAACATTGCCTTCTGAGTAAAGACCATATTAAAGTATTTGAAATGTCAAACGTGTAAAATAATTATAGCACCATGTTGATTACATATTTATAAGTCTCCTTTCCAAAGGTACAAAGAAATCATGCAGCAAGCCTCTCAAGACTTGTTGCACTAACAAGCTAAAACTAAGATTACAGCACCATCTACTGATTTAATTCTTAATTTTTTACTTAAACTACAATGCTGTTTTCCCACTTGAAGCCAACAAGAACGCTGCAGGAAGAATAATTTATAGTCCTACTGAACTGGTTTTTACAAATCTGAGAAAAGCACTTCCTGGATGGCAAGAGTGTTTTTGTTTGGGAGTACGTGGCTTGCACACAGCCCACGGGTTCTCCATTAAAGTAAAACCAGAGGGTCACAGAATTCAAATCAGTGAGAACCAGCAGTTTTTAAAGCATCAGCCTAAATACTTTTAGAGTCCAGACACAGATCTGTAAAAATAACACAGCAAGATTAAAACAAAAAAAAACTTGAAAACTAAGGAAAACAAATAAAGACCAAAAAGAATTTTTTAAAAATTGGAAATTTCTCCAAGAAGATACACTCCCAAAAACCTCTTGCAGGGTAGAGCAAGGTGTATTTAAGATCATTTTTAGCTACTTTTGCATTCTTAATCACTACTTTCTCTGTGTTCTCTCCTATCTCTACTTGATTCTTACCTTAGTTCTTAATTTCTTTAATTTCTGAAGCGTTCCAAACAAAATTGAGCACTATATTCTTAAATCTGGTAAGCACAAGGACATAATTCATCAAAATAATAATCTGCCAGTAGTATTGAAAGACAACCTCATTTTAGCCTGAAAGCATCAAGTCAAAAGATGAGGGACACCTTTGTCATGCTGTTGGGATTTTAAATTTGGGATACCCAAAATAGGCTTATTCTCTGTGTGTATCTGTGGTATTGAATTTTCCTAGATTTCTTTTTTTTGTGCAAATACTATGTTAGTGAAAAAAATTAGATTATAATTGTCCCTAATGAACAGTCCATGACAAGAGAAGCCCTGATGGTATCCATACCAAGCAAAAAAACCCAACATATATATAAATAAACCAAATACAGATGCTATAGATTGGGTGAAAAGTGACATTTGGTAGAATTAAAACCTATGGTAAATAATGCTAATGGAAGAAATTTAATAGTAATAGGTCAGAGCTTGGAGAGTACTTTATACCATCCATAAGAAACTGAAATTTTTGTAAGAGGAAATGCTTTTTGATCCTGGTTTGTCCATTTCTTAAATTCATGCAGTTTATGTGAATAAAGATTTAAGGCTTTCTTAGTGGTGTTTGATTCCCTATGCCTTCATATTTTGATTGAAATCTAGTAAAAAATTTGTTTGTTTAATGAAACAAATAAAACACCGTTGAGGAATACGAAGTCACAATGAAAAAGTAAAAAAAAAAAAAAAAAAAAGAGAGAGAGAGACTTTTTAATCCCTACACTTTTACCAGATAATGAAATTCTCAAGCTGGAAATATTAAGTATTAACCTAGAAAAACTCCAAGATGCACCTCTAGGCATGGTTTTATTCTTACTTCTTATAGTTCTCTCTAAAAAACAATTGCCCAATGCTGGCCTAAAAAACAAGGAACCAAGTTGTTAATTAAAAATAGGTTTGGTGGTTTTTTTAAGTAAATAGTCATAGTCTATTTGAGACATGAAGAAAAACAAACAATACATGTATTTAAATGTTTGCTATGACCTTTTTTACCAGCTAGAACTCTTTCAAAGGGTACAGAGCAAAAATTATCCATTATTGCTATGTAGAAGATAGCCAAGACGCAAGAAAGAAAATGCCCCACTTGAGTCATTACTCTCAAGATCTATTGCATTCTCAAAAACACTGGATTTGGTTTTGGGGTTTTTATTGGGTTTTTTTTTTTAATTTTTTTTAAAGAAGGAACTTTTGGAATCTACAACACTGATAAATGTTTCTGATGAATTTAGCAAAGCACCCATGTCTTGTCAGTGGACTGCCGAGGCATGAGCTCAGTGAGGGACAGCAGACAACACCTCAACATCACAGACAGAGCCAGATCCTGCCAAAGCAGACAAAGGGAGCAGCAGCACAGGCCACGCTCACAGCTAAAGGCAGCTGCAAACAAAGCTTTCAAAACAAAACCTTCCAGGCAGTGCACTAGACTGTGGAGAGGAGCTGTGAACTCAGAACTGCTTTGTAAAAACTCAAAACCAAAATGAATTTTAGGAAAAGCGTGCCAGACTTTCCCTCCCCCATGTACGGCTCCTGGGAGCTGTAAGACAATACAAATGCAATTTGCACTTGAACCAGATGTTTCAACCTGAGGCAATGTGAAATTATTTCCTATTCCTGAGCACCCCTCTCATGGATTCGCAACACCGCAATGCTTTTCTGAAGTGCTACAGGTAGACATATCTGGCTGAAAAAAATTGTGTGCCTTCTACAGCAGTTCTAAAGCATCTCCTTGGACTGAAGAGAGGGAAATTCACAGAATGGTTTGGGTTGGAAGGGACCCTAAAGCTCATCCAGTGCCACCCCTGCATAGGCAGGGACACCTCCCACTATTCCCAGGCTGCTCCAAGCCCTGTCCAAGCTGGCCTTGGACACTCCCAGGGATCCAGGGGCAGCCACAGCTTCTATATGATCTTACATGAAAGTCCTGTGATAAAAATCACTGCCCTTTTAGCAGGTCATTAAACTACTAACACAAAAAGAATAGTCTTTCAATTTTTCCATCTGATCTGTATCTAAAAGCTGCCACAGTGAGGCAGGTTTAGCCTCAGCCGCTGAAGTCCATCCTTTTTCCTCCCAGTTTTCTCTGTAAGGAGTTTCTGGGCCCTTACTTTACCCTATCCATAAGTGTTATGGAAAGACAGGCTAAATGTTTAAGTATTTACATCTGTTTAAATTAATAAGCAATTAAAAAAATCTAAATTCGAAAGTGTGCCTGGAGTATGCAGCATAGCAGCTGTCCATAGCTGCAGATATTAATACATCTTTTTTTTAATTCTCTGAATAAGCACTACAGACTTGCATTTACATTATTATCTTTAGTGCTAATTTTAGACTTTGGTTATAATGGCTTCATGCAGACTTGCAAAACTTCTCTGCTCCAACAGCTTTTGCATGTGGGGTTTCATTCTTTTCTCCCTTCTCTTTTTTTGGTTGCAAATGCCATGACCCCCCATGATCCTGCACAGAACACTTCTCATGGATATCATGACAAGCGTAACAATGCAGGCTGCCAGTTCCGCTGCACTCCGGAGTCACAGGAGCACACCAAAGGAATTTTATATGTGCTACCTACAGCATTTCACTGTGATTGAAGTGGTACCCAACCCTGAAACACCGACAGTCTTGAGAGGTCATGTCAGTGATAAAAGAATGAGCTGCAGGTTTCTGTGTGCTGTAGGACTAAATGTAAAGCATTACGAAGTCATTCTGTAGGAATAAATTAACAAGGTTCATTACTTTCTATCCATTCATTTATTTACCATCAGCATTTCAAATTCCACTTCTCTGTTAACAGTAGTCATAGTTTGTTTCCTATATCCCTCCCACTGTTAAGTTACTCAGATCATCTCTCATGTTTCTAGCAGCTTCAAGGAAACATATGCACTTCTGCTGTTTTGGTGGGAAAAATACACTCCCTGTGCACTTCCTGGATTTCACTGCCTGCTGTGTTCTGGGAACCTGAGCCTCCCTGTGCATGTGCTGGGGCAGTTCTGTTATACTACATCAGTGATGATGGGGACATTCCACATCCTGCTGGCAGCTGGGCACTACTGAGCTTCTCCAGGGCTCAGAGTTGGGCCCAGTGCTGTTCGGTATCTTTATGGATGATCTGGATGAGGGGATTGAGGGCTCCCCCACTCAGTTTGCAGATAACACCAAGTTGGGTGGGAACGTGGATCTACTGGAGGGCAGGAAGGCTCTGCAGAGGGATCTGGACAGGCTGGATCCATGGGCTGAGGCCATGGTGTGAGGGACAACAGGGACAAGTGCCAGGGACGCTGCTGGTGAGAAATGCCCTGGGGGTGCTGCTGACAGGGGCTGGACCTGAGCCCAGGTGTGCAAGGGACTGATGGCACCTGGGCTGTGCCAGCCCTGGGGTGGGAGCAGGCCAGGGCAGTGCCCGTCCCCTGTGCTGGCTCTGCTGAGGGACCTCCAGGGCTGTGTCCAGTTCTGGGTCCTCATGGCCAGAGAGACCCTGAGGGGCTGGAGCGTGTCCAGGGCAGGGAACGGAGCTGGGAAGGGGCTGGAGCCCCAGGAGCGGCTGAGGGAGCTGGGAAAGGGGCTCAGCCTGGAGCAAAGGAGGCTCAGGGGGCCCTTGTGGCTCTGCACAAGTCCCTGACAGGAGGGGGCAGCCGGGGGGGTCGGGCTCTGCTCCCAGGGAACAGGGACAGGAGGAGAGGGAACGGCCTCAGGCTGGGCCAGGGCAGGCTCAGGGTGGCCATCAGCAGGAATTTCCCCATGGAAAGGGTGCTCAGGCCTTGGCAGGGGCTGCCCAGGGAGGTTTGGAGTGCCCATCCCTGGAGGTGTCCCAGGAAGGGCTGGAGGTGGCACTCAGAGCTCTGGGCTGGGGACAGGGTGGGGCCTGGGCACAGCTTGGAATTGATGGGCTGGGAGGGCTTTTCCAGCCTCACTGGTTCCGAGTCCTCCACCAGCTTGAATGAGCCCCTCACCTGAATCTACAATATTTGACAAATATCAGTTTCTCAAATTAGAATTTGTGCCCCTATTATTCTGTAAGAAAACCATACCCTGAATTCCTGCGGAATTTTCTTCTCATGTTGGGCATTTTATCCTGATGCAAATTTTCCATGCTTCACCTGGATAACTAAAGGGGAAATACTGACTCATTATAGGTCATAGATCATTTCCCCAGTAAACGTTATGAATTTCTCTGTGGAACACTTGGAAAAAAATTAGAGGATGGCAATGTTTTTGTTTTGTTTTAAGCATAACAGACTTGTTCTAGGGAAAGGTTCTTGACATTTGGAATGAGTTGTGGGACTTAGAGAGCGAGCTGAGCTTGGCAGTGTGGTAAGCTGACTGACTGGCAATAATAGATTAAAAGGTGTAGGAAAAATATGATTTGAACTAGACTTGAAAAGCATTTTAAGACAGCCATGAAGAAGCATGAATGTTAAATCAGAGGTGAGGGAAGCAGTATGGCTCTTTCCTAGAAGACAAGATAGTGCAAGCTTTTCTTTGCCCTTTCTGAAAGAGAGCTGTAGCTGAGAGGGGAATATGTCACACTGGCTTGGCCAAGAGGCAGCCTCCATATAGAAAAAAGTATTAAATTCAGATAAAACTCTTATTTTTTTAAAATATTTCTCATATCAACATGGACTTGCTCAATGACATCTCTTTAAAAAAATAATTAAAAAATCCTGAAGTGAGGAATCCCCTGAACCATTCCTTCTCTCAAGATATTTTCAAATCTAGGCAAGAGAAAATTACATTTTGTACTGGGACAAAATTTGTCCCTATTTGCAAATATTTAAGACTATCAACTGCATAGAAAGTTTTAAGGAGTCAACTCTTATTCACACCAATTGTTAGAGAGAATTTTTTGTCATGTTACCTGAATTGCCAGGCAGCAACAAAATCACCTCTCTCTCTCTCTCCAATCTGAAGTCAGATGTTGTGTCACCATAAATTGATCCAAATCAACTATTCCATCAAAACTAAGTCAGCAGCAGTAGATATAAAAATAAATGTGGTGTTTTCTCCCATCCGCCCCCCCAGTCTGAAGGGAAGCAATTTCAGGGAAAACACGGAAGTTGAAAAATCCCATATAAACTTTAATGAAGACAGTAAAACTTCTTTTCACATCTGTGAAATAAGTTTAACAAATTACTCCATTCATTTCCATGATGAATGGCTCCTCATGTGCCAGCTCTTTATTGCATCTAGCAAGGAAGAATACAGCTTTTACATGCTTCTGCAGTTGTTGTTTTTCCCTTCCCTTTTATTCTGATGCTTAGTATCCATATTTTCAGTGGAAAAATGTGACAGCTATCATATGCCAAAGAAGTGATAATTAGTCTTATACGACTGTCTTTATGTTGTCTTGGCTTTTCTAAACTCATTTTCACACAATTATCTAATCCACTGTTATACAGCCTCTTTCAAAATGAGACTTTTTTTCCACTTAAGCACAGGATGAGAAGGATTTTTCCAGTTTTTAAAGATTCATATATTTTAGAAAGATTGCAATAAGCGCAGACCAGACAGATTTAATTCTTGCTTTCTGGTGGACCAGAAATGAGAAACCAGAATGCAGATAAGTATCCTAATCTAAGTATAAACCTAAATTTCTAAACACTTGCCTCAACTTCAGCCTAATAATATTTTAAAGATTATATAAGTTAAGGAAAAACGTTCCAAACCTGCTGGAAAACTCAGCACAGCTACTTACAGAGTATCTAACAACCAGCAAAGCGATAACTCACCCATTATTCTTTCCCAACTTTCCCATTTGGAAATAGCTGGAGATACTTGATGCAGCTTTACATCAGCTGAGGATGGAATTCAGAGCAGCCTAACAGGACTCTTTACAGGCTGGATTAACCAGGTGCTGTGTGCAAGTTTCAAAGCCTCAAATCTCTGACTAGATTTAAGTACAACTGAGTTCTGTATCTACCTACAGCTTTTAAAGAACAGGTGCCCAGATGTTTATTTCAACAAAATCCCATGAGAAAAAAGACTGCTGTTGATGGCACACACACAAAGCCAAGCTGGAGTCACTAAGACAGGTCTCAGGAACACAACGAGGCTCCTCTGCTCAGAGCTCACCAGTAGAGACTTACAAACAGGTGTACCCCATCATTCAAACAAGCTGTGCCCACCCTACTGTCCCCCGAGTGCAGCACTAACCTGGGACACCTAACCCCAATCTCCTTCTCACTCTGACCTCTCAGAATATCCTGGGTTAGAAGGGAGCCACAAGGATCATGGATCCAACTCCTGCCCCTGCACAGACACGCCAACAATCCCATCCTGTGCATCCCTGAGAGCATTGTCCAAATGCTAACTAATAAACAAAACAAACATGTTCAGTTTTCTGACTGATTATTCTACCTTTTGGGCTGTAGAATTACCCAACTGGAGAATTTAACAGGTAGCTGCTGCTATGTATCCTCCACAAGCCATTAATAGAAAGAACCCATAAATAATTTTTTTTATGCCAAATCAACAGGGCTCAGCCACAGAATATCTACTGAATTGGGCTGTACTGGGAGGTTAGGTGGAATAAGTAATGGATTTTAGAATCTGGATTAAATTTTTGCATGATGGCCACTGAACTGCTCCAAGCCTTATGCATTTAGGGCATGCTCAGAAAGAACTCTGCACACCACAGAGCACCACACAGCAGCTGCTGCTGCTACTTCTGCACAAGTTTCTGTGATCCTTTACTGAATCTGGTTCACAGACATTGCAATTCTGCTCCTGCATCACTTTAGTCAGAAGAGCACAAATGTATCTTTACAAATTCAAAACTGATGACTTCACAGTGTCATCCAAAGGACATTTAGGAAATTTTATTCTCTACTTCAATACATTCCTTCTGCATGACAGGCCAAGCAATCCTAATAGTCTGTGGTGTGGTCCACTTTTCAAGTTCTCTTTCTCCTATAAAGTACCTTAATACTGTCCAACTCATGTAAGCCAATTGGACATGGTACAGTGAATTAAAGCATGGTTAAAAAATAAGATCCCACTTAATAGTTATTTAATGGTTGCCACTGAATGGAGTTTTCTGCATCATGACCAGGCTGAAATCAGTATTTAAATTAATTATGACAGTCAGATAAATTAGACATAAGAGACTTCTAAAGCTGATTAGAGTCTGAGAGTTTTAATTCGATGTCTGTCTTTGTGTAATACCTGCTTTATGGATTAAATTAATAAAATTAAGACTGCATCATTATAAATTTCCACTTTCATAGTTCCATAAGTTTTACAATTACATGCCATATTTGAATGATAATTGAATGAAATTAAATCATTATGTTCATGTCTGCTTTTCTAGATACTTAAAAATAATAGTCCCTATTTTCTTCCATTCATAAAAGTCATAGCTGCTATAGTGATCCCAATCCAAAGAGCAGAGCACAGCAAAGGTCAACTTTAATGTTCAGCCTCTGTACACTGTTCTCACTCTGTTCCAGCAATAACACAACTTGAAGCTCTTGCCTTTATCAGATTTCAGCAAATAGTTATTATGTGACCATGATTGTTATGTGAAAGAAAAATGATAAATGAGTTCTTTGCTATCAACAAAACTCACATCCAATCTCTGAAGAGCAAAAAGCAGAACCCCGTCATGGTCAGAATCTGCACAGAATGCTGTGCCCTGAGCAACCTTGTTCAGTGCAAGATCAGGGTTCCCAGTACCTGAAAGTGCCTAAATTAATCTATTCTCTTGTTCCTTACAGCTTTACTTTCAGGAAACAGCATTTTAAATATGACATTTTGGTGACTTTCTTTGTGGGATCACAATGAACCAGCAGCATCTGGTATGGAACATTCACTGAGTTGTATTTTATGGAGTCACAGATTGGTTTGGGTTGGAAGGGACCTTAAAGCCCATCCAGTGCCACCCCTGCCATGGGCAGGGACACCTCCCACTGTCCCAGGCTGCTCCCAGCCCCAGTGTCCAGCCTGGCCTTGGGCGCTGCGAGGGATCCAGGGGCAGCCCCAGCTGCTCTGGGCACCCTGTGCCAGGGCCTGCCCACCCTCCCAGGGAACAATTCCTGCCCAAGATCCCATCCAGCCCTGCCCCCTGGCACTGGGAAGCCATTCCCTGGGTCCTGGCCCTCCAGTCCTTGTCAGTTGTCTCTCTGCATCTTTCCTGCAGCTCCTTCAGGCCCTGCAAGGCCACCCTGAGCTCAGCCCAGAGCTTCTCCTCTCCAGGCTGAACCATCCCAGCTCTGCCAGCCTTTGCTCCCAGCAGAGCTGCTCCATCCCTCTGCTCATGCTGGTGCCTCCTCTGGGCTCTGTGCAGCAGCTCCAGGTCCTTCCTGTGCTGGCCCAGGGCTGGGGCAGCTCTGCAGGTGGGGGCTCAGCTGAGGGGGCAGAGGGGCAGAATCCCCCCTCCCCTGCTGCCCACGCTGGGGCTCAGCCCAGGGCAGGGGGTTTGGGGTCCCGGCGCACACTGACAGCTCAAGCAGATCAACCTGTCTGACGGTGGTTTTGAACCAGCATTTCTGATTAAGACAGCATGGAATAACAGGAAATAAGTAACAATTATAATTAAGCCAAAAAAGCTTTGGGTCCATTGGACTCTGCAGAATCACTAATTTCTATCCACTAAGGAAGTTCTCCTTTCCCTCCTGTTGCTCAGGGGCTCTGCCTGCACACTGTCCATGTCACACTGAGTCATTTAACCAGCTGTACTTTACGCTCCATTTGATGTCCTTGCATATTGCTGTGACATCAAAATCTGACATATTAAGCATAACAGTTGCTGATATCATACGCAAATTGAGATTATCCTCTACTAGGAACAACACTCACCACATACTTATCACAGCACAGTGTTGTGAAATACAACTTTAGGATATTCTGTGTAAAACATACTTCAAGTGAAGAAAACACTTATTTTACTTTTAAATGGGGACATAACATCTGTGACAAAGGATCATAATCTCAGCTTGAAGATTTGCTTTTGACATTTGTATTTTCACAGGCAATTAAATTTTAATTTGGCCTATGATGAAAAGCAAATCTTTTTATCCCATACTTGCAGTCACAAGGGGAACATATTGCATTAGAAACCAGCATTGTAACTTAAGGTTTCATATTTGACATTTGACATAGTGAAAAAAATTAATAATAGATAGGAAAGTTTATACACACTCATATCATCCCTAAACTTTCCTACCTATTAACTAAATGTGATGCCACTGGTATTTTAATATACAAACTATCAGCTCACATTGAAAGCAATATTTAAAGCAAATGTTACCTGTTCATCTAAAAATCTTTGGCATCTTCTCTTACAAACTAAATGCAAAACAATATTGCAGGAGGCAGTGGATGAATGAGAAATACAGAAGATGATTTTAATCTATCTTTTAAAAGATAGTAAATAACACCCCCCAACTGGCAATCACAGTAGTTAATGTTCATTATCCTTGGGTAACATTCTTCTATATTAAACATATTCCATTCATCCTTTTCCTCCAAGTAAGAATTTAGAAACCCATAAGATCATGAGGGAGTTGCCTCCTTTTTGCTGTGAAGAGAAACTGCATCAGAAATATTCTAGAGAGCAGCATCTCTACCGATTCCCGAGGAGAACGGCCAATTTCACCTCCATGACTCTATCCATATTCATGATTTTGTGGCATCACACAAGCAACAATGTGAACACAGAGCAACAACTGAGGGTTGTGGAACAAACAGTGCATGGGACTAAAATCTCCTATTCTAAGCAAACATCTTTAAGCATCACTTAGAAATACTATTAATATTTCCTTCATGCTGCAAGACACTCCTAGTTTCTTGCTGCTGGTTTTAACTACCACTTACAAAATAAAACCTGGAGGTTTCAGGCATATGCTGCAAGAAAAATCAGCTATGGACTGGAGTAATCCCATGCTCAATTCCCAGCTAAACCCTGCCATGACTTAGCATTCTGTATGCTCCTGAAACCACTCCCAATAACTAAGAGTCTCAAATTATTTGGGGGGAGGGAGAATCCTCCAATAATTAAGAGTTGATCTGCTGCATCTTAACTACAAATCAGAGTCTAATTCCCCACTTTGGAATACAGTCATGTCTGGCACAAAGAAGGTAGCATCTTTCAGTCGCTCTATTAGTGAAATATCCATGAAACTCCAGGGAAAGTACTGCCTGGAGTGAGCACCGGAGCTGAGAGCTGAGCATGCTTAGCCTTCCAAAGATGCCTTTTGTTTGGCTCTTCAATTTGTTTGATTTTCCTGGTGAGTGGATCCCAGTTAGGTCTGGCTGTCCGAGGTTCTTTCAAATGTCAGCTCAGGGTAAGGTGGTCCTTTAACGATGTCAAGTGGCCACCTCTGGACCAGCACAGCTGGTCATGCATAAAGCTCAGAGGATCTGTGTGGGTTGTGTCCAGTGCACCCAGGTTAATGAGAAATGTCAGTAACTTTAATCACTAAGAACTCATTTGGTTGTTATCTGTAATTCCATATGTAACCCATTGTAATTTAGAATTAATTAATGCCCATTTATACAATGGCATTGCTGTAAATCTCAACAAGAGTGATGTGCTCTGAGATAAAACACACTTAAGACAGCAGATCCAAACCAAAAATCACTGCATTGTTTTAAAATACAATTTGGGATATTTGCTTACTATACCAAATAAAAATGATCTAAAGTGATAATTGGCCAAGAATTTGTCAAGATCCTAAAATTATATAAAACTTAATGAACAGTAATCTCTGTCCTTATACACGGATGACAGGAGTTATATCTGTTCTTATCACTCTGCTGCAATAGGCAAGCAGTAAAATTCTCAATAATAATCATAGACTAACAGCCATACTCATGCAAAATAAAAGTATTTTTCCTCATGTAAAATGCTATTAGCCATATTTGAAGGCATTATGTTCTGATATCATTTTTCCATTTCACTAAATGACAGCCATTAAATGCAATGGCAACTGCATGACAGGGATATTTTTTATTACTTCAAAAGGAAGAAAAGGATTAAAATGAGTTTATTCAAAAGTGTGATTTGTCAATTTTTTCTTATCAAGGGCTGTGTGGGACAGCTTTAAACCTAAACACTGTGATCTGACCTCCTATTTGAATAAGTTAATGTGATCCAGTGTTCTTAGAAAAGAAGTGAAACCTATCTTTTATATGCAGAAGTCCCAGGAGGAATTTATGCTTTTATACGGTCAGCTGCAAGGTGCCATTTCCTTTTCATCATTCCTGCTTTTATCATATTGTACTTCTTGACAGCTTAGAGGTTCTTTTTAGAATCTGGTGGATGAGCAACTATATAGAGACATTTTTTGTATGAAGGATTCCTTTCCAGCCTCCAAGGCTTTACAGTCAAACAGAATTCTGCTGTCACAAATCCCTCTCATATTCAAGAGGGACTAATCACCATATTTGATAGAGCAAGCATCTTACCTAAACATCAAACAGAACTACAAATTACCACTCCAGAGCATTAAAGAAGGATTTTACACACTTCAGGTTCTCGCATTATACATCCTAGGAACAGTAGTGAAAAATTATTTCATATATGTACATCCTCAGAGAGGTAACATCTAGCTGGACAAAATATGGCTCATTAGGGATTTCCTTGGAAGGCTTCTCCTCCTCCCAGCAGCTGTTTCTCTCAGGAGATGCTGCACAGTGCATAGCTGCCTTTTTTTAGTGTTCTTTGCACATATTCTCCCACTTGCTTACACTAATTTGCATTTGAAAGCATTTATATAAAAAGTTGTGGTGATTTAAAGGCCAGTACATTAATCAGAAAAATTCAATCCAAAAGTATAAATTAATTTAGTATCCTTTTAAACCACTGTTTTAAAGCTCTGGCATCTCTTGGCTGACTACCTGTAGAAGCTTATCCCCTCTAGGGTAGAAAATTCTCAAGGCTTCAAAGCAGGAACTGTAAGTTTTGCAGACCAACATTCTCAGCTAACCTGGAGCAACTCTGACTTGTACAAAACAAAGCTGGTTTCTACTGGCTGTAAATATCATTCAGCTGAAAGCTCACAAATCAAATAATTACATAGATCAATATTGGACCTTCCATGTAAAAAGCAACCTGAGACAGAAACCTTGAAAGTTGAGTCTCTCAAACTGAGCTCTTCACAGTTATGGGTAAAACTTTTTTGTGTGATAATTTTAACACTGCAAAATGCAAACTGTTCCATCTTTCAGTCTGTAGGCCAAGAAGGTATTTTGGTGTAGAATCATACTGGCAAAAGCGTTACTCCAATTACCTCAAGTAATGAAAAACTAGTGTGGCGTAACATCAAAAATCCACAGGGGCCATATCTTTACCCTTTTCTTCTGCTACTAAACTGCTGTTATATATTCCAGAATTATGGTATCAACAACAGACAGACTTCCCTTGAACATTTTTGCTACTCAGGACAGCAGATTAATATTTTATACTTAAGTTCTACCTAAAAATATTTCTAACTCTGGGACAGACACATGGTAGTTGAAAATAGTTCTGCTGACTCCAGCTCTGCTAATCTGCTTTGAGCCAGAGAAGAACTGCACAATTCTTAAATTCCCCTATTAAAAAGGGGGCAGAAAATCAATAAGAACAAATGTTAATATGTGTTGTTATCACACATCATAAATGATTCCTTTTCTCTGCCCCAAGACTTCCCTGAATCTGCCTTGGTCCCAAGTGCAGAGTGACATTTCAAACAATAAATCACCCGAACAGCACCATTCAGAGGGAAACACTTCCAGGCATTCCAGCCCTGCACTGCAACCCCGTTTCTGTCTCTGTGGGTTTGCTATGAAAACCAGACATGAAGAGGTCACAAAGACTGCCTTTGTCTGGGGACTGGCAGAGGAAAGCTTTCAAGCACATTTGGCTTTACCATTTATCTCCATTCCTGACCAGCTGCAAACACCTGTTTACACAAAAGCTGTTAACTTGCTGAAGCACTCCTGACTAGTTTATACTGCTGGTTTTTTCCACATTTCACATTGTTGATTCGAACACATGTGCTCTGTAGCCCTCACATCCACAGCTCAGCAGCCAGTCCCCGGTTTAATGTGTGCAGTGACATAAAACAACAACTGTTCAAGATAGCAAAGAAAATTATCTGAGCACATGAATTCTTTCCTAGCCAAAAGCAAACCACAGATTAGTGGAGACATCCAATTAAATACCTTATTGAACACTTAAATTAAAAAACCTTAAAATATACATTGCACTGACAAGAGATACAACTAATTGCTGAAAAATGGGGGAGAATTTCACAAAGTCATCTTTTTTCTTTTAGGAATCTATTTAAAGTATTGTTCCCCAATGCACACTTTTCTTGTCCTTTATTCTGTACTCGAGCAAGCAAACTTTCTTGATCAGCCAAAGGGAAAGGGCAACTTGAAAGCTTCAAATGGATTTCAAGGCTTGTGTTTTCCACTATTGAAGAGATGCCCAGGTTTGTGCACCTACACAGACAGGGGTACCACACAGGTGTTCCTTAGGATTCTCTTCTTGAATGATGCTGTCACAAAAAAGGCAAGTAATATTTCATATATTGCTACACCACACATCATGAGGGTGATCAGAGGGATGGAGCAGCTCTGCTGGGAGCAAAGGCTGGCAGAGCTGGGATGGTTCAGCCTGGAGAGGAGAAGCTCTGGGCTGAGCTCAGGGTGGCCTTGCAGGGCCTGAAGGAGCTGCAGGAAAGATGCAGAGAGACAATTGACAAGGGCTGGAGTGCCAGGACCCAGGGAATGGCTTCCCAGTGCCAGAGGGCAGGGCTGGGTGGCATCTTGGGCAGGAATTGTTCCCTGGGAGGGTGGGCAGGCCCTGGCACAGGGTGCCCAGAGCAGCTGGGGCTGCCCCTGGATCCCTGGCAGTGCCCAAGGCCAGGCTGGACACTGGGGCTGGGAGCAGCCTGGGACAGTGGGAGGTGTCCCTGCCCATGGCAGGGATGGCACTGGGTGGGCTTTAAGGTCCCTTCCAACCCAAACCTCCTGGGATTCCATGATTATATATTTGTGTGTGTGTAACATGCTTTACCATTATCAATATAACACACCTTAAATTAGCCTTCCCATACGAGAAAATTTCAGCAGTTTCACTGGAAACAGTGACACACTTCCATAGCTGAAAAGTATTTCTTTGTTACTGAACTTTTTTTCTAAGTCTCTGTTTGAGCAATTCCTGATTACTGTATGAACATAATACAGTGGGTTTGGCACAGGTCATTGTTTTTGGTGTCAAAATATATGCCAGAAATAAGCCATTTGAGACAAATAATATGCTAAGTACTTATTTATGACATAGGAAACGCACTAAAGTAGGTTCTGTAAATGTTTTTCAATATTATTAGAGTTGAAAGCAAAAGCTCTCAAGTGACTAAACAGAATGATGTTGACAGCGACTTTTATGTCTATAAGATAATTTGAAAAATAAACCACCTTTTTTCCACCAGGGTAACCTTAATTATTATACTTGGTCCATTTATTTCACAAGAACACCCATTTTACAAGTAAATGCATATTTTATTCTGAGTTTTTATGAACAATCCTTATACATTGATGTATATTCTAGTCAAAGAAAGCAATCTTACTGAACAATAGTTACATCAATTGCATCATATTCATATTTACTTAAAAGATTCAGCACTTATAAAAAGCTCAATTTTAATCAAACAGCATCAAAATAGTCACAACTGTCAGGTTTGATAGCTTTCCAATTCAAGTAAGATAAACTACTTACTCATTGACTAAATCATTTCCAGCCCCAATTTGTGTGTGTTCGGACTTTGCAATTTAGAATGACAGCAGTGCAACCTGTCCAGAACTAATTGCTATAAATATACCAGATGCTGTAAAAACCTGGACATATTCCTTTTAAGGGAAAATGAAGCAAATACCATAAGAATGCAGAAATGAGTGATTTAACAGTGTAACCTTTATTTCCAGCATTATAGGTCAAATACATTTCATAGAAATCTGGACACTTTGTTCACTTTTAACCAGAAGCTGGTGCCCTTTGAGCAAACCTGGACATTTATAGTCCTGTTAGGGTCAAGATATTAACAAAAAGAGAACTGAGTGTGCACCTGGGAACATCTTCACACGTGGGTGCCAGCAGGAAGATTCTCCTTTTTTTGCTTCTTACTACAGCTAAGAGCAGACCCATTAAATGATAAAAAATGAACACGCCACAGTCTTTAATATATCACATCACAGAAAACACACTCAAGTCAGAAATAAAGTCTGACTTGACTCAACTGCCACCTGAGTTGAAGCACCTTGAGGTTGTGACCTCAAGTCAAAACTACACATAGGAGTTGAGCGTTGAACCAAATTTTGTTTCCCCTATCAGGTTTGTCAGATAAAAACCCTCAAGAACACATGAGAAGCAATGAAATATACCCAATAAACCAGGTATTTCTAATGAAGAGGCAAGTTTTACAAGGAGTACTGCCATAACCTATCATGATTTATTGAATTCTTTTTAAGCACAGTGCACATACTATCTTGGCATGCCACTAAATGCTGAGATGTGAAATTCATGCTAATTGCCTGGTATGCCTTATGATTTTTTTCTACTCATGTTTAAAGGTAAGAAATGGCCAGCTGCACAGGCATGAGCTATATAGCATTAAACAGCTGGTGGAAATTCTGCTTTAGGTGAAATCATGATTAATGCAAGCAAACAGAATCAGTTTTGCTTCCCTTGTCTTCAGTTATCACATGATTAATTACCAAATGTACAAATATTTATACTCAAACATTCCTCTACTACTTTTATGGGTGCAAAGCTAAGGATGAGAGCCAGAAACAACAAAATTCCTGTTTACAGGAGATTGTTGGCTCAAGCCAGACAACACAACTACAGACACCTGCAGGCCATGCTTTATTTTCAGATGGGCTTCTTTTATCATAGTTATTAAATGCTTCCAAACCCCAATCTGCTGCAGCTGTTATTTTTTGGAACACTCATATGTACATTCAAAATATTTGCCAACCATTATCATAGAATCTTTGCATCAGTTGCCTTTCAGGGTCCAAACCCATATGATTGGCAAGGCAAATATGCATTTAGCACTCACAGTTTAGCACTTAACCAGATGCTTTAAACTCAGCACATTTCTTTACAATATTCAGGGTGTGTGTCCCCTTCAGATATTTTCCTGCAGATAGAGAACACCAGATACCCTTCAATAGCCTCTTTCAAGCCCAGAGTTTCTTCAGAGCATAATATTAAAACTGCTTTTTCCACAGAGAGAAAATTGCTTGTGAAAATAAAAACAAAGCAGTCTTCAAAGCTAAACAGGCAGCTCGTTATTACTGCAGGGACAGAAAGCACAGTGTGGATATCTTTTTAAAGGTGTTCCTCCAGGACACATGAAATACATCAGGTAATTTCAGAGCAAATCTGTCAAAGATCTAGATTTCACAGGAGTACAAGATCTGGTCTGTAATATCTCCTCTGAGACAACAAATGCAAACAACAGAGCAGATTTGTAATTGATGCTGACCTGCAGCTAAATCTGGTCATTCAAACTGTACCAACAAAATCCTAATTTGAACATAAGTACATCTAAATCCATATAACATACAAAGAGTTCAACAATTAGGTTTCCTTCACAAGCTTTTAGTGTCCCCAATTTCAATTTTGATACAAGCCGCATTTTTTTTTTGAGAATCTATAATCTGCTCCATGCCTTAATGATACCTAAATATTTCTCTCTCAAACCACCAGTGACTTAGGGTCTTTTGTTAAAACACATGTGATAAAGGCTGATATTTTTGTTGTTTGGAGCAGAGAATTACAACAGTAATGAATAAAATGTGAATAATGGTAAGTAAAAGTTTTGAATGAAATGTTACACATAAATAAGACATTTGTTTTTTCTTTTTTACTTTATGGATCAAGTCCTCCAGTGTTTCCCTTACTGCTACTTTATGAAACAATTACATTTTTTTAGCATTTCATTCTTCATAACTCTGCCTAAAATCAGAAATTATGAGATCAACACTACTTAGAGTGAATAAATTTCTTGCATTGCAATTGGGTTTTACAACTGGCATTGTCTGAAGGACAAGAGCAATAGGCAAAGCACCTTTGAAGCAAGTGATTTTCAGTGTGTTTATGTTCTAAGCAAGGAGAAAATGCCTTCACAAAACACATGGTAACTTATCCAAGCTCTTGTCTGACAGACAGGAACAGTCTATAGCCATCAGACTGAAGGCATTTCTGTTATACCAGCTGGACAAAAATCACACAGTATCACCTCTGTTACCAAATGCAAAGCACTCAGTCACCAGTCTGTGATATTATTTGGGAAGGTAGAATTATAGAAGACCAAGTACTTAGATATCTTCTGGGAACATCAATCATATGCTAACTGTGCATTAAAATCACAAGCATGGTATCCTAATGGGTTTCTTAGGCAGGGAATTGGGACAACACTCCCAGGGATGCACAGGGTGGGATTGTTGGGGTGTCTGTGCACAGCCAGGAGTTGGACTGGCTGATCCTTGGGGGTCCCTTCCAATTTAGGATATTCTATACCTGAGGACAGGGAGAAATGAAGTTTGAGATTCTGGGAAGTCAACTTGACCTCTCAGAAAAGTATCCCCAAGCACATGCTGTCCTGAGGAGCATTTACTCTGCCAGGAATTCACAAGATGGTGCTAGGGACAAGTAAATGTTTCTCTATCAAGGGATAGGACCTGTAGCAGAATAGACCTCAGATAAAAAAGATATTATAAAGAATTATTTCATTCAATTACTTTTCAGCATGAAAAACAAGCTTATAATTTGGGTGAGGTTTTTATATTTTATCCTAAAAATTACTTCACTCCAGCATTGATTCACTGCTTCAATAACTGATTACAGAAATCAACCTCTTCACAAGATGCACACGCAAAAATATTGCAGAGAAATTTGGCATTTCTAAAACTTATGAATAATTTTACTTTTCAGCTATAGTATAACATGAAGACTGCCATCAAAGGCTAAGAACATATGTTATTTGATGTTTTAGATGAATCATGCTATGCACTAGATATTCTGAAGTCTCATTTTTAAGAGGATCATCAGAGTGAAAGCTCTTAATACACTGCTTTAGTCTGTCAAGATTCCTAATACCTCCAGCCAGATGGGCTGATAGCCTCAAGGTAGCTCTTCCTTGTTCTCACACAATTCAGCACACAGAGCATGGTAACGAGTGCGTGAAGAACTGACAGCCAGAAGGTGTCCCCTGTGAAATGTTCCTCTAAAGTCTGATTACCTCAAGGCCCAGGCACAGTTAATGATGTCGGTGCCACAGCACAGGGCCTCGGGCAGCCCTCTGCTAGGTCACTCTGCAGCACTTTGGTTGCCACGTCTGCCTTTATTGTTGCCTTTAAGCACAAATGCAGTTACTGCCCAGTGTGGCCAGGCTGCTGCAGTCCCCTAATAGAAGCCACCAAATGGGAAATCACAAAATGCAACAATCCTTACACCTGCAAACATCCAGCACTTCTGTGGTGCTCTCTAAAATTTAAAATATCACTTTTAGCATTACTGTAAAAGGAAGGAATAAATACTTGAGGCAAAGACACTCAAAATTGCACCTCCCTGAAATGAGTAATCCCTAACCCTAAGAATAAGAGTTTGCAGACTGTCAGTCTAACAGCATTGTATGCAGGTTGTGTGGGAAGGTTCTGGCACTGGGGGGGCTTCCTCTGTGAGAAGCTGCTGGCAGCTTCCCCCAGGTCTGGCAGAGCCTGTCCCAGGTGGCTCCAGGACACACAGCGCTGGGCCCAGCAGTGACAGTGGCAGCACCTCTGGGTGACATTCAAGAAGGGGGAAAACCCTGCAGAATTGCAGAAGTGAGAACACAGAAAAGGAACAGCTCTGCAAACCCCCAGGGCAGTGCAGAAGGAGGGGCAGGAGCTGCTCCAGGCGCTGGAGCTGAGCTTCCCCTGAGCCCAGGGAGAGGCAGCTGTGCCCCTGCAGCCCCTGGGGGCCAGGATGGATCAGAGACCCCCCTGCAGCCCCTGGAGGGCCCCACACTGGAGCAGGGGGTGCCTGAAGGAGGCTGTGACCTTGAGGGAATTCCATACTGGAGCAGCTCCTGTCAGGGATCTGCAGGCCCATGGGGACACGAGCTCACACGAGCAGGTTTGCTGGCAGGACCTGTGACCCCAGGGGTGACCCAGGGCAGCCTGATCCCGAAGGACTGCAGTCCATGGCAAAGGGCCCTGCAGCCCACAGGAAAGACTCACTTTGGAGAAGTTCCTGGAGGACTGTCTGCTGCTGGAGCAGGGAAAGGCCTCCTCTCCTTGAGGGAGAGGGAGCAGCAGAGAGGTGATGAACTAACTGTAGCCCCCATTGCCCCTCTCCCTGCCCCACTGTACCACAGCTGGGTACACAGAAATGAGACACTGGGGGACTTCAGGCCCATCAGTGATCCAAGGCTGAAGTACATAAAAAATTACCACTGCAGCAATTTAGTTTTGAAGAGGAAGGAGAGAGATGGAAGAAGCCACAGTGAGCAGAGAATTAGGACAGCGAAAGTACTGAAATAGCTGCAGTGAGGAATGAGCAGTGGGACCTTACCAGGACAGCACGCTCTGGACAACTGTTCCATGTCTGGTTCAGAGCCAGTGCAGATTTTTCCACCCTCAAGTATTCAAGGAAAGAACTGATATTCAACAGAGCAAAGTCCTACATGTTCTTAGAAGCAGATGCAAACTCAAGAAGTAGGAGTACGGAAGAAGAGAACTTAAGTGGACAACTCTGTTGTTTTGTTTTATTGTTACTTGGAATACAATCCTGTAACACTTTTATTTAGCATGTTCAAAAACTTTTGGTGAATAACATCCTTAGTGGTCACTTGTCTATCAGGCCCTATTCTCTCAAAGACTTATGCTGGCTGTCTATTGAGAGTGGTCTGAATGGCCTCATAAAATTCACAAATATACAAACTAAGGTCTATTTCTTTTTAAAGGAACTGCAGCACATTTTTAAGTCCTATTTCTTTATATCAAAGGGTTCCAGAGCAAAACACAGCTCCAAGAAGTAGCCACAGCAGCCACTTGCTAGGATTGCAATCAGCACTAAACCAGTGTTTAACAACACCTGCACTTGCTGCCCCTGGGGCTATCAGTAAATAGCACCAGTGAAATATGTCACAACTAAACCAGGAGCGATTGCAAAATACTTCTCAGAAGAAAAACTAAAACAGAGATAAAAGTCCCACAAAAGAACTTGATGCTATTTTGTTCAAGCCACAGAAGAAGATGAACAGAGAAGCCTGTAAAACTCTGGATGCAGAATCTCACTAATTGCTTTACAAGTGTCAAAACAGCACAGAAAAGGAACAGCACAGAACCACCGTTTCAACTTCCACACATGTTCCTACGCCCAGTGAAAGGATGAGGAAGTTTGCAGTCATGACAGCCCTGTGCACGTCTGAGACAAACTGCCAGACTTTGCTACCATCTAATGAAACTAAAAACAGTCAGGGCAGAGGTCATGTTTGGTCTCTCACTGGTAGCACAACGAGGTCATTATAAAAAGCAACATCAAAGCATTTATTACTACATCTATTACTTACTTGGACACTGTTTTCCGCAACTCTATCCTTTTGAAGAGGTGCTCTGTTAGTTTTCAGGCACTTGTAGTCCCAGATTAAACTCACTTCCAATCTTTCTTCCCTTATGACACTTTAGAAAAGAGTGGCAGGTGGTGGCATCCAGCAATCTGCTGCCATGCCTGGTTAAGTCCCAGAGTCCAGTGACCAGCAGTGTGTGGGTTCAGATTTGCTGTGACAGGAGACTTAATCCTCAGCAAAGTATAACCAAAAGGCTTCTGAACACTTGATTTAGAAGATGGTGAGAAGACCTTCACCTTTTTTTTTTTCCTTTTCTTATATGACTCCTACTCCTCTTAGGGGGTTAAGCTCATTCTAGTTAAGTCCCATTTTTCATATTTCACGTAACATGCTCCTAAATTTGAGAAAACTGCACAGCTGAGTCTGCTATAAGGAGGTACAAATACAACACAAAATAGAAGGGACACACAAGGGTAATATAGTTAAGATATGAGAGTTTACAGCTTACAGAATCCTAGGGGAAAGGCCAACATCAAAACCTTGAAAACTCTTAAGGGGATTGCTCAAGGTGTGAAGAAAACAACATCCTTTATGTGTACTAACGATTATTTTACCTTTTACATTGCATATTTTCATATTTGCATGTGAGAGTCTCTGCAGCAACAACAGAAACAAATGACAAAGTGACTACTCTCAGAAATCCTGAGGTGGGAATATCCAGACTGACCAATACTGTTCACATGGGAAGACTGTGCTGTCCCCTAGATCCTTACCTTAATTATCTCCCTGCCTTTCATTGTATGAAACCAGCCTACAAACATTTTACTGTAAAATTAAATGTCTGGCATTTCTAAGATCCCTCTGTGGCAGCACTGCTGCTTTCCCCACTGGTGTAGGGCAGCAAGAACAGTGGTTGCTGCTCCATTGCACCCACCACCACAGTGCAGCTCTACGATACGTTGGCACTACCTAGTGCAGGAAAAGGTGCAAATCCCTGAGTAATTTAATCCTTCCAGCTGCCAAAACACAAACCTCAGAGGCTGCAGATTCCTCTCCTTTTAAGGTTTATGTTCAAACCTTACACAAAGCAGCCACAATAACATATTGAAGGTAAACCCCATATTTCATCACAGTTATGGAATTTTCTTG
This sequence comes from Dryoscopus gambensis, assembly GCA_013389985.1. NCBI lineage: Eukaryota > Metazoa > Chordata > Aves > Passeriformes > Malaconotidae > Dryoscopus > Dryoscopus gambensis. The sequence continues at coordinate 95,723 of WEIT01008868.1, read as the reverse complement.
CAAGCACGTAGCCAGGCATTAAAATTGCACTTCCATTGACATCATAAGCACTCAGACTCTCTGAGTGACACAGAATGACTCCTCTGGGGCTGTTAGCACACGGATGGAAGTCTGAGAGACACTTCATTGACACTGAAACAGCTCCAGTGCCTGCAATGTGATGGTAATGACTCCTCTGGGGCTGTTACTGTGTCACTAGAAATAAAATGAAACTCTTCCATTGATGTTACAAAAGCGCTTACACCGCTATCAGGAGTAAAAACCCCAGGAATGTAGCAATAAAAAATGAAATTATTAAGCTAAAAAAACCCAAAAGCTCAAGTGTTCAAGGAAAACAAATTTTCAGGAGACCTGTGTGTTTGTTTCAGCTTCACTGAAACATGTTCATACATAAGAATACTGCCAAAAGCCCAACAAACACATCCACCCCCTCACAGATAAGACATCAGCAGGCGCAGATGAAAGGAATGCCTAAAATTGCTCCTCATCCTGAAACTATAACAAAGGTACTGGTCCTTTATGAATTGTACTTATAAGAAACTTTGCCTTTACAGTACTTCAGTAGCAATAAAAACGTTAATTTATGCTTCATAACCTCTCAAGAAAAGTAATGAATGGTTAGGAGTCAAAACAAGTGATATTCGGTCTGTGGTGTTTCATTATTTACTTGAACTGTTTGGCAAATACTTGTCAGACAATGTACATTCTGCAGTCCTAACCTTCAAAAAATAACGCTCATGGGAGGACTGCTACTGTATTGATTATCTGAGGTCACACACTAATTATCAATCCACGTGTGATTTGTTGAACTAAAGTAACAAATCCAATTAGCTTTCCCCAGTTACACATAACTGGCAACTTAGACTTATAATACTGTTATAAACCATGAACAAGGGGCTTTTTGTGTATAGCATTTCTTAAAAAACAACTCTGTGTTTTTCTCTTTACAGCCAGGTCATGGGTTCAATTTTTCTGTTAAAAAGGTCCCCTCAAATAGATTCTCCAAGGACTGCTCTTGTGTTTGGTACGGGATTGCCAGGATCACAGACCCAGTGCTGAGGGCCCACATTCTATAACCTAGAAATCCACCAGGAAAAGTTTAGGAAAGCTCACAACAGGCAACAAACACAAACCAAAACTGCAATTAATTATAAATTAATTAAAAGCAACAGGAAGGTCATAGCATATACATATATTGGTATGATGCAATACTTAGAAAACAACTTGCCCACGAGAAATAAATCCATCAAGACAGACTTTTCCCTGCAGCAGAAACTCAAGAAAAGAAAGAGGGGCAGAATAAAAAAAAAAAACCAAAAACCAAACCAAAACCAACAAAATACCAAACCAACCAAAAAACTCCACTAGTACTAAAGGAATTATCAGCAAAGATTAGATTAGAAGACCATCAGGTCCCTTGCTCTTATCAACAAGCTTCGCTTGTTGTCGGGACAGGTGGGGTCAAGACGACTCAGGAAAAAACCTGAGAGAAGGAAAATCAATTTGCAGTTTGCGGAAACAGGGACTGCTTGAGATACCAAACGTGTGTATTGCTCTGAGACTCACCGGGTACAAGAATCCACATATTGAGTAAATATCATGATAGCTGAAGGGAAAGAGAAATCCAAAGTTTCTGAACAGGTGTAAGAAAAAAGCCAACAACATGGGGAAGCATTTCCCAACATCCTCAGAGTGGATGGAGAAAAAGAAGGATTGCAGCTGGCCAGTTCCATGTATCCTTAAGGCACATTTGTGGGCAGGAAGACAAAAAAATGCAGAATTGTGTATGTTTCAGTAGCTGTGAAGAATGTTTCCCTTCTAATACTGATGGAAGAGAGGTACTAAGTAATTACACTGATGGGCCAAGCGAAAAGCTGCTGAAAAATCCATCACCAATTCAGCAAAGCCTTTAACTAGCACGGGAGTTCAGCAAAGGATTAAAACACATGCTTAACTTTAACAGTCCCCAAACTTGACAGAAACCACCATGACTTCAGTAGATAACAAAGGAAAAAGCAAGGGAACAGACCAGTAGCTTTGTCTGAAACAAATGCCAGCTTCAACACTTGCACCCCTGCCCAAAGCACACAGCTCAGCTTTAAAACGTGCAGTCAACTAAGACACACAGTGAGAGCGATCTCTGAAAAGAGTATCCTTATGTGCACCTAAGCACATGGAGAAATCACTCAGGAGCACGGCCTTTCCAGCACTGGGACCTCTCCAGCTCAGCCCTTGGAGCAACACAGCAGCTCTTCTCCCAAGGATGGGAACACTTCATTACCAGCAATAAGGCAGGGCCAGCACTGCCACAGTCAGGATTTCCCGTGGAATTCTCCATCTCCTCCCACAAAAACCACAGCCAAAGGAACCCCAGCCCACATCACTGTGCCCCGTGCAGTGAAGAGGCAAAGGACAGCATATGTCCCCTCCAACTGCAGCTGCCCAAACTGGACCCATCCCAAGCTGGCCCATCCCTCTGCCTCCACTGCCCGTGCCAACACCCCTGCCTCACCTACAGCCTGCACAGGGGGTCCCAGGACGAGGTGCTGAGATGCCACATGTCCCCACCAGCGTGTGCCTTCCAGGAGGTTCCAGGCAGAGCTGCGAGGTAACTCTGCTCCATGCACACTGACACTACAGGATAAAAAAATGAGGAGTCTTTCCTCCCCTTTTCCAAGCTGTTTTAAATAGCACCCGGGAAAGGGAGTAGCTTTACCTCCCCCTCTCACACCAATCAGGCCATGCTAACCCAGAGCAGCTGAGTGTGCCCTGGTGTTCCCCATCCCCTGCCCTGCCGGAGCTGAGCTCATACAGCACCTGTGGCACTTTGCTGCAGGCAGCTCCTCACTTGCCCAGGAGAAACTGCTCCAGGTTCCATCTCTGCTGAGGAAAAACCATCTCCAGGTGATTCTCTAGTGCAGTTTGGCAGGGATAGGGTGCACTTGCCTCCTGTGTGAGCTGTGTTCTCTGTGAGATGGGTGCCTCGTGGCCTCCTCCTTGCTTTAAAGCCAGAGCTGGGATTTGGGATGTCATTTGTACAGGGAAATGATGGGAAGCCTTGTTTAGTCAAGTATTTTGTGTTTAATGAAACTCTGGATGTAGACTTAAAAATAGAGTTGGTTTCCTTGGAAAAGAGAAGAGAGATCTCAAACTCTCCATTTTTAACTAGAAAGGTTGGACTTTCACAGAAAATTCTAAGCCTTGTTGTAGACTTGCTCTCCTTGAGTATGAAATTTTACACTTCTAAAAGCTCAGAAGCTGTCTCAGAATGAGTGAGTTGTTCTCTATTAGATCCATGGGAAAAGCTAGTGAAAATTAATTGTTTAATACTTTAGGTACTTGAAAATTAGTAAACTGGGAAAAAGATAAATAGTTCTGTTACTGATACCATTAACGTTGATGGAACTGAAGAGGTTGTATTCCTTTTGATGCTCCATACTTGGGTATGCACTGGTGGCTGCCTGGGTAATACAAATTTATTCCCTATTGTTTGGTGTCATAAACTGGACCCTTCACCATCACTGCTCTGCTGTGGGTAAATTTTAACTCGACATTCCTCACCAGGGCATTACAAACCGCCAGGTATTTGTTATGTTTGCCAGTGTATGCCTTGTGTAATATTCACACTGGCTTTAGATGGGTTTTGAAGGGAGTATTTCTATTTATTTATTATTATTTTTATTTTAAACATGGATGTAGCTAAGTGGGTTGTATTTGATAGCAGATGTTATCTTAAAGGAAATACTGTGGTAATAAAACAGTTGTGTGGCAACAGTGAACTTAATACGTTTAATGAATGTGATCCATAAAAGTCTTGTGGGGATATAGGTTGTATGTTGCAGGAGATGAAATAATCAGTTGCAGTTACACACTGGTAAAAAATGTCCAGCTTTTTGTGTATTAGTTTCATGTTTCAGCACTGCCTGGTCTTCCTCCACATATGCTAGGACATAGAATATTAAACCCTGCGACATTTTAAATAAAAACTCTTGCTTGTAGCTTTCGTCTGTTTGCTAATGCTGCCGTAGACTATTTGAAAATGAAAAAGCTTCACATTAGTCTGCTTAGGTTGTTAGAACAAGAATCTGCCAAAACAACTTGATTATCTCTTCATATCGTTGGCCTCACCTGATATTTTTATTTTTATCCTGCATTAGTTTCTCAGAGAGTCTGGAGTTTTATTTTAGGCTTAGATGGCAACACCAGTGTCCTGTTAATTCAGGGCAGCTCCTTCTTTCTACTCTTGCTGCAATTCTTTCACGACTCTACATATAAAATATATATATATATATATATATATATATTATTTTCAGGCACAAAAGCAGCTTGAATGCAGCAGGTTGAGCAGCAGAATGATGCAAGCACTGGTGGGTTTAGAACTGTCATTGCAGTGTTTGCCATGCAGTGATGAAGACGTGCAATCTCCCCAGCACAAGTCTGGGAGCCTCTGCCAGCTGGCTGCCTGCCCTAACCTCAGGGAATTGTAATAAATGATGCCCGAGCAAATGGGCACCATCTGGGCAAAGCTCAAGTGAGCTTGTCTGGACAAGGCTCCAGGGTCATGTAAACGAAATGCACTTTAATGTTAAGATGCATCTGTGAACGAACAACTCCTCCTTCTGTAACTCTGGCTGGGTCCAGTGCAGGTGCAGAGAGCTGGCAGTATTTATAGACTACCTAGAATTTAGAGATTTTTAATGATGCCCATTGTTTACATGTATAAACAGCCAGCTCTGATGCCCATATTTCAAAGCAGCCTTGAAAACAGAAAGCCTGGAGAAGAAGTGAAAAGGGAGGGGAGCAGCCGCAGAAGTGATTTCCACTGGGTTTATTCACACCTGTTGAATCTCTCTGATTTTTACCAACACAAATCCCAGTGCTTTGCAGTAGTACTGGTACATTTGGTAGGACTTCCAGAGTTTTGAGTGCAAAACACAAGTCCTGCACTTACAATACCAGGTGAGAAGAAAGTGTTGTTTTAGCAGCTGCAATTTAATCCGTCGTCCAAGGCCATCTCTTTTGAACTCCGTGCTGGGGTTGATTCCAGATTTAATTTTTCTGCTTCTGATTGTTTTTATACAGTATTTTACTTTTCTCAAGCCATTTGTATTTTGATAAGATACGGGAGGGTTTGTATTTTTTGATCTTGTTCACTAATAGCTTTCAGACGTTAGTTAATTATTTTGAATTTAAAATAACGTGTGATTCTTGGAATGTTCAGTTACTTTGCCTGTGAAATTTTTCTCCAGTCTGTGCTTGATGGTAAAGGCCCCTTTGAAAGAACTCCAGAGTAAATCTGTGTATCCCTTGGAAGTGTGGAAATCTTGGCTCTTTAGCTGTACTTCTGACTCCCTGGATAACATTTTTTCTATACAAAGCCATTAGTCCTGGCACAAATTTTCACTAATATGAATATTTTTCTTTTTAAATTTTGTCTTTATGCATAAATACATTGTATATGCCAGTGCTGGATGTTTCTGGAAACAACACCCCCAAAACTTCATCTGTATAATGTTGAAATTTCATAAAACTCCACACAGTGAAGACAACTGTAAGTCAACGTTGTCAATTATGGATGATTCAAGTGTTACAGTCTTTCTTAAAGATATGAAAGAACTTTCGATTCCTGGTTCACAGCTTCGTATTGAAACTTCTCTGACAGGTTCTGACAGCACAGTGACAGCCACGAGCAGCATTGCAGTTCCCAGCCCGTCACACACACACACCCCCACCAGATGGATTTCTGTTTGTGCTTTCCCCTGCTTTTAAAAGCACTTTACACCTGCACTGGGAGTTAGTTCTGAGTGTGCGCCCAGGAAGGGAGGACGTTCTGCTCCTGCTGAGCGCGGTTCAGTTTTCTATCCCGCGCACGCACTGCCTCCCCTGCCCTTGCAGTGTGCTGCCCCTCGGTGTGTTGGGGGGCTCTGGGGGCTCCCAGGCAGCAGCTCCCCCCGCTGAAACTCCGGCATCATCCTTTCCACGCAGCCAGTGCGAGCTCTGCTGAGCTGCTCCGCTGGAAGTCATTCTGCATCTCGCGGGAGACGGATTTCAAATCATTCCTCCCAGGGCAGCTGGGGTGAAGAATTTGTTTGGGAATTAAGCAGATGCCCCTCAAAACTATGCACTTCCTTTTAAAATCCAGTTGCCATAGCAACTGTACAGCACTTTTTCTCTCAAACAAAGCACTTTTTTTGTGTATTAGGAAGCTTGCACTCCAGGAGAGCAGCTGATTTACTTTCCCTGAGGAAACACACCATATGACTTGTAAAATGTCAGGCACTGAAGAATACAAACTGGAGTTATAAAACCACATTAGAAATAAAATAGCTTATATCTCCTCTGGGTTCTTCACTTTTTTTTTCTTTTTCTTAATAAATGTGAAGATTAAGTCAAAATTTAGCAATGACAGTATTGAGGTACTGGCTCTGATAGATTGTGAACTATGAAAGGGTTGAATGCCAGATCTTAGAACCCTCAGGCATCTGTAAATAACCATCACTAAGAAACCTACAGCTGCCACTTTTATGTTTTCTACTAAGATGATGCTGATTGGTAAATACCATGTAATGAGTACCAAGCTGCTGAATTCCAGATGCAATTGTTTAAGGATCAGGTTCTTGCCCAATGACAATAAAAGTTGCAATTTTTTACCCTCCTCTACATTATTTGAGAAACTGTTTACAAGAGCCTGAAGTGACAGGACCCAGGGAATGGCTTCCCAGTGCCAGAGGGCAGGGCTGGATGGGATCTTGGGCAGGAATTGTTCCCTGGGAGGGTGGGCAGGCCCTGGCCCAGGGTGCCCAGAGCAGCTGTGGCTGCCCCTGGATCCCTGGCAGTGCCCAAGGCCAGGCTGGACACTGGGGCTGGGAGCAGCCTGGGACAGTGGGAGGAAAAGCCTTACAGGAGAAGTTTTCTTATGGAAAGTAGATCAAACACCTGCCTACGGCTGGTTAAAACTGCAAGACTTATCCTCCTCCTGTAGAGTTAAGACCCCACTAGCTCCCCAGCTGAATGGACAGGGACCATGAAAATTAGCATGGAAATGAGTAGATTCCAACTTTGTGAACCTTAGCAGGTGATAGCAGAGGCTGGTGATGAGTTTCTTACATCATCAGTGATATGCATCAGCACTTCTCCACACTTGTCTTCAAAGCTTGCTTTGCACTTCCTCACTCTTCTCCAGTCACGCTGTCTGCATAATTTCCACTTTTCTTTTGTAATTGGGGAACTCCCCTTTACTCTGTATTCACCACCAAGTATTTTCTTGACCAGGAAAAATAGATTTCCCACAGAGCTTTATTTCAGACAGAAGGCAGTAATCACACTTCTAGAAAGCAAACAGCGTCAGATAGTTTCGTCTGACAGAGTCTGAGCAGAATTAGACTCTCACATATTATTTATAAAATAATATCCAGAAAGAACAAATGCAGAAGGTACCAGTGACCCCAACATCTGAAGGCATGAGGATGCCTGACTTGCACTGATTGGAAGGTCTTGGGTTGCGGGGGCTTCAGAAGGCTTCAAGTCTGCATTCCCAATAAATTTAATTACCTGGAGATCAGAAGTTAAGTGCTGCTCGTGTTTGCCTCGGAAGTCATTTGGCACTGACTGCATCTTTGCTAACCCTGTTAGAATTGCCAGTGCAGTACAGGGGAGAGGAGTCTCAGCACGGTGTGTGCCCTGTGTCCATCACCCAGAGAGCAAATACCTGTTTGTGCTTTGGCTCCACTGGTTTAATTGATGGTCATTAAATGTAGTGGCTCTGTTACTTAGGAGGGCTGTTGCACTCCTCACACGTGCTAATTTAATAATTGTGGCTGCTCACGTTTTCATACTAATTTGTTGTTAGAACTTTACTAGGTCAGGGGTAGAGTTCTTTTCCTCCTGAAATGGTTTTTGGGAGCACAGCTGGGCCAGTGCTCTTGTGTGTGAAAGCAAATGATAACTTGCAGTCTGTATTGCGCAGTAATCCACCAAACACCCACATCAAATTATCCCAAAATTCATCTTTCCCTGCATGTGTCTATAGAACTGTATCTCTTCTTGCAGCAGAGCTACAACCTCTGCATTTCTGTTTTTTACTCCATGAACAATGGACTGGGAGGGACTGAATGGGACATGCAAAAGAGAGGAAATGGTTGGGAAACTTTAGTTTTCAGGGAAGAAATATCTTGTTGAGAATCACAAATGAGCAGACACCAAAACCTGGGAATCTGATGGCCTCATGCAGAGACATCACCAAGGTCATGGCATGAGGCATTGGAAAATTCAGTCTTGTAATTAAAATATTTTGTAAAATATCCATCATGCACTCTTTTGTGTTTGAGTAGAGAAATACATATTGAGCAGTTAATAATCTATTCACATGAACTAGAGTGTCAGTAAGGAAAATTTTATTCACTTTAAGGACAATTGTAAAATTTGGTGGGGGTTAATTATTACATTTCTGTGTTTGTCACCTCCCTAAAGTGAAAAAGTGCATTACTTTCAGTCTCCTAATGAAAATGGCTCTCAGCAATAAACACCTAACACTACTTCCTGCTTGTTTAGTGTTTCAGGTAATAATGTGTGCTATTGCAAAAGCAATTAAGACTCAAAAGATAAAATGTGTTTTGTGGAAATGAAAGGAAAATTCAACAGTATTTTTAATGATTCTTGAGAAACTAAAATTTGGAAAATAAAATTTTGAATGACTTGATTTTGGGTCATTGTTTTCTCAGGGTTACTGATGCAAATAGAATTCAGCCTTCTGTAATTTGTTAATTGAATATTCTTCTCCAGAAATGTCAGCCACTGGTGGTTTACACCAGTGCAGGGACAGGAGCTGGACTTGGATGATCCTTCTGTGTCCCTCCCAACTCAGGTTATTCCATGATTCCGTGATTAATAGTTATCTTCCAAGGAAGATGCAAAACCAAATCAAACCCCAGTATTTCTATGATTTCCAGTAGACCACAGATTGCTAAAACACCATATGAATAATTATGGGTGCAGATTCCAGAGACATATTATCACTGTCCATTTTGTGTGTGGAGAAAAGAGAAAATAGATTTTACAATTCCAATACATGTGGGTTTTTTTGTCCTTGCATATCTTAAAAGTAAATTATGTTTTTCTTTTTTTGTTTGTTTGTTTGGGGTTTTTTTGTTCTGTTTTGTTTTACATTCTATAAGAAACAATTTAAGTTCTTTAAACTCAGGAAAAAATAAATTATATTCGGTTTTAAATTGTGTCTTGGGAGATAGAGCTATTGCTATTAAAAATCAAGACAGGTAGCATAAAAAAAGTGTCTGATTGCTTTCTTAGCAATTCCATTGTTTTCTTTCTGCTTTCAGAAAATTGTCTTGAGATTGGATTTCCCCTTATTCCCCTATACAGTAACATGCAATATAAAGTAATTTTTTTGTTTCAAATACATTTTCTTTTTGGTTCTATGAAGGTTTATTACATAGCACAGAAGCATTTCACCTTTGGAGCACAAGAAGAGTGCCCAGCTTCCGGGCTTAAACAAAACTTTTAGTTTTCACTCACATAAATAATATTTTATATCTCTTCTATTCAGATGATGGGGCCGTTGAATTTCTTCACATTAAAAAAAAAAAATCAGTGTTCACTGTGTTATGGCTCTCAGTATATTAGCACTGAGTATTCTCTTGCTGATGAAACAAGAAATATCACTTTTTTCTTCAACTTATAAATTTCAAGATGAGTAGCAAGAACATTTGTTTTGGCAATGGCTCCTCAGGATATTGAGAACTCTGTGCTCACCTTGTCCTCGGTGCCTTTTGGAAGTGTGGAGCCCCTGTGAACTTCTGTCAGTGCAGTTAATTAGGTTTAAAGCAACACAATCAACCTCAGCAATCAGTTAAAAGCAAGTTGATGTGGAACTCCCTGTAATTGTCTGCTCTACTTCAAACACAAAGGACAGTGATTTAAATATTGGAATAAAAATCTGATTAGGACCTTATGCTGCAAGAAATTTCTTGATCTGATAGATGAGATAAAATTTCATAGTATTTAACAGGATTTGAGCAACCACCTGGGACAGTGGAAAGTGGCCCTGCACAAGGCAGGGACTGGAATGAGATGAGCTTTAAGGTCCCTTCCAGCCCAAACCCTTCTGTGATTCTGTGAGCTCCTGTACCTTATTATAATTGAGCCAAACTATGTTAAGAAATATTGTTATCTGTTCTCTTGCTCTTAAGTTGCTCATTTGAGTGAGGAAGAAATGATTTTATCTTTTATAAGTTGTTATCTATAAAGACAAGTATAATCCTGGACATGAATTGGGATGTCAGAGTTGTTAAGGTTTTAAACAGCAGGATTTTTTAGTGTGGTCTCTGACATTTGGCATGAAAGTAGAAATATATTCTCTAATGAGTAGCACTTCTTTTGGCACTATCACAAGATACAAAATAGATACAATGAAGAGATTACCTAGCTGACCTAGCTGATTATCCTGGTTAGGCAAGTCCTGATTTTGATAGTGAGGTAACCTCAGAGTAACCTCCCAGTGAGGTAACCTCCCATCTCAGTGTGGCAATTTAATACAAAGAAGCTTGTCCATAATGTGCTCTGCAACTTCCTCTGACCCTCTGAAACTGCTGGGGAGGCTCTATTTAACAACTGGACTAAGTGACTTCTACATTAATATTAAAGACATAGAATCATGCCATATTAAAAAAAAAAAAAAGAAAAAGGAAAGGAAAGAAAAGAAGAAAAAACCTTAATGTAAGTTACCTAGCAAAGGTAAAAAAAAAATAAATCCCCCAGTCTTGACTCTCTTATTCCAGTGCACCTGCTTATGTTTATTACCTATCATCTCCTTTTAAAATCATTTTGTACCTTGTATCCACTTGAGAACAGAGAGCGTCTTCAATCAGAAACTGTAAAGTCAAATGAACTTTTAACTTCCAAGTTAAATGAAAAGGTTCCTTTTTAGCTGTGCTGTAGCTTTTAGTGCTAATTTACAGCTGGCATTGTTGGATAATGTTGTAAGGCCTGTGTGCTGCTTGTTAGCCCTGTTATAAGAGTGGCAGTCTTAAATGTTATGTAAATAATTTCGGTTTCAAAGGCACAGGAAAATAGTAACAAAGCTGTTTCAGTGACAGGTACTTGAAGTATTCTTTGTATGCTCCTCAAGGGAGTTTGGTCCTTTTAAGCTCATATAATCAATATCTTTGATATTTTAAACACTTTGCAAAGTGTTACTCACTGAGGCCATCACGATGTTGCTTTAAATGATCCTGTGATACACCAGGAAACTCTTTCTTCCTTCTTTTAGTGCTAAGCCTCCAAGGCCTACATTTCTGTTATTACCACAAAATAAAAGTCCTTGCTAAGCTTTCTGAAATCACTCTGCTTAGACTGCTTCCAGCTGATGTGTTGAAATTTATTCTGAATTACTTCAACTGTGATTTGAAATAATAGTGTGAGTTGTCAGTTACTGAGAAAAGCAGACACTGTGTTTATGCCTGTGTGCTCTGAACATGAACGCTGGAAAGGCTGGGCAGGCGCTGGCCACGGCTGCCCAGGGAGGTGCTGGAGTCCCCATCCTGCAGCTGTCCAAGGAAATGGATGTGGCACTCAGGCCCCTGGGCTGGTGGACACGGCGGTGATGGCTCAGAGGCTGGACTCTGGAAGCCTTCTCCAGCCTCGGTGGTTCTGTGGTTGTTGCTGTCAGCAGCCAGTGGGGCTGGCATAACCAGCTCTCAAGTGTAACTTTCCTGTGTGCCTTACTGTGACATTCCATCTTCAGTCAATTACAGTGTCTGAAAAGATCAAATGGAGATAATTAATGAACTGCATGTCAGTGGATTAGTTCTGTAAAGTGAACATTCTAGTGCTTTCTTGTTACAGATTATGTTATTTATTGCCTTGGGTAGGCATAATAAATTAGGGCTCAGCACAGCAACTTCGTGCTCTAACACCAGCACACTCACACTTCAAGGTTCCAGCTACTTCCTATTTCCTGCTAAACAATTTTATTTTTCTAGTTTGTATACTGTAGGAATGAATTATTAAACAAGCAGGAAAAAAGCTGTACTAAAACCTGCTTGCTTACAAGGGGAGTTGTTGAGGAACTCCTGAAGTGGGTGGGTGGGTGAGCTCCACTGAGGCACCAGCAAGACAGTGTAATTGATTGATTGATTGATTGGTTGATTGATTTAGAAAGGGTGAACATGGTAAAGTGGAGGTACTTGGCAGGGAAAGAAAAGGAAATGAGACATGAAGCAGGTCACATGTTTGGGGGTGTGTGGATGTAAAATGCTGCTAGAAAGAGCTGCTTTCTGTCTCATGAGAGACTTTTCCTTTCTCACTCAAGCTATCAGTAATATTTTGTAAGCATGTACACCTGCAACCTTGATGATTCTTGTTTTTAGTACAAGTAGAAAAAAATATTTTGAGAATGACTGTTGTAAGATTGCAGCCTATCCCCCTGAGGGGTGGATGAGGCACTGACCAATTAGACCATGAAGTAATAAGACTATAAAAAGAGCTGTAAATGATAAAATAATTGCTCTGCTGCATCAATCCCTGGCTGCTGCCTGCTCACTCTCTGTGCCGCGGAAATAGCCGCACTCTTACAACAGGGGTGTACCTCTTGAAAACTCTGTGCTCATCAGACTCGGGTTAGGACAGGATATTTGTAGTTCCAAATGTACAAATATACTCAGGTCTGCCTTGGTTCTCCTGTTGGGAGGGACCCGTTGTGTTTTCATGGAATCACAGACTGTTGTGGGTTGGAAGGGACCTCAAAGCCCACCCAGTGCCACCCCTGCCATGGGCAGGGACACCTCCCACTGTCCCAGGCTGCTCCCAGCCCCAGTGTCCAGCCTGGCCTTGGGCACTGCCAGGGATCCAGGGGCAGCCCCAGCTGCTCTGGGCACCCTGGGCCAGGGCCTGCCCACCCTCCCAGGGAACAATTCCTGCCCAAGATCCCATCCAGCCCTGCCCTCTGGCACTGGGAGCCATTCCCTGGGTCCTGTCCCTCCAGCCCTTGTCCGTTGTCTCTCTGCGTCTTTCTTGTAGGCTCCCTTCAGGAACTGGGATGCCATCAAAGGATTTTTCTGTCTCAACATATGAATTAGAGATGTTTTTGCTATGTTCAGCCACTCTCATGTTTCTAAACTAGAACTCTAGAAGTCTTAAAAAAAAACAAACCAAAACAAAAAACAAACAAGCAAACAAAAAAAAAATTAAGTAATTGCTATGACCATTCTTAATATGCCACTGGAATACCTACAAATACTGGCAAGATTTTGCTTCCTGAGGGTTTCAGAGTAAATGCAGTCTGATGATTATGGGAAAATCATGCAAAAATGTGGGGAAAGCAGCTGAAGGTGTTCAGCACATCATTCTGAAGCCCATATGAAAGGTTTGGGAGACTACTAAACCTTCTGGAACAAAGGTGACTTTTGCTAATGTTAATCTGTTCTGCCAGACAAGACAAACCCTGTTAACATTTGATTGTTGCTGATCTCAGCACAAGCAAACGTGTGTGCTGCAGGGCAGCTTTCAGAGCAGCTCAGACGTCACTGCTCTGGGTAAACCCCACCACAGGGCTGCAACGGGCTGTGCGCAGGTACAGCTCGCTGCTCAAGCATTTTGGAAATGAGTTCTTGCCCAGCTCCTTCCAAGATTGGTGTCTTATGCCTATTAAAGGACAGATAGGAATTTGAAATAGAAGAAAAAAGGCTAAAATATTATTGTAGCTATAATGGGAGGAGTGTTTGATGATCCAGCTCTCTTACACCATGAGGGGAAATCTTTCCTCTGACAGATTTTTATAGCTATGAGGTTCAATCTAATGTATTGCTACAGAGGAAACCTCTAAGATTGAAACCAGATGGAATTAGATGAAAATCAGAAAACTCTTTTATTAAAAACATACTGCTAAGTCTTATCTTTTATGACTTTGTGCTTTTATTTTTGCTCATTATTTTAAAGCCTCTAAATTATCAGTCCTAAAATGTTGATTCTTTTTTGTTAATTAAACACTTTTTCTACTTTATTCTGCTAGTCTGATAACAAAAAAACCAGCTATTGAAGTGGGTTTAATACAACAACCTTATGGAAAAAAAAAACCTGTGGAAATAAATTTTTCACTTTCTTCCCTTGATTATTATAAAAGGAATTACATGAAGTGTGCCTGTCCAGTTGTCTTGCACTGAATAAAATGAAAGACAAAACCAAAGCAAGAATAATTTCATTAACTTAAAAGGGTTTGTGTACTACAGAAAGGCAAAAAAAGGGAAGGAGAATGCAAATTGTAGCTGGTTCCTGAGGACTTTTCCTGAGGACTTTCACCCAAAGGAATTGATAAAAAGATGAAATAGGTGTAAGACTGAAGTATCAAGCAGGAAATGGACAAAGACATTGTTGGCTAAATTGCTGAGTTCACAGTCTAAGGTGAAATCTTAGAGTGGGGGTCTTTTGGGTTTTTTTCCTGACTGATAAAGTATGTTTGAGAAATAGATGTAAGACTCTTAGGCAAATATTAAGAATTCAGGATCCAGAGGTGGTGATTTATTATTCCACCATCCTCTCTAGGGAACTCTAAAAGAATTTCCTTTGTTTCCTACCTTTATAAACAAAGATTTCCATAGCATTGTGTGCTCTTCCTGATTTTGGATACTGCTCTGACATATTTCTACTCAGAGAGAAATTTATCCCCAAGAAATGCTGGTGATCTTAACATGTATCAAGATGCTGAGAGCATTCTTGTATCATCCCAGGCTTTTCCTGTAGCACTTGCCTTCCCGTTGTTTTAGCACTAATGTTAAAAACAGTTTGATATCTTGTGAATTCCAGCTGCGGTGGTATTCCCCTCTTACCCTTCAGCCCTTGAGTCTCTTGTCATGGCACTTGGCTTCTGTTCTGCAGAGAAAGGTTATCATTTTAAAGCTGAACATTTGTTTACAAGCAACCAAAGAAGAAAGTCTTGGTGCAAGAGAATGAATAAAAAATTCATATGAAAGACATTGGAAGAGGAGATAAAATTTTTAAAGCCTAAAGTTTTCATAGCAGGTAAAGTTCTTGCACAGTGGAGATTTAATTTATGTAAACAGAGTGGATGCTTCTGCTGGTTTGACTGACAGTTGTTTTTAGGGAGAGTTATCCTTTATATAATCTTTTTTTGCTTTGCTCTCCTTTATATTTTACACTGGGGAGAAGGACTAAGGCCAGATTGATCTGTAGCAGAACAAATGCTCATCCTTTTATTTTGGGGCCTGACTCCTTGCATTGCTCTGTGACATCGCACTTGTTTCTCTCCTGGCAATCTATTTTTTCCCCTCAGTTGCCTTCAAGCTCTTCCCTGAGTGTTTTACCCAATCACCACGTTGGAGTACCACTGCTTTCTCCTCCATGATCCCTCAGTCTCTGTTGTAACTAATTTTTCCCTTCCTGTGCTTTTGAAACCAGCAGCACAGGCACCCTCCAACCCTTCCCTATCCCTCTATCCTGCACATCACTGGAATTCCTTCCGTGGTTTTGCTTCAGGTTAAATCTGTTCTGTTGTCTTACAAATGCTGACCCGAGGCTTTCCTTGCACCTCCATCACATTCTCCACAGTGAAAGCCTCGCCCATGACTTCAGGGCTTCCTTCACACACAGCTTTGTCTTTGCAAGTCTTGTATTTGACACACAGGAGACAAAAGAATTTTAAGAGCTGGAAATGCTGGATTGCCTGAATTCAGTGCTTGTTTCCAGGGATGTTTTTCATATGGGATCTTCTCTGTCAAGTTGTACAGTTGTGTACACTCTCATTTTTTATAGATAAAAGGATGTTAGAAAAAAATGGTCGATTTATTTTCACACTCTACACCAAAGAAATAATAATCACTTTTTTTATGCCATGGAGTTACATGTGACAGTTACCTAATTTTTAGTAGTGAACAATTATTTACTTATTATTTATAATAAGTAAATTAAATTATTTTATAAGTACCAAATATTTATAGAAAGCATATTATATATTGTCTCCAGTACCAAGCTGCTATACTATGAGATGTTGTGGGGTTTTGGTTTTTTGGGGGGGTTTCTTTTGGGTGGTTTCTTGGACTGTTTTTTACATTAATGTATTTTCAGACAACCTGAAATCAGTTCTTCACTTTTCTACTGATCAAGGTAGTTCTTTAATATTTCCTTCAACATATTCTCTATCAGACCCATGCTGGAATGTTGCATCCTGCCAAGATACTGGATGTTTTATTCTGTTACACCAGGGAGAAAGAAATAGTTATTTTTTCTATGTATCATTCAGTAATGATTAATCTCATGTTGAATAATAAGTTTTAATTTCAGTTTCTTGAATATATTTATTAATTTACCTCCTGCTAAAATGCTGCTTTAGATGCCACTGTTTTGAATTTATTTCTGTACTTAACTATCATTTGCATAATGGCATTAAGAGGTCCACTCCTGAGTATTCGTTGGTGGGATGTTGGACTGAGTGAATAGGTTGTAATTAGTGGCATCTGACCTTCAACTTCATTAATATGCAAATAGAAATACCACAGGGTGCAAAAGTATGGTGCCATTAAAGCAGTCACTTCTGTTTGTCAGATTTCAGCCACGGTGGTTTGCTTTTTATTTATTTTATATGATACATAATGTTATGTGTTTTTATATTACAAAATACCCGTGCAGAGCTGAACATATTAAATTGTACATATGCAGAGGCAGAGGGTGCTTGTATTCCATAGAGATAATGGGGAGCTCTTTTTGGGTTTTCTCACATGAATCTTCTTTCCCTGAGATCCTGATTCATCTAAAACCCTACCACGACTGCAATTCTACCATAGCTTCATACAAGCAAGGTTGGGAGTGGATCACACTGGTTTGTTCAGCTTCCCTAGTGGCAGCTGCTCACAGAGGATTGAAAAATATTTTTTCTAAGATGTATTTTGGGGCTTTCTCCTCTGTATGTGGTTATGCCCTGTAAGTAGATCAGACACATATCACAGAACCCCAGGCTGGGTGAGGCTGGAGGGGCCCCAGGGGCTCCTGTGGTGCCACCTCCCTGCTCCAGCAGGGCCAGCCCAGGGCACGGGGCACAGCAGTGTGTCCGTGTGGCTCTGCAATATCCCCAGGGAGGAGCCTGCACAGCCTCTGGGCACAACCTGCTCGGGGCTGGGCACTGCCCGGGGCACAAGTTCTGCCTCCTGTGCAGGGGGAGCTGCCTGGGCTCAGCCCCTGCCCGTTCCTCTTGTCCTGTTGCTTGATCTTGATGCTCAGGAAGAATTTAAATGAAACAGCTAAGGTTATGGGATAAGTATTCTATTTGTCTTCAAAGCAAGTTTCTCAATTGTTTAGCCTATTCACTTATTTTTCAGGCAGCCCCTTGGGTAGGGCATTAAAGGCAGCGTGGGCAGCACATCGAGAGGTGATTCTGCCCCTCTGCCCCCCTCAGCTGAGCCCCCACCTGCAGAGCTGCCCCAGCCCTGCACAGGAAGGACCTGGAGCTGCTGCAGAGAGCCCAGAGGAGGGCACGGAGGTGCTGAGGGGACTGGAGCCCCTCCCTGTGAGCCAGGCTGGGAGAGCTGGGGCTGCTCAGCCTAGAGAGGAGAAGCTTGTGTGGAGAGCTCACAGCTCCTTCCAGGGGCTGCAAGGGAGCCAGAGGGGGATTTTTCATCAGACACTGGAGTGACGGGATGAGGGGGAATGGCTTCAGACTGAAAGAGGGAAACTTCGGTTACAGATACAGAAGGAATTGTTCCCTGGGAGGGTGGGCACGCCCTGGCACAGGGTGCCCAGAGCAGCTGTGGCTGCCCCTGGATCCCTGGCAGTGCCCAAGGCCAGGCTGGACACTGGGGCTGGGAGCAGCCTGGGACAGTGGGAGGTGTCCCTGCCCATGGCAGGGGTGGCACTGGGTGAGCTTTAAGGTTCCTTCCAACCCACAACATTCTGGGATTCTACAATGAGAAATGTGTCATTGCTCAAAATTTCCTGTCCCTTGAGTACTTCATCTCTCATAAACTTATTTAAATGCTGAAGAAGTGTCAAAAATGTTTGGTTTTCATTTTTAATGACTCTATTTTTGGAGGGTTTAAGTGACACGTTCACATCCATTCCAGGCATATCTATCAATCATCTGTACAAATCACGCTGCCAAACTCGCCCTTATCTGCGTGCACAGCAGAGTCGCAGTGAGTTCTTTTGGATCAATAAGCAACTTTTCCCTGGAAACACTCCTCTCCCAAGCGGATACAGTGAAGTTGCTAAGTGACTGCTCTCACTGCTGTGTAGCTGTACTCACATCAGTCTGGCAGAAAGCAAAGCTTGGAAAGAAAGCAAGAGACAGCCCAGCCAGAGGATGATGATGTGTTTGCTCCCTGGGAACATTATTATTGCCATTTAGAACTTCTAACTCAGCCCTCGCTGAGTGCACTTGCTCTTTGGCAGGATCAGCAGAGGTGTATTTAACTGTTATTCCATGAAGTAGAATCCCTGTGCCTGCTCTTCCAGGCAGTGGCAGCACCACAAGAGAAACAAGTAAGGTTTGACTTCTCTCCTGTGGCAATTAATTCACAGCCCATTACTGGTCTGTATCTGGGATTTTCCTTCTTGCTCTTCCACTACAATAGTGGCTATAATTTAAATTAATGTTAAATTAAACATGCTGTGTGAGGAGAAAGATGAGACTTAAAAAGAAATCCCATATTCCTGCTAATAGCTGAGATTCTTTGGAATTCTGAAGGCAATGTGACATCCATCTGCCTGCACCACTGAGGAGCAGCAAAAAACTTGTGGTTTTTTACCTCTGACACTCTCTCACCCCTACCTTCAGATGGTTTTGCCTCTGTATGGAATTTATAATATAGGAGTGGTAAGATGGGATAATTATCTTTAACGACCAGTTGTAGTTTAGCGGATGCAGGATTACATGGCAATGTCCACTGGAAATTCCTGGAGGAGTCACAAAGCCCAGATCCACAATTAAAACTAAAATACTACTGGAAGGATCTGATGGAGCAGTTCAAGTGACAGACAGTAGGAATCACACTGATGGAGACAAAGTTTCTTTACACCTGCCAGATGAGATGCCTTTGGATTAAAGGATGTCTATGTCCCATGATCACAGATACTTCTGGGAGCATTTTATGCCTAAAACATTTTTATGCAGATTATCAAATTATGGTATTTTTGATCAAAGCAAATTTTCTATTTTCACTACAAATCAGAAATGGAACTGGATAATCTGTGGTGAGCAGTTCTTAGGCGCCTCTGGCCTTCACTCGCGGGAAAGCAAATTATTTGGGAGTTGTGTGGGGGAAATGGAAGGTCTGCAGGATCAGAGACTATATTTTCAATGCAATTACTTCATGCTTCACTGCATAAAGGATATACAGATTTCCTTAAGACTTTTTCTGTCACTTGATGCCAACTATCCATTTCTCCAAGTTACACAGAATGTGAAAATATAGAGCAAAGCTGAAACTCTCATCTGCATAATGCCTTATTTCTAGGAAATCTTTGTATTTTAGATATGTTTTTAAATTTTTTTTCATATAACGTTGCACATGTCAAACCCAAGGAATTACAAAATTAGTGTAGGAAACTGCTAAGAATCAAAGTTCCGATTTCAAGTGTCTAATTACTCTGAATATTTATTTTTTTTGAACAATATGCTTCAGAAGAATCATTATCACTCTGAAATCCCCAACGTTATCTATTATTTGCCCAAGTGGCTGTTCCTGCCATGCATCCTCTGGCACGGCGCATGGGGTGGCAGTGCCAGAGTGGATGTGCCCTTTTGGAAGCAGATGGAAGGCCAGGGCCTCCTCAGACACTGAATTCTCTAATGGCCTTGACAAAGTTCATCATTATTGAAGAGATTATTGCAGCATTTCTTTTGCAGAAAAGTTCAATAAGGGTAATAAAAAATAAACATACAACTAGAAACAGAGAAATATTTTTATGTTGTTGGTTTTAGACAGAGAATGGATTCCCATTTTTTTCCAAATCAGTAGTAAATTCCAGTTGCCCTCAGTGTTGCCAAGATTTCATTCAAGGGCTCTGTACAAATGCAAACATTGTGAAAAATCGTAAATAATACTTCACATTCTCTGAACACATCTTGTGGGATTAGCAAGTGACTATGCTTTTCCCGAGTCATTGTATTGTAAGTGTTCCTCCTGGAAGTCTCTACAAATATCTGATCAGTTTTTGTTGTTCTGGGGTAAATCCAGGTTATCTTTGTTCAAGGAGAATTTACTGTTTTCCGCCAGGAATCGCTGCTACCATCAAATTTCATGATGCCTTCTCATATTTCACAGTGTTGGCCTAATATGACACAGTCTAAAAACTGTGAGTGTGGTTTTATGCTTAGAAAGTCTTTTTTTATTTTTTTTAGTTTGAAGAATTTAAAATAAAGAATCGGTTAAAAATTTAAAAGTTGCTTATTGTAGATTCTATGTAGAATTCCTATTTTTGAAGCATTCTTTATTATATTAAGAGGAACAAATTATAGCTTTAAAACTCTTTGGACTTATTTTCAGTGTCTAGTTTTATCCTATGGCACTGGCAGATTTCATATCAATAACATAGGGTTAGGCAACCAGTAAAACTCTTTCATGATCTTTTAGATCACTAGATATAACTTAGATTGTTATCTATTGTTTAAATTATTTTAAAATTAATTATGAGCAAGGCAGTGTGTGGAGTAAGATGAAGAGGTAACAAAATTAATGGGCTTATTCTCCCTCCCTGGGAATTTGGAACATTTCCTTTTGGCTGCCTGTGCCTTTGGTTCGTGTAATGGAATTGCAGAAATCAAGCAGGAGTTTCTAAAATGTTGAATTACGTTTCTGGTAAAGTCTAGGCTTCCCCTAAGAATTGTGACAGGTCAGAACTAGTGGGATGTGAATCATAATGTAAATGAGAATGTAAACCGTAGAATCATAGAAGGGTTTGGATTGAAAGGACCTCATCTTGTTACAGCCTCTGCCATGGACAGGGACACCCTCCACTGTCCCAGGAAATATGAAAAGTGAAAATATGAAAGTGCAGTTTAGAGCTGTTTGTCCATTGTGTTCTGTTCAGGAACAGTTTTCCTAGATTATCCTTCTTGTTACTGGTAACACTCTTCCACATGATGGATATTCCAAGAATGTTACTCCCTCAGCTCAGCCAGGAATGCCAAGGGTGACCAAGACAGGAAGTCATCCCATGCCTAAGGAATCTTAGAGTATGTTTGGAAAAGGACAGCAAAATAACAAAACTGTGTTCCATCTTTTGGGAGGAGAACTGTGGTAAAAAGCAGGATTTTTGTTAGTGATGAGTGTTGAAATGCCCATATTCCCAAATTAATCCTGGCTGGCACTGGGCTGTGTGTGGGGAACTCTCTGCAGAGTCGGTTTTGCTAATGGGAGCTGTGACAGACTTCAGGGCTGCTCATTAGGAGACAGTTTCCTGCCTTTGATTCCTTTTTCCTGTAGCAGTCTCCATTGATTTCCGTGGAGCTCCAGCACATGCAGATCAATGACAGGATCTGCGCTGGTGATGGACTCACAAAAAGCAACAGTAGGGAATTTATGGTGGCCTGGCTGCTCTCAGCACTTTTCTTATGCATTTTGAAATTGCAGAGGCTTTAGAAAACAAAAGAAACAAATTGCTTTGAAAAAGCCATAATTGTTTGCTTAGGGAGCAACAAGAAGGAAGCAGTAAAGGAAAAAATAGTTTGAGGGAAGGAATCTATAAGGCAACATAATAAATTTTCCTGAAAAGAAGAAAGAGATGCTCCTGATTTCCTGAAGTTTCTTATTTTTAAAGGGCATGTCAAATTCATTATCTGCTTCCTAACAGTTGGAAGACTTGTGGTAATTTTGCAGTAATTTTGCCTTAAACATCTGCCATAAATGTTTCTACTGGATATAAAAATTTCTATTATGAAGGAATCGCTGTATGCATCAGACCAACTTAGGAAAACTGATCTTTGCAGAACAATTTCCCAAACTAAAAGAATAAAATAATTGTGTTATCTAGAGTTGAACCAATACAATGGCACTTGTATCTACCCTCTGTAACAGTGCTGGTTTTTTGTACCTTCATTTGCTAAATTCTCCAGATGATTTTGAAAAGAAGGCATTTTATCTTTCATATAAACTCCTCTGTCTCCATGTGTTTTAACCCACTTTACAAAAGTATTTTACAGATTAACCTAAATACCACTTTTATGTAACTACAGTTCCATGATGACCGAGGTATTGAAAATACAGGTGTGAATCTCTAAACATGCACTTCTACCTATAGAGTCTCTAAAGGAAATATTAATGTGTGTTGCCATGGGATCTTTTGAGGCACAAGTAAATTCTCTTTTCAATTTTGCACCATTCTGTCATTTTATGGTAATATAAATGTGATTCTTGGGGCAGCCCTGTGCAGGGCCAGGAGTTGGATTTCAATGATCCCTGTGGGTCCCTTCAAACTCAGGATATTCTGTGATTTTATTAATTTCATTTTATAAGTCTGTCTTTATATTGCCATCTGCATGTTCACCTTAAATGCACAGAATCACATATTTAACCAAACTTTCCATTGAAGTCATGGTTGCTATTCACAAAAAGCAGTTCTTTGTCACAAACCAGTGCATTACATGTGGGATGCATGCGGATTGAAAACAGCTCCTGGTCAGCAGGGCAGCTGTGCACCACAAAATTAACCACCCCTGGCTTCAACTGAAGGGCTGAGATGCAAATTTATTACAAAAATTCAGAAGCAGATTTGAGAAATACCTAAATAGAGCATTTAGAGGGACTCCTTGTGCCACAGCAGGCCAAGGTTCAAGTTTCCTGCCTATTTGGCTGCATTAAACTGTACAGGAGGGGGAAATGATGGCAAATTTTGGGTTCCATCTTCTGTGTGGATATGTCCTTGAAGCAGCAGAATAAATCAGATACAGGTGATTCTGGTAACCTAAGAAGGCTTTTCATCAGCTCCTCTCCTGGCTGTTAAGAGAATATCCAGTTTTCCCTTACAACGTAAAGAGGTTATAATACAAGTCTCATGTGAACAATTGCTGAGTGACACCATTCGTGACATGAAGTATTTCACCTCCAATTCCAGCAGGGAATTGCTGATGCCAGAAGGTTTTCAAATACAGCTTATAGCACTGTCAAGCCATCTAACAGATCATTTTTCTGGCCAAGAATACAGTGGGACTTTGTTACTTTTGTGGGATCTGTAAGTGACGATGCCTGAAAGAAAACTAAATCCTCAAGGGGTGAATGTTTGGGAAAGTAAATCCATTTGGTATTGCTGGTAGGGTCAAAACCATTTAATGCGGGTGGGTTCTTTGCTTCAAACGTGTTCCCTTTTCGTTTTGTTGGGAAAAGCATCCAAGTGTGTAAGTGCTCATTGTGGAGCAATGGAACATTTCTGAGAGCAGTCTGCTTACATTTCAAACTGCAAGTGGTTTGCTTAATTAGGAGTTAGAATCATGTCAAGCTGGAGGTGTTGCCCAATCACTTCCCCTCCCCCCTCACTCAAGTGATAACGAAGCTCAGACACCTCATTTTGGTTCTACAGCTACAACAAAATCATACATCACTGTTTGTGTTAATTGTAGCTTTGGGGGATTTTTGCAGTTGTTTATCATTATTATTGTCCTAAAACACATATGGTGCTGCCAGGCTGCACAAAAAGAAACATTTGGGGAGCGTTTTAGTTGCAAATGGAACAGAGAGCAATGAGAGCATGGAGCAGGTCTGGCTGTGCTACTTGATTTGGCCATGGTCCCGTGCCTGCCTGGGCCAAGGCTGCCTCTCCTCAGCTCTGAGAGCTGAAAGCATTTGGTGCAAGAAGGAATAATCCAGCAATTAAAACTGGAAAAATTGGTGTCAGCAACAATCACCACAGAGCAAGCAACTTTTTCTGATCCTACAGCAAAACTGACTGGGTCAGGACCTGAATAACCACAAAAGGATGTGGATTATTAATTGCTCTCTTTACTAAAATATCATTTATAGATTTAATTGCTGGTGATTAATTTTCCATCTGTCTTTGGGAAAAGTGTCTAGGACTAGTTCCATCATGCTCTGAAATTTGTATTCACTGGATGTCAAAATCTACACCCCAAACTGCTGTTCTATGCTCACACCCATTTGTATTCCTGGGTATAACTTTAAGAATTTCAGATAAAAGGGGTTTTGTGCATTTTTCAAATGTTTTGCATTGAGAAAATATTGTATATATCGTATCTACAACTAAAGAAAGACATCATGTTAATAAGAAAGCCAATAAATAACATTTATTTTATATATCTAATTTTAAAGGCCAGAAATGTTCTAAATGGATTGAGGATATATCAGATATCAAGGATAAGAAGATATTTTATTAAAAGTAATTATATTTGTGATGGTAAGAATAGGAAAAGTAGAAATCGTAATTTTTGTTCAGAAGAGAAATGTGACATGCTCATACTCAGAAAAAGTAGCCTTGAGGGTAAAAGGGAAGTTGAAGGGAAGTTGAAGGAAAGTTTAAAAGAAATTTAAAAAAAAATCTGCTGACATATTAAACTAAAGTGAACAAAAGCTTCCCTGCGTATTTTCTGATTAAAAAGAATTAGAATAAACACATAAAAATCCAAGTCTTACCTGAAATATTTAATAATGGGAATGCTTGTGCTAAGGACCAGCACATCCTAACTAACATTACCCATTTAAGGTCGCTGGACAGAGTGTCAGAGGCTGATGTGTGCCAACAAAATACCAACAGACCTGCATCACAAGGTGTCCAAGGCACTCCTTTGGCCTTGTTAAGGCCAGCCCAGTGCTGAGTTCCAACAAATGCAGGTCTAAACCCACGTGAGGCACGTCTTTGTCCTCCTGAACTCAGTCTGGAGTCTCTTCCCAGTGTAACAAAGCTGCTCCTATGGAGCTGCCTTTAGGTCTGGGTGGGGAGCTGTAGCTCATGGCTTCAGCATTGATTAAGAAGATGAAGATATCATAAGAAAACTGAAGCTGTTAAAATGCAGAACAGCTAAATAATTTATAAATTGCCATCTCTGTAGCCTTTATTAGGCAATTAAATTCATAACAATAATACTTTCATCTGAGATGCCACATTTGTCTTCAAAGGGTCTGACACTGGCGTCACATGGTAGAATCCTTAACTACTTCTGTCTGTTCCCTGTTACTATTTCAGGACTCTTAATTCCTTGTCTCACTCCCATGATCTGACAGGATAAGTTACATCCCTGGTGCTCAGCTGTTAAGTGTATTCCCCCTGCTAGAAATTATTTATTTTACTGGCACATGGTATATCATCTGTCATGTCCAAGTGGAGGGAAGATCTCCCTCCAATGTCTTTCCTGCTCTTTAATCTTTTCATGGAAAGCTCCAGCTTTCCCTTCAGACTGCTGAAGAGAATGCTTGAAGATCTTCTTAAAAGCTGAAGAGTTCTTCTTTCCCCCCACCACCATGTTGGGTGCACACGAACACTTTTGCGTGCTTTGGTTTTAGGACTAAAAGTCAAATATGAAACTTGTTGAGGTGTTTTGGGGTTAAATGTAGTAACTGAAACCTTAGCTGGGTATGAACAACACATCAATTCAAGATTTTCTGGAGTTCTACTGGAATTAAAAATAAAATTATTTTAGATGTATAACATATTAGA
This sequence comes from Dryoscopus gambensis, assembly GCA_013389985.1. Classification (NCBI taxonomy): domain Eukaryota; kingdom Metazoa; phylum Chordata; class Aves; order Passeriformes; family Malaconotidae; genus Dryoscopus; species Dryoscopus gambensis. The sequence continues at coordinate 70,103 of WEIT01008868.1, read as the reverse complement.
AGCAACCCAGACTTCCTACTGATACAATGACCTTAGTAGTATCTTGCTAATGAACATATTTCAATGAGTTTGAATATGTTTTCATGCTTTTTTCACAAAATGAATGAAAGATGATTTTGTCTAAAGGCAGAAGATCTCCCAGAGACCTGCTAAATTTTTTTGGTGGAAGTTTTGGTGATAATCTATTTTCCATGCAAGAATTTTCTCCATAATACTGTTAAAATCCCTATAACTGCCAGCCTCTTTACTGTAATAACACTGATTTTGGACATTGTGACATGCTAAAGACATAAATATATTCAGGATATTACTAAGTGTACTATCATTCAAATAGTACTAAATTTCTGGGCAAGCTAAGTTAAATTTTGGGTTGATTTTCCTATCCCTTTGTGTGTTCCTTTATTCCCTGTGATTCTGCTTTTAAGTTGCTAATACCATAGGAATTACTGTTTCTAATCAAAGAAATATTAGCCTAGATAAGCCATTTGTAGTATTTTATGATTTAAGAGTGCTATTTATAGGTCAGGGGCTCCCTGTGGTCTTTGTCTTGGCTGGTATTTCAGTGTTTAACTCTTATTCTCCAACACACAACTTGATAAAATACATTATCTATCCTTTAGATTTTCTTTTAGATTGGATAATTTTACATATAAACCAAATGTTCAAATTCCAGTTCAAAATCAACACTAGGTAAAAGGTATTTTTCTTTCCTTGACTGATTGAAAATTATTATAAACCTTCAACTCTTCAGGAGAAGTTGAAATAAGTCTTACACTGCAATACGGATGTTTGAGCAGTTCATTTAATTAAATATGAACAAGACATATTTTAAAAACCAGTTTACAAGAAAAGGTACAAACCTTAGTTTATAGTTGCCGTTACTCACAATGGAGGAGATCTTTCCAAGCATTATTTTATTTTTTTAAAGTAAAATTACATATAAAATCACATGTGTAAAATCTCAAACGAATCAGCAAGTGCTAAAAAAACTGGAAAAAAATATAATTTAAATTCACTGATATTGCATAAAATATTATCCTTGCCCAATTTTGACAGAAGTGAGTAATTGCTCTGTTTTATGTAATTTTCCCTTTTTATTTCTAATCTTGTGTGACTTAAGTTTGAAACTTAGACAGTCAAGCATGTTGTTACTCTCTTGACTGCAGGAATTGGTAGTGATGTAGTGATTTCACACAGCGTTTGGGCATTCCCAGGCTGGAAATCTGTGGCTGCAGACTTCGTGGCAAAATTCCTGCATTATTTAAGCCTTCTGTTGACATCCCTAGGTACAAAGTACCTTTTCCTTTAAAAGATTAATATCATCAGTGCTTATCTGGTTCAAAAGTGAGGTTGGTCAAGCATTATACTTGCTAATTTTGCATAAACAAAAAGAAATAAAACTGTCCAGAGATTAAAAAAGATTTTTTTTATCTCAGTCTTTCCTTCCCTTACATTTCTTTAGGTTATTTTAGACTACCACCAGAAGTTCCCCTGCTTCATGAAAATGTGAAATTTCATGAGCTGATGTGACCAGGTTGCCCACAGAAGTTTTGAATGTCCCACCCCTGGCAGTGCCCAAGGCCAGGCTGGACACTGGGGCTGGGAGCAGCCTGGGACAGTGGGAGGTGTCCCTGCCCATGGTGGGGTGGCACTGGATGGGCTTTAAGGTCCCTCCCAACCCAAACCATTCTGGGATTCCGTGATAAATGTTTTGCTGGTTATGTAATGTAATGGCCACACAAGTATACATTTAGCTTATTCTGACATCTCATTCCAAGAGAAGGAACTACTGGAATTTTATGGAAAGAACACATCACAGCTAGGGTCATGTTTCCCTAGCTTCCAGGAAATGTGGGTGTCTTGTACAAGATGTTGCACACAGATATAAGTGTTTGATAGTTAATACTGAATCTCTGCCCCCTGAACTTCTGCAATCCCTCTTTGAAGCTGTACAACCTTTTATCTCCACACCTTCATGTAGCAGACATGTTGGTTGCATGAGTTCCTTGGTTTAAACCTGCTGCCTGATGGTTCTCCTGAATAAACCTAGGCTCCTGTGTTTTGTGGAAGAACACAAACCCATTTGCTCTTTGCATCTCTAGCAACTCTCAGATCTCCATTATATTCCTTTCTGTCTTGGGTTGCAATATGTAACCAAAAATGTGTAATTCTATTTTCATTTGTTGGAACCGGTTGGAATATATTTTTATCTCTTGTAACTCCAGGGGAAAGAGGGCGGGTGCCTTCTGTTAATGGGTCAATCGTTAAAACCAGATGGGGCAGTGCTTCCTTATCTCGTCCTCCACCCATCCTTCTTGTCATGGGGTGATTTGTGCTGTATCCCACATTATTCAGCCCCCACTTGACCTGGATGAGTTACAGGTGTGTCAAATCAGGTGTTTCCACTAAGGGTCAGAGACCAGCTGACCCTCGGTGAGATAACACATAAGAGAGAGGAGAAGATCCCAGAAGGAGCGAGCTGAGAGAACTACTGGGAAGGCCATCCTGCTATCCTGGAAGACCAGCCTGCTAAGTTACAGAATCCTGTCACCAGAAGTATCAGAGCATCAGAGACCCACTGAGCTCCACCGCCTTTGGGGGCCCCCGCACCCCGTGCCGGCCAGCTCCGAT
>WEIT01008868.1:0-67336 GCA_013389985.1 Dryoscopus gambensis | reverse complement strand
AAGCCTCTCTACCTGCATAAAACCTGCAACTCAGAACACCAGAGCAGCTGGTTTTTCCACTGGATTCCCCGAGGAAAACTGGACCCATCCTGTCACCACTGGACCCTTCTACAGGATCACCTCTACTCCAACGGAGCCACATCTGCCACTCCAGGAGGACTTATTTTGGACTGCTCCCCACACCCTGACAAACAGGGTGTCAGGTCGTGTTCTGACTCTGTCAGAGCTCCTGGGATTATTTGTTTGTTGTTGTTCTTTCCTCTGTAGCACTACCTTTGTAGTTTGTAATTATTCTTAGTAAAGAACTGGTATTCCTATTCCCATATCTTTGCCTGAAAGCCCCATAATTTCAAAATTATAGCAATTCGGAGGTGGGGGGTTTACATTCTGTATTCCAAGGGAAGCTCTGGTTTCCCCTGGCAGTCACCTGTCTTCTAAACCAAGACACTTTCCCAGCCTTTTAGGAAGGAGAAGTTGTGTAACCCATTTAATTTCCCCTCATAGTGAACCTCTTGCATGCTTCTGATCACACCAGTTGTGGACTTGTTCTAGCTCTCCATTAAAGCCCTTGGCCACTAGTGAAAATAAACAGAAAGTCACTCAGCAATTCAGTGGCAGAGCCAAGCAGAGTGTAGACTTTGGAATCATTCTTTCTAAATGTGTTATATATTTGGAAGAAATGCAAAGTAAGCACCAATTAGGGCTTTGCCTGCAGTCCTCAATCTGTAATTACACCCTGCTGGGGCAGATTAGATACTGAATTTGTATTCTGATCACTGGAGTAGACATACATTTCACCAGGATTTGGCGTTTCTGTGGTCTGGCATCTGGTTACTCAGTGAGAAAATAAAGCAATGAAAGTTAAAATACCCCTAGGAGTATCAGCAACATCTGCTAAAGCAAAATAGATGTGTAGCCCAGGTGAAAATCCACAAGGTGCCCTATTATGAATAACAAGACACATTTCAAAGATTATATTTACATGGCCTAATTTTTTCTTGGTGATATTTTACGTTCTGGAAAGTAATAGTGTAGTACACAACAAAACTAAACAAAAGAAGCAGCAGTGCCCTCAAGGACAAGCAGATTGCAGAGTAAATCACAGGCACCGAAGGAATGCATTTGGAGAAGACTGTATTGAGATTAACTTTTTTTAACTATACTACTTATGTATTTTCTCAGAAGACATAAACAGACAATAAAGCAGCAGCATTCTAGAAGCCATAAACTGAATTAATACCATTAACCCATGTAGTGTTTTTTCATCTGAGTGTGTAGAATGAACCACACCGAGCATCACATATCTGTGGGGTATAAATGCTTCTGGGCTTTGAGATGATCATGCTGTAAAATGAAAAAAACCCATAACTTTAAAGAAACTTTAGATTGTTGAGCTCGACATAAAGAGAGGTGAAAATAGTGTCTTTACTGTGTTCCTGGTACTGCAGCACTGTGCCAGAACTGTGCCACCCTCGTGGTCACTCAAGGCAAGGCACTCCCACGTGAGCTGCTCAAGTGCTGGTGAGTTCCCAGTCCTGGGCCATTCCCTACACCCCACTGCTCTGTTCATCTCCCTGTGCTATCTTATGCCAGTCCACTTTTGTGATACCTACTGGGTTGTCAGTGCTGAACATCATTTGGCAAGAAGAGCTGGATTTACATTCCCAAAAGTGTCCACATACCTCCTGCACATCTGCAAGGCCAGGCTGGGCAGATGCAGTGTGCCCAGGCGCCCTGGTTACACCCACAGCCAGGCAGTGCAGTCAGGTATCACACAGATGTGGATCCTGGGCTTTGGGAATGTCTCCGTTTAAATGGTACCTTCCCCCGTGCAGAGCAGTGTGCCAAGTGTTTGATGTTCCAGGCTTTGTTATTTCCACTGTTTTTTTCACCTGCCAACCACCTCTGAGTGACAAAAGTCAAGTAAAGCTTTGTAGGACAATTAAGTACCCAGTGGAGGAACACTGGTTAAATATGAGAACGATTTACACTTATAGCAAATGTAAATTTACTTTCTAAAGAGAAGTAACAATACAGTTTACTCCATAATTTGCTATCAAACCGCTTTGGAAAGGTTTAGCACACACAGCATGGTGAATGCCAAGCTGATCCTGCAAAGATGAAATTTTGAAAATATCATTCTTTTTACTTTTAAATGAGTGAGATGATAAACAACAGAACACTGCAGACCATTTCTGTTATCAGAAAACCAGACCTGTGTGTTACAGCTGTCCAGAAGTAATTTGCTCAGTATCAGAAAACATAATTAGTTACTGCAAGTTTGTAATAATTACAATTCTGCTGTCAGAGAAATTTAAAAAAACCAAAGCCCCAAATACTTGAAATGGAAAAAAAAAAAAACAACCCAATAGAATGATACCTGCTTCTCACTCTGCTGTGGTCTCAATTATATAAACTCCACTTGTTTTCCTATAATTATTGATCATATTTTCCTAGAGTTGCTAAAATTCCACCTGCAGCTGGGACTGGGAGCTCCCCAGCACTTGAGCAGCTCACGTGGGAGTGCCTTGCCTTGAGTGATTCAAATATACATCAATGGACTCTGTGTGTGTGGCAGGAATTAAACAGTGCTGGAAACTCAGTGTATGGAAAGCATTTTAGGAGAAAGGCCAAATTTTAGGTAAAGAGGATTTCATGTGAACTTTACGCAATTTACAATATGACAAATTATTGAAAACTACACCATGTACTGCATTGTTTTCTGCAATAGTCTGGGCACAAATTAACCTGCTCAACACCTTGTTTTTTCCTTGAGTTCGTATTGCTATGAATACCTGAATTTTGGTGTTCTACCATTACAAATACAGTGCCCAAAATGTTTGTCTGTGATGATAACAGATTTTAGGAAGGAGAGGATTTTTGGGAGGGAGAACAAGGGATTACTCAATACCTGGTAAGTGTTTTGGAAACTTAATTCTGATTCCACTAAAACTTATGAATGGTTTATTATTGAATTCTTGAGGATTAAGAAAGAGCTAGACCAAGACTGACTGGTTTATGAAATCTCAAACTCTAATTACTTTTGTATGACATCTACAGCAAATTTCTGCAAATTGGATTATTTCTGAGTTAACCCAGTAGTGTCCCTGAAATATTGTGTAATTTGGCTACAGTTAATATTTAAAAATTCCATCTTTTGGGTGAGACTAAATTTTATTTCTATTTGTATTTTTATTTATATTCTCATTTTATTTTAGTTCTAACATGTACTCCATTCAAAGAAGCCCATGATTTTTAATTAAGTGTTAAAATCACATTAAGGAAAACAAGTATTTTCAAAGCAAAAATAATTGTGCCGCAGGGAAAATAATTTATCCTTTAAAGGAGGGGAGAAGATAAATATTTCATTGTGAGATAAATATGCTGCTCTATACTTAATCTTTAACATGTGCTGGAACCTAAGGGATTATGATGGGTTGTATCAGTATTCAGTTTATTACTGTAAATATTTTGTACCATGGAAGTACAGTTTGTGTTTATTGTTTAACTCGTTTCTATTATACTGTTTTATACATAATGTGAAATAAATTTGGTTTTAACTGGAATGTGCTAGTGGTTGTCTCAGGCTCAGTATTCCCTTCTGGGATGGAATTCCAAAAACAAGAGGCTCAGCTCCGTTCCATATTGTTCAGCCTGAGCACAGGCATTAGAAAGGTTTTTCCTGCTTTTTGCCCTCCATCCAAATGTATTGGCAAGTCAAGCAATATCAAACAACATGCCAAAAGGAGAGAATATTCTCGGTTGTTGGAAGGTCTTTCATTTCAAGTAAGCTCGTGCTTTTAGATGCATGACATCCTGACAGCCCTCTTATTTTCTGTCCTGCAGTGAGACAGATAATATCACGGCCTGACATAAAGATAAGCGACTCAGGGGCAACAAAAGACCTCAATATGGGACTTAGATTATTGATGCATTTAGAAATCACTTTTTTCCTGTTACAGTGAAGGTGAAATGGATAAGTTTCATAGGGAGGGGGCATCCTGGATTTAAAGCTTCCTTCTCCCCACACCTCTGTGCTTGACTTCTGTAGTAGCCAGTGTTTTGATTGGTATTGCTGCAAAAAAAGTAGAAATAAAAATATGAAAAGGCTTATTAAACCAATGTTTACATATGCTCTTTCAAGGAAAAAATGTTGCATTATTTTCCTTTTCTGTTGTTGTTGTTGTTATGCTGTGTTTTAGGTATTAACAAGTTCCTATTTACAACTCCAAGTTCTTAATTAATCACAATGACAAAAAGAACCTTTCTGTGCAGGGTTTACCAAGTGGGACTATTCAAATCTTTTTCATTACATCCAGCAGCCTGCAAACCCAAACTAAACTGAGCTTTCACTGCTATTCCCAAGTGCTTCAGGTTTTTACGTTATTTAAAATTCCCTGGCACTTCAGGAAGCATGGATTCTATCTGGGAAAGCGAGCCCTGAGACTGGAACTTCACACTAAAATGTGGGATTTTGGTGCAGTACATCCCAGTCAAACTGAGCAGGAGCCCATCAGTGTAAATGAACTTAATGCTGTTTAATTAAGTGAGGTATAGAATTAGGGCTGAGGGGGATCAGATCTTTGTATATCACTGCAACTTGCACTGCCAATGGTCCTTGACTTAAAATAAAATAAAAGACAACTTTTTTTTTCTTGTCCAGACCCAGAGTATAAATTTTGCAGTTTTCAAGTGATTGCAGAATGAATTTTGTGCCCCATGGCTTTTCCAGTCTGTCAATCCCCTCAGACAGAAATCCAAGGGGAAAAGTGGGATTTTAGCTCCTTGATAGAGGTGTTCACCTTCTGCCATGATACACTGTCTGCATTCAGTCCCAGAGAAGATCACCAAGCACCCAGAAAAATGAAACTAGGACTTTGGGAGCTTTAATTCACAGCTTCTTCATGGAGAATATTCAATTACGAATAGGCGTTTCTAATGCAAATTGATTTTACCCTTAATTAATCACTAAGAAGACAATTCTAGATTGCCATAAACCTCAAAGAAGAATATTTTAATAGCATTATACTCTGAACTCTGTAATCTAGTGTTATTTATAAGTTCTGCCTAACAATTTTTGCAATTCAGATCTCCTCTGTTGTACTTAGAAGACTAATAGATAATTTACTCTGAAATTTCAGTTTTATGGCATCCAAGAAACCAAAAATAAAGAAAACACAAAGATGCAAAAGGCTTGAAAATGAAAAATATTCATGAAGTTAATCCACACATCAGAAATCAGAAGTCTTTCGATATCACGATGGTTTACTTTCTCACTGTCCTTGTATAAAGCAATTAAATAAGTTTAAAAAAAAAAAAGTGTGTGAGTATTTCCAGGGACAGGCTAAGAGAGAACTTCTCTTTCTTTGGTTACTCCTTATTACAAGTCAAATTTTGTGATTATTTCTAGTTTTGGACACAGATTTAAGAGAAGATAAATTTTGTACTTGAATCAATAAATACATTTCCTGGAAAGAATTGCCTTATTTTAGTATATTCCTGTCTTTTAGGTCTTCACAAAAGAACTATTCTTGATATCCGTCTCATGAAAGAGAAATAGCTTATCTGAGCACAGACATGATATTCTCCTGAAAACAGAGCTGTGGCTAAACCAGCAAGTCTGACTGAGCGCTTTCATGTCTAAATTAATTGAAAATGACCCGTTTCCCTACTGACTGTGTGGTTATTGGGTGGAGCCAATTTGCAGCTGACTGTATCAGACCTTAAGGATGTGTTGAAAATCCCTGAGCTGCCTTGTCCTCTCTTTTGTGCTGGTGGAAAGCTGGGATGGCTCTGTCAGAGGCAGTGGAACTGTGCTGATACAGACTTGTCAAGAACAAAGGAGGTTTTACTATCTTTGAAAGTCAGTAAAATGATACGAACAAGGATTTGCTTGTGTCTGGAAATCAAGGTGAGTTCCAGTTTGTAGCACACATTTCAACTGAGTGACAATCTCCTCTTTGGATACCTCTTATAAAATTAAATTTATATGAAGCCTCTTGCCTGAAAATTGGAAAACCCAAACCCTCTTTATTTTTCATGCTTATGGGCTATTTACATATGTATTAAAAATAAGTTTTGTGTATATCATCTCATAAAGTTCACTCCAGCAAAGAGTAGGGGGTCACAGTATTTTCAACCTTTTTGGTGACCTCAATACTTCTACAAAATTATTTCTCCCTAATTTAGTCCATGAAAAGGTGTTTAAAGCAATTGGCCTGATGGAAAACGTTGAAGAAAAGGAGCTGGCATAGCAACATTCGAAAGTCATATTTCACATTTACCTCTTCAGTGTCTCCCTGTGCTTTGTCACTGAGCACAGCTTGGGCAGTGAAGCAAATCCACCTCCCTTGCCCAACAAGACTGAAGAGGGATAACCAGCTGCCTGACTTCACTGTGAGAAATCTGGAATCTGGTGCAAAATGTGATGATGTGAAGGAAAGAAAAATACCATGGCAACTACAGTAGTTTAGAGATATGGAAGAAGCATATGGAGGGTGCAGATTCCATGCACTAAAGCTCATAAATCCCAAATTACCCATAAATACCTAATTGTGTGTAATGGCAACCAAGAGGACTCTTCTTAGGGGTTACAAAAAGCTTAGTAATTATATTTTGGTTGCTAATAGCTTAAAACAATATGTTATGTCCACCAACATTTATTTAAGAGAGGTATGTTATTTATCACATTTCCTTGGAAGACATGCTGTTCACAGTAACGAAGTGCAAATAATGAACGTGGAAGTCACACAAGTTATTCCAAAGACAAACAGAAATACATGCAGCCAGGCAAAGGGAAAGGATTTCCTGAACTGTTCTTGATAATCATAAGTTTAATGATCGTAGCTACTCCTCTCAGATATAAACTTTCATTTATGTAATATATTTACGGACTCTTTGTTACTGTCTTCTGACATAGAAGGTGCTGACAAATTTAAGGGCCAGGAAGGCAGTTTAGTCCTCAGAACACTGAGCTAATGAGCTGTTAAAGCATTTTCTGCTGGCTTTAAAGAGAGGATGAAAAAGCAATTCAAGATACAAGAAGTGATATAATAACTTGTTAATTTACCTAGAGGAGTATTTATTTCTTTCCTTTTCTCCACCCAGCATCAATTTTTATTGACAGCTTAACCAATGATCAAGGCAAGTACATGACAAATGAGAATAATTTCAAAAAGGAAGTCATAGAATCGTAACGTGGTTTGTGTTGGAAGGGACCTTAAAGCCCACCCAGTGCCACCCCTGCCATGGGCAGGGACACCTCCCACTGTCCCAGGCTGCTCCCAGCCCCAGTGTCCAGCCTGGCCTTGGGCACTGCCAGGGATCCAGGGGCAGCCCCAGCTGCTCTGGGCACCCTGGGCCAGGGCCTGCCCACCCTCCCAGGGAACAATTCCTGCCCAAGATCCCATCCAGCCCTGCCCTCTGGCACTGGGAAGCCATTCCCTGGGTCCTGGTCCTCCAGCCCTTGTCAATTGTCTCTCTGCATCTTTCCTGCAGCTCCTTCAGGCCCTGCAAGGCCACGCTGAGGTCAGCCCAGAGCTTCTCCTCTCCAGGCTGAAGCATCCCAGCTCTGCCAGCCTTTGCTCCCAGCAGAGCTGCTCCATCCCTCTGCTCATGCTGGTGCCTCCTCTGGGCTCTGTGCAGCAGCTCCAGGCCCTCCCTGTGCTGGCCCAGGGCTGGGGCAGCTCTGCAGGTGGGGGCTCAGCTGAGGGGGCAGAGGGGCAGAATCCCCCCTCCCCTGCTGCCCACGCTGCGGCTCAGCCCGGGGCAGGGGGGTTTGGGGTCCCGGCGCACACGGCCGGGGCAGGGCCGGCTCTGCCCCACAGCTCCCCCAGGGCCTCTCCCGGGGCCGCTCCCTCTGCTCAGCCCAGCCTGGACTGACCCCGGGGCTGCCCTGACCCAGGGCCAGCCCCAGCCCTGAGCCTTGTTAAACCTCGGAGATCCCAGGGGCCACTTCTGGAGCTTGTCCAGGTCCCACTGCCCCCTCAGCTCAGTGTCATCTGCAAATGAACTCAGACCAGTGAAGAACTGGAAATTAAGGTTCGTTTGCTCATTTTAAATCCTGTGTTATACAGTGTTTTCACAGCTTTAGTCAATCATAACAGACAAATGGACAATTACCTCAGTGTCCAGTATCAACTAAGGCCAGGTGGTTCTGTGCTATTCATGAATCAGCTGACTTGAGGTGGAAAGGTTAAATAATGGCCCTTTTAATTCAGTAAATGGAATTCTCACCACCTCAGTGCTCACCCCTGCTGCTGAACAGAGATCAGATGAAGGGGTGAAAACCCATGTGGACTGGGGGAGGTAAAAACATTCCTGCAGCAGGAGATTTTGAAACTGAACTTCATTCTCTGCTGCACCTCAGTTACTGAGAAATGATCCATTCTCTTCGTTCCTCGGTGGGATTTTGGAATGCTGCTCCTGTTTTTAAAGTCTTCAGCTCTGGCTCCACTGTCTGTGAAATCTCTGTGTTCATACACTGGAAGCAAAGTGCAAAATGCTGAAACTTCTTTGAAGAATACTTTAGTACTTTTAAATCTGCTCATGTCCTTGTCTAATACATCTTAAAGCTTTAATTAAGAACATATAGCTAATGCCAGCTTTATTATAAACACAGGAAATCAAATTCTCATCATTAGTGTTAGGCTCTAAAAAAAGATCAGAAGGAAGCAGATGTAATGAAAGTCTTTCTCAAAATCAGAAAACATTGTATTAATCTGTTTTACTGGGTAAGACCCAGGTTCTTATCACAGAAGATTAGAAAAAAATTTGTATGAAACTGCTCAGCTGGACTTTAGCAGGCTTGTTTTCAGAAGTTGGGTTTGCAGGTCACAGAGGAAGCTCTTATTAGGCAGCTGAGTGCTTTGTTATTAGCATCATTAATTGGCATTATCATGTGCAATACTTATGTAAGTTATGTCCAGAGCTGTCTACTCTGGGTTTCCCCAGCCTGTTTTTACCATGATCCATGCTGGGATTCCTCACCCTGTGTTTCTGTCTGCCTCAGTCTGATGCTTAATAACTTTTAGCATTTGTTTGTGAATGATTACTTCTTTTCTCTCTGTGGAGATACTACACCAAGTTTTTTATGTGCTAAAGTATTCCTCACTCCCAGTCTGTGCTATACCTATGGTAAAAGAATATTACAGTAATTATTTTGAATATTATGAGTTTCTCATTATTGTTATATTACTCTTCCCATTGCTATTATAGTCTTCCCATTATATTTTCAGGATTAAATAAACTGAGCCTTCAGTCTTTCTCCATGATCTTCTTTTTAGGTGAAAGTCCATTCTCACCTCATCAGAAAATGAATATACATGGATGTGTGCTGTACCCAAGAGTGAATGGATAATTGTTTCCACTTGCCTGACCACTGGATAAAGTTATTTGCAGAGTTACAGGCAGTTCCTGTGAATGCTGAGCAGAGATTAGAGGTATGACTTTCATTTGAAAGGTTCTTTATGGGGAGGCTTGTTCGAATCTATTTTGCAGAAGATTTGTCTTTTTAAAATATCAAATTCAAGAGCTTCCTCATCCTTTGGGCAGACTGCAAACACTTTGTGGAGTCTCTAAAACTCACAGAACAGGTGAAGACACACATAATGTCTTTAAATTCAGTTTCCACACCTTGTTCTGTTTTAAAGACATTTTGACTTGTGTTGAAACATCTTTTGTTTTAATTACTGTGTAGCCATAATGAACAGCTCCTGTCCGCTCACATCTCTGTTCACTTTGTTGTTCTTTATTCTTCTTATGCCCTTGGGTGGCTTTCCCCCACGTGGCCAGACTCATATCAACACTTGAGATTGAAGCCTGTTTGTTTCTTTGCAGTCCAATGCTCTTTTTGGCTTGGAGTTAAATGACTGGGATTTGAAATCAATCAGGCTTCTTCTCAGAAGTTGTTCAGCACTGGTTAGGTCACGTTCTTTGTGCATAATAAGGCACTGAACAAGTTAAGGTTAAATGGATTTTTAAATCAATAAATACAAACTAAGAGCCAATCCAATGTCACAGTTTTTCCTTCTACCCCTTTCTTTTTAGAACAAATACTGATGAGAAGCATTTCAATAACAACCCCTTCCATGGAGAAATTCTTCCTGATGTCCGGACCCTGCCCTGGCACACCTTGAGGCCTTTTCCTTTTGTCCTGTCCACTGGTCACTGGGAAGAGCCCAGACTCCACCTGGCTGCCCTCTATGACTTCTTAATTATTTTTTTTTAACTTCAGGTTTGTTTGGAAACAATCCTTGGCTGAAGCACAACATCAGCACAAAATGAATTTGGTGACCATGAAATGATTAGAAGTAAAATAATGTAGGCTGAGGCATTTTACTTAGAGAAGTAAAATAATTCCCAAGATTACTGCACTTAACTTTATTTTCTTATACTCAGTGTAGACAGTTCCAACCGTGTTGATTTGCTGCCAACAGTGGTTTTGCCATTTCAGCATCTGGAAGCCTTGCTGTTAAATAATCAATATTTATTATTACAAATGGAGAAACATTTACTAAACTTTCCTTAGAGACTTTCCTGACATACCTTTGACATCCCTTTGTTAATGAAAACTCTGGACAGTTTTCAAAATTTTCCACATTTTTGCAGAAAGGGAAAGGCCAGGTGAAGAGGCATTCCTAGTTCCAAACTTCTCAAAATTAACCAGATAGAATAAATAGTGCTTAGCAAGTAAAAAAGTTGAACTTAGCATAAAGTATAATGATAGTACTTCTCTTAATGTTCTTCAAGTTTTTTTTTTTTGTTGTGATCAAAGGAACTGAGGACTGCTCCGATGCCAACAGAAGTTCATGGGAAAAGTCCCATTTCCTTTTTTAATGACTATAAGTTTCATAAGTAATAATTTTTTTGTTCCAAAATACACTGAGTGCTCCTGAGTTTTTCTCTATTCTTTGCTGAAGATTAATAAACTCTTTAAACCTTTCTAGATGCAATCTGATATTTCATAGGCTGGTATTAAGAGACATGTCATTCCTTCAAATTTCACAATGCAAGCAAAACATTCCATCTTATCATCTTTTTCCATGAATAAAAAGATTTTGTTTATTAAAAAGAAGAAGGATCATATTCTAGACATCTCTTATCCAGGGCAGGTTGGTGACTTTTTGGTGTCCCATGAATACTAATCTGAGATTTTGTAAAACCTTATCCCAAAATGTGTTAGTGGTATGTGCAGTGTCCATTTCTTTTATAAAACTGGAAAAATATGGATTTTCTGCATAGTCAAAGGGGACACACAGAGTATCTCAATGGTGTGTGCTTCCTGTGAGACTATTTTGCCTATCCAAATAAATATGTCATTGTGTTTGGGCAAGTTCTGGGCTTGATTTTATTATAGGAAAAAAAATATATAATAGACAGTACTTTAACCCATGAAAAACCCCGTTTGACTGCAATCCAGGTTTCTCTCCTTGTATGTTGTTTATAATTATGTAAATAAATATAATTTCCTATATACAGACACAGATTTAAGGAGCTGAATTTGTAATGTATGTGAGTCAACACTTAGACTTGTTCTGTCATTTATGTCTTGTAATGTTGAGGCTCCCGAAGAATCCCATTTTCACCCTTAAATAAAGGTAATTTAGATAAATGAAGTACAGCTAGACATGGAGTAGGTTGCATTTGTGGAATTCTTGAATAAGTTCCTTATGAAACCAACCCCTTGCAGCTCATGATTTTGCAATCAGCTTCCCCTTTATTTTTCCCACCTTGCTCAGATAAAGTTCTGCGCTGGCATCTGCAGGAAGTGAGCAATGGTGGGATTAAGGAATGTGGAATTCTAAGGAACCAACTGAAGATGGAGCTGACTGAAGTACGAGGAACGGCTTTGTGCTCCTACTGAAGGTGGAGGGAACCCACCAACTCATACTTTTCATGCTTCTGCTTCTCTTTGCAAGGGGAGTTTTTAAGGTGGGCAATGTGGCCTTTGCTGTAAATTGCAGAGAAAGAAGGTCAAAATGTGGGATTGTGTATTTACTAGAAACCCAAAGGGTTTAGTAACTTTACTGAGATATGAAACTTTAAGAATTTTACTGACTCTCCAGTGATCAAGATAACCTGTAAGTCGGTCTTGCAGAACTATCACGAACTCTGGCAGCTGAGGCGTGAATTTTGCCCATCTACACTGTCATGTGGGAGCTGATGGATTTTGAAGAAAATCCATGATGATATTTTAGTTAGCTCTTGAAAGGAAATCAATTATGCAGCTCACTTGTGGGGGCAGAGTATTTTCATAGGATCATAATAGAATCATGGAATCATTTGGGCTGGAAGGGACCTCAATGCCCATCCAGTGCCACCCCTGCCATGGGCAGGGACACCTTCCACTGTCCCAGGCTGCTCCCAGCCCCAGTGTCCAGCCTGGCCTTGGGCACTGCCAGGGATCCAGGGGCAGCCACAGCTGCTCTGGGCACCCTGGGCATTTTGCAGTGCCCTTATATGTGCCCACAGAGATACTTTTTTATTTTTGAAAGAGAAGAGGAAGAATTCAAATACCAACAGGTTTAGTTGTGTATGCCTTCACATGTGACCAGTGGAGGTGAGTTTTCTTCAGAATTAAGGTTCTGATTAGAGGGGTCCGGCTGGCAAAGCAGGTCAGTTAGGACAGTGTAAAACCCCACTTTGAATTGTAAAGCTTTAGCAAATGTTCTTCATGGATGGGAAACCTGATTACTGGAGAAGCATTTTGCAGGTTTTTTTCAAAAACTTCAGTATAGGAACATTTGCTGCCTCCCTTCCTAGTCACAGGTGTACAACACTGGGATTAATCATTCTCAGGATAAATCCTCTAGTCACAGTCTTCTCTTTTAAAACTGTGCTTACACAGCAATCCCAACTGAATTCGCCACAAGGAGGAAAATTTCCTTTGGGAGCTCCTGCTAATTCAAGTGACTCAAAACAGCTCATTCAAAACAATTGTAGTGTTTATTCACCCAGAAGAACACAGGAAGGCCCATTCCTCTGAGAGCTACGTTAACTTTCCCAGTTTTCTGAAAGTTTAAGAAGCTCAAGCTTGACCCAAATACCTTGAGTTCAGAGCCAGGAGGCACAGCAGCTCTCTGCATCCCTAAAGTTTGCTGGAATATGGCTGTGCATCCCACTCTTCCCAGCTTGGGGTTGCTCTGCCCAAGAGACAGATATCCCTGAGAGATGAACTACAGTCTGCCAAACTGGCCAAAAATAGACTAATTTAGTTTAAGAAATTCAACAATTGTTGAAAAAAAAGTGGTCAGTTTTAGTTTCTTATCAGGTTATTTGCTAGCAGCTTAAATTTAGATTTAGGAGTGAAAAAAACATCTTAGACACAGGATTTAATCTACTATGATTACTGAAATTATGTTTATTTTAATGAGGAAGGCAGAGGCTTATGTCAGGATACTTTTCAAATATTTTAATTAGAAACTGCTGAAACACTTCCAGGCATTTTGATTGCACCTTTGTGTAATATAAGGGCTTAGATAAAAACAAATATTGTGGATTTCTCTTCTCCCACAGTTCACAAACTTTAGGACACTTGGATATGTGTCCATTCAGGAGTCTGTGCTGCAGTTTGTGCTCTCCTAGGAAGTCAGGGCCCCTCCTCTCTGGCAATTCCAGTTTTTCCAGGGTTGGAGTCACCCTGACAGCTGTATCATGCCAACAATCCATCTACTGCTGCCACGTGGGGTTTTGTGTCATCCTTCACATACATCTTTTGACTCCACTATTACACTTAATTATTTGATTTGATTTGATTTTGCAACCCTAAAGTATCAAAGGTGGCAAATTTCAAAACATGACTGACAGTACCAAGTGTAAACTCTTTAAAAATGTTGTTTCTTATAGAGAGCTTCTTTTTGATAAATCTTGCACCACCCACCATGCTTTTCTTTCCCATTTTGGCTAAGATCAACATTATTGAAAAGGCAATGCTTTTAAAGTTTCGGAGTGAAAAATAATTTCATGTTACGATTTTATACTTTTTTAAATTAAAAAAATAAAGGTGCTTATCTTTTCCTCTCTTTTCCACACATAAGTCTGGTGCTGAATATAAACAGGAAAATGAGATTTCAAAGATGTTGTAGCCAGACTTACTCTATGGAAAAAATATTATTTTCTATTTTAAGTGGTGGATTTGTTTAAGTTAACTCGATAAAAACTAGAATTGGTGACAGGATGATTTAATACAACCCTTGCTAACAAGTTGCAGACATTACCAGTGTGTCAAAACAACATTGCCAGAGGCACTCTGGCATCAGGCTGGACTGGTAACTCCAGTGCACTGAAACAGCTTTTTGGCAGCTGTTTTATTCCTCAGTGCTGCTGATTAAAGGCAGCTTCAGTTACTGATTTCTTTCCCTCCAGACATTTTCATTCACATACACTTTTATTTTTGCTTACAGATAGAAAGGTAAAGATTTTAAAATAATCAAAATGAAAATGTAGAAGCCTGTGTCTTGACTGGATGTGAATTGGAATTTTAGAATTGTTTTTTCTTTTACAGTTAGGCTGCTGCATCTCTTTTGTGATCCACAGCTCAGGTGCACTTGGCAGCTCAGGAATTTTTGGATATTTGCCCTTTGTTTTTGTCCACCTCCTCCAGGAGATCTGTATATGATCAAAAAGCTCAGAGCTGCTATGGGAATAAATACTCCTGTCATTTCAATAGATATAAAGTGACATTTGCTGAGAGATAGATATGTAAATATCTTTTTTTATTAATAATGTTGGACTTGAATTTTATTCCCTTGATTTTAGAAACCTGTTGGACTCGACCACAAATGCTATGCAAAACCTTCAATTTTGATCTGAAATAAAAGTGCCATTAAATTTTAAACTGTAGTTTGTCCTTTCCCATTTCTGTTCAGGGTGTTGATAATGTTCAAAGATTTCTCCTGTAAGCAAAGAATTTGCAATTAAAACTGATACCTATCAAGTGCTCATGGATAATGCTTTCTGAAACAGTTGCAAGCTTTACATTAGGTTTTCGAATTACAACAGATTTCACATCAAAGGTGGGATGCTGAATTTTACTCACAAAATGTGCAATTTTGATTACTTTTTTTAAAATTGGAGTTTTTATGGTTTTACATGTCTTTCGTGTAGGCAAATGTGGGGGAGAGAATTGTGCAAAATGAGATGGGAATTTGTGTCTGCTGGAGCTTGAAGCTCAAAACCCGAAGCCCTGAGGTTCCTGACAGGAGGATTTGTTCATGTTCTCATCCCTGGAAGGGCAGGGAAGGGAGAGTAGTGGATTTTGGCAGTGTGCTTGTGTTGACAACTGCTGCTTATGGTGCTCCAGCCCTTGCTCCTGCTGAGCTGGAGCAGTGGGAAATATATATACTGGGTTGTTTGAAGTGTTTAACTCACTAGAGCTGCTTCCCAAAGCTGAGCACAGCTGCTCCTGGGCTGTGTTTGTGCACAGTGTGGTGCAGCTGCCTGAGCACAGGTACCTGGTGCTGATTTGGAAGCCCCAGTGTAACCAGGACATCCAGAGAAACCACAGCAGATGCTGGGTGGCTGAATCATCAGCTGGATGTTTATGCACCAAGGTGTCACTGGATACCTGCTTTAGTAATCAGTTATTTCTCCAAACTCATTCAGAACTAACTCGGGAATGTGCATTAGACAGGTCTGTAAAATATAACTCTTTATTCCACATAGAACTTCATGTCCTGTGTCCAGTTCTGGGCCTCTCACTTCAAGAGAGACCTGGAGGGGCTGGAGCGTGTCCAGGGCAGGGGACGCAGCTGGGAAGGGGCTGGAGCCCCAGGAGAGGCTGAGGGAGCTGGGAAAGGGGCTCAGCCTGGAGCAAAGGAGGCTCAGGGGGGCCCTTGTGGCTCTGCACAAGTCCCTGACAGGAGGGGGCAGCCGGGGGGGTCGGGCTCTGCTCCCAGGGAACAGGGACAGGAGCAGAGGGAACGGCCTCAGGCTGGGCCAGGGCAGGCTCAGGGTGGCCATCAGCAGGAATTTCCCCATGGAAAGGGGGCTCAGGCCTTGGCAGGGGCTGCCCGGGGAGGTTTGGAGTGCCCATCCCTGGAGGTGTCCCAGGAAGGGCTGGAGGTGGCACTCAGAGCTCTGCGCTGGGGACAAGGTGGGTGTTGGGCACAGCTTGGGCTCGATGGGCTGGGAGGGCTTTTCCAGCCTCAGTGATTCTGGGATTCTGTGTTACTTTGGTGGTGTGAGTGCAAAAAGTAGTTAAAATCCGTGAGCAAATGAAGTCACAGAGGAAACACTGCAGCAAACAGAGGGCAACTTCTGTTTTGTGCAGATGGACAGGGGTTTGTGTTTAAACTGTAAGGACACTGGTAATAACTGATACATGGCTCCAGATGTTCCATCAGTTGTCACAGATTTAAGGATAATTCTTGATATTGTCAAAGGGCTTAATCATGTTCATTTTCCATTCTCATTGTTATTTATGTCAAATGCCCCATTTCAACTCTGCACTACACATTTCTGTCCTACACTTTAATAGATGTGCAATCACAGGGACAAATGCAAAAGATGTGTTAATTCTGTAGCATATAAAAAAACCAAAAAGAAATGAAATGGGCTCTCTACTTGTACTCTTGACTTATCCACTCCAGCATTTTAACTGGCAGACTCCTTCTAATCCCCTGACAGCACCTGGAGGGGTGTTGGTAGAACACCAAAGGGATGGTGGGAGGATATGACATATGACACCAGGGCAGGATCTGAACTCAGACAAATGAAATCTGTCAGCCAGCTCCTCAAAGCCTGCCCCAGTTCTTATCACTGCTTGGTTGAGCTGGCTTGATACACAGACTTATTGTATTATTCAGCTGGTTTGATTTTCCTTTTTATGACAACCTTACCCTGGAGACCATCCATCTCTTTGCAGTGTTGGAGAATGACTCTAACTGAATGATATTTCAATATAATTTATAATCCTATACTGTAAACAGAAGTGATGGTTGCTTCTAACCACTGTGAAGAATTCCAATAGGTACAGTTGGACTTTTGTTTTCTTGGAGAGTTGGAAATACTTTGGAATTGGGAAATTTTTCATAGCTTAGGGTATTAAGTCTTATAGCAGAAGAGCCATGAAATACCCTGCAGAAGACAGGAATTTTTTCCATATATGCCCTGGCAGTTAATGGTGCATGTGAACAACTACAGCTGCAACAAATTATTTGCCAAAAATTCAAATGGTAGCTATTACCAGCTTTCAGCTTAAAAACACAACCCCGATCAGGCATCCTGAGAGGAGCATCTCCCACACTGTGCCCATTCACTATCGATAAATTTCAGTTTTCACTCCTCCCCATGAGCAACATCCCATTTTTGCTGATTTCCTTTGGGTCAGACCAACACAAATAATGATCTTTCAAATAATGAATTTGACTGATCCGTACTTTTTAACTACATAGCATAAATAACAGGTTTAATATTGATATAAGCTGTGGCTGCCCCTGGATCCCTGGCAGTGCCCAAGGCCAGGTTGGACATTGGGGCTGGGAGCAGCCTGGGACAGTGGAAGGTGTCCCTGCCCATGGCAGGGGGGGTATGAGATGGCCTTTAAAGTCCCCTCCAAGTCAAACTAATCTATGAGACTTGGACTCTGTGAATCAATTAAAAATAAATTTTAGCATGTAGAGTTTTGTTTTGACATAATTGTTCAAGTTTCAAAATAGTTTTGAAATATACCATATAAATATTTTTTAATGAAGCAGCCTGCACTTCAATGTTTTATTTTTCATTTTAATAATATAGTTACATGTGTAAAGTACAAAGAGACGCAATGTACAAAGGCTGTAACTGAAATAGAAATGTACAATATAACTCAATAGTAATCCCATTAAGTAATTCTATTTGCTGATGGCAAGGCAAGTCAAGAATGCACAGGCTTTTTTGTACACATGTCAAATGGCTCTATAATAATTCCAGTGCTGACAGCTGGCATTGTTCTCTGACTGGCAAACAAAGCAACTATTTCGGTGTTTGATCCATTTTTTTTTATTGTGACTGTGTTAAATGACATACTGCATCAAACATTTACAAAAAAGAAGGAAAAAGGGTTTTTTCTATTCTCTATTCAAATGAACTAACAAGTGCTGGCACATTCACAGGTACCAACAACTAATCAACAAACACTAGAAACAACTCACATCATCCCCTTGCCTAAATCTGGGCAAGTTTCCCTAAATCTGGGAGTTCTTTGTGACCAAAATGCTGCCCCAGCCCTGGGCCAGCACAGGGAGGGCCTGGAGCTGCTGCACAGAGCCCAGAGGAAGCACCAGCATGAGCAGAGGGATGGAGCAGCTCTGCTGGGAGCAAAGGCTGGCAGAGCTGGGATGCTTCAGCCTGGAGAGGGGAAGCTCTGGGCTGACCTCAGCGTGGCCTTGCAGGGCCTGAAGGAGCTGCAGGAAAGATGCAGAGAGACAGTTGACAAGGGCTGGAGGGCCAGGGCCCAGGGAATGGGTTCCCAGTGCCAGAGGGCAGGGCTGGGTGGGATCTTGGGCAGGAATTGTTCCCTGGGAGGGTGGGCAGGCCCTGGCACAGGGTGCCCAGAGCAGCTGGGGCTGCCCCTGGATCCCTGGCAGTGCCCAAGGCCAGGCTGGACACTGGGGCTGGGAGCAGCCTGGGCCAGTGGGAGGTGTCCCTGCCCATGGCAGGGGTGGCACTGGATGGGCTTTAAGGTCCCTTCCAAGCCAAACCATCCTAGGATTCCGTGGAAGGTGAGAGGTGTATGTATTTTCTAATGCATGTTCTCTTTATCCTGGTTTAGTTAACACAAGCACCCCCAAAACCTTGTATTTCCTCAAAGACCCCATCCCAAGCTCTTTGCCCACGAGCTGTTCTCGTATGTTAAGCACCCATATGTCACTTAGCTCATGCTGTAATTAGAGAACAAGAATTAACAATGCTCCTAAATGTCTGATTTCTCTGGTTTAAAAGAGTAAAATGCTTCTAAGAGAGATTTCTGAGGAAAAGATGCTCATGGAATGCTACAAGGTGATATTCCAGCATCACTCTCAGTAGGTTGTGAGCTGATGCCAGTCCGGTTCTGAACAATAACTCACTGAGGCTCACAAACGAGACAGATCTCTTGATTATTTGACATTTATATGTATTTGGATGGCAAAGCTCAGCTGTTAGTAACTGTTACCTGTTCGTGCATTTGCCTGGTCTCTGTAAATCTTATTTACATCTTTCCTACAAGACCTTTTGTAGTTTTATTCTGGATTTTTTCTCTGAATTCAGTCAGAGCCAGCTACTTGCAAAGTTCAGCAAAATTGGGTTCAGATATAATTAATTAGTAAAGCAGAGACAAAATCAACAAGGCTGACAATTCCCTAAAGATGATGGTTTAGATTCAGTCTCCTCTCTTACTCTGCCTTAGACTAACTTTTGAGCCAACAAGAAAATACAACCAGAATTTCATCTACCCACAGTTTAAGCATTTTACCTCTCTATTTTCCTTGGCTTTTCAGAGAGATCCCCAAAATAAAATGGGGCCATTTCAAGTTGCAAGGCAAAATCAATTAAACTTCTGAAGTTCTAGAATTGATGAGGGAAAAGTGGCAAGTTTTAGTTTTAATTTGATCTGCATAGTTTTTCTTAGTTTTTATTGCCTGGTTCAGTACCTGAATCAAAAAATAAATTATTCAAAGAGCTCTAATGATACTCTCCTTCAGAACTAAGATTCAGCCATAGTGATCCCTGAATAGGTACTAACAACTGCACTGCCCAGGAGTGGGAGTAAGCCTCTCAAAACTGGGTATTATTAGAGAAAATAATATGTTAAAGGGACACACCCCCTGGCTACTCTGTCTGGAGAAGAATATCTGTAAAAAAATAAAAATAATTGTATTGCTTCTCACCCAGAACTTATCAAAGGGAAAGTCTGTATTTTGCCTTTTCCATAAAAATCCACATATCATTAAACACCCCTTCTGAGGAAAACTGTTTGCATCTTGTCTGGGAGCACTGGTGCGTTCTTGCATAAGCATTCCATACTTGTGAATAAGCAGCAGCCTCTATAGCCTGGAGTGGCATCACAGCAGGATGTGTGCAGAATACAGCAAATAAATCCAGTTTTATGTCCGGTTTGGGAGCCTTTTTCGGCACTGTTTTATTGCCGTCATGGCTTTATCTGTGGAACATGTCTGAAGCTGTTAAATGACTTTATATGTATGGAAGACTATCATGTGAAGAGCTGTTTTATACAGGGTGTTGTAGGGAGGGCACTGAGCATGTCAGGAATATTTGAGACAAGGACAGGACTTGCCCCTGGATCCCTGGCAGTGCCCAAGGCCAGGCTGGACACTGGGGCTGGGAGCAGCCTGGGACAGTGGGAGGTGTCCCTGCCCATGGCAGGGGTGGCACTGGGTGGGCTTTAAGGTCCCTTCCAATCCAAACCTTTCTGGGATTCTCTGATTCTTGCAGAGCTTTACCAGTTCCAGTTCTGAAGACTGGCACAAGCTATTCTGGACATCAGAGCTCCAGATAAAGTTGCTTTGATAAGCAACCACAGACTTTCCTTCCTCCTTACCCTATCATAAATTTTTCTCTGTCCTCTGAGACCACCAGTTAGTTCTGTCCTCTTTCTTTCTCATCAGATTTTAAATTTTTGAGGCAGGGATCATCCTTTTCTCTAGTGCTCTTCTATTTCCTCCCTTTCCTCCCCAAAACTGAGAACACAGTCAGAACATTAAAAAAAAAAAAAAAAAAAAAAAAAAAAAAAAAAAAAGCCCTGTAAGAAAGAATGCAGTAGCAAATATTCCCTTTTCAAATAGAATCATTACCATAGCACAGCTATCCTTCAGCTCCCAGCAGCTGCAAATGGAACAGGGAGATGTTAGTGTTCACTTCCACTGATCTCATTATACAAACCACTAAGAGGAGCAAGGGAATACATTTGGAGAGCTTTCATGTGGTTAAAGCGACAGGGGAAATTCAGCCTTTGATATCCCCTTGTTCAGTATATCTGTCTCACTTTGTGCCTGCCCCTCAAAAGGCAAGGCTGAAAAAATATTAGAGGGTTGTTGGAAAGGATTGGAAAAATGAGAAAAGGCTCTAATTAAAAGGACAAAAATATACTTGGAAAGTGTTTCTCAGTGTTTTTAAGTTCAAAACCGGACCACCTATCCAAATCTCCTCATTAAAAGTCAGATTCAATTTTCATGCTGAGAGCTTGATACTAGGTTTCTACCCAGCTAGACAAATACTCAGTGCTTTGATTTCTACATTTCCAAGGTGCCTCACAGGCACCGATTGATACCTGCGTTTGTGACCTGATGATCTGGGTAGGGAAAAGTCAGCATCCACAACTGCTCATTTGGTACTGAAAGCTCAGAGGTCAAGAGATTTGTCCACAACTGCCTGGAATGCAAAGCACAGTCCCTGGCTGTGGAATGCCGTGTCACCCACCAGAAGCCTAAGAACCTTTCTTTCATCTTTTATTTTTTTTTTAATTTATTTTTGAGTTTCATTTTAACACTGTCATCTCTTTTCCTTGCTGACTCACTCCTCTGTTGGCAGAACCAGAATGTTCCATGACAGCTGTGGAAAATCTAGGATGGAAAGCAAAGCTGATACTAGCCAAAGTTTCCTTGAGTAGCTGTGGCAAAGATTGAGGGAAAAAAAGTATCAAATCCTGTACCAATAAATAAATGTGGAGTCCAGCTAAAGAGGTGTTAAACACCCCAAGAACTCTGTATAATTCGTTGCCTTCAGAGTATGACACTGTATAGGGCACAGTGTATATGAAATGTGGCCCTTTTCATTTCAGGCTGCTGCAGAAATGCCCTTCCTTTTGGTTTTGTTTTCTTTCTTCCTTAGAAACTGGAGTTTGTTAAGTCCCTGCACAAGTGATTCCTGCTCTCCAGAGAATTCGGCTGCACAGCACTTCCTTGTGCGGTGTTCCCAGCCTGGGGGGATGTTCTGAGATGTGACAGAACTGGGAGATGTGTCCGTGGCCACTGTGATGGGAACTCCAAGGTAGCAGCATAAAACGTTGTGTGCTTCCCTGAAGAATTTAATTAGTCATTTCATTTGAATTATTCACGTGGAAAAAGATGCACTGGGTAGCTTTTAATCTAATTAGGCTATTAGCTAGTAGTAGAAGAGGAGCATATCTAAATAGAAGGTGAAGATTGTATTTCAGTCAATCAGGGTACCAGTGTGGGAGGGGATGCACAAAGCTGGGCTCTTCCCATGCCCATTAAATCAGGGAAGTCTTAAACCAAAAAACAAACCTGGAGGTTAAGCTACACTTTGTGGAATTTAGATTCATGTTCCAAAATTGAGTGAAAAACCTTATAGAAGGAGAAATTAGTCTCTAAATATAAGAATTATATATATATATATAACATAAATATATTGAGAATATATATATAAAAATATATTTATGCACTGCCTGGAAACATATCCTTTAAACAGTGTAATTGTCAGCTCTCACAGGACAAAAACAATACCTGCCTGAAAATAGCACACCTGCTTGGAAATTTTGTAAGAACTAGAATAATGAGGCTATATTTTAATTTTACTAAATTACTGGGACTTGATGTAAAGATTTATTTTACAGAATAAAAGCATTTAAGCAGGACTTAATGTTACTGTTATGTGTCAGTGATAGCAACACTGGGACTTCAGTCTGCATTACTACAATGATTAATTAAAGGCCTTGTTCAGGTTGAGTGAACATCATTATTGTTTTTAAATAGGAAAGGCAGATAACCATTACTGATTACTCCTCAATTCCCAGTCTCACTTGTTAGGGACTAAAGAATACTAAAGTAGGTTGTACAGTTTTCATGAAGCTATAAACGGAGCCAAGAATAATAATATTAATATGCAACACATACAAAGGTAAAGAGTGAGCGCTGGATGAGCTTAAAAATTAAGGCTACAAAAATGCTGCACTGCTGTAAGTGCAAACATTATTGTTATTTTTTAATAATAAGGTAAAAGAAATGTGGGCTATAGCTTTCTTGTAAACAACTTTTTGGTAATTGCAGAATTTTTAGAATGCATTCCTGGATGCAGCTGCATTACTTAAAGCATGTAAATAAACTACATTGCCTTAAAAAAACCATGGAGGTGAATCCTGTAGTCTTGGATATTTTCAGTATATTAATAAGAATACTGAAATACAAACCTGGCTGCCAATTAACTGGTTATTATAATGTTGGTTAAAATAAAAATCACTGAGAAATGCTGCTGTTGACTTGCCTGAAATCAGGAATTATAGCCATAAGAAGTTTACAGTCAGGCTTCCAATGAGCAAAATAATTTTTAGGATGGATTTCTAGGGAGATAAGAAAGCAGAGCACCAAAATTTGTGTTTAGATTCATCTTGCATGTCCAAGTGGTTGGCTTTGGTTTCCAGGTAAGAGAACAGGGAGCAGATTTCTTAGCTCAGCAAACTGTACAAGCAGGTGCAAATTGTGCTGGACTTACAGCACAGCAAGAATTGTATGTGCTACACACAACAGCTTTTAATTCCATGATGTCCAGGATGGCGTTAGAAGCTGGGAATTATTGTCTGAGCACTTATGAATTGCAGGGAATAGAAAAAAAATGTTACGGAATAGGATTGAAATCAGTCAAGACAGGACAGATTTAACTGTTAAGAGAAATTTGAGAGCTGGGAAAATGTACATTCTTTGTTGTGAGAGCCTTCATACTTCATTTTTTCATTGAAAGGGTGCTCAAGCCTTGGCAGGGGCTGCCCAGGGAGGTTTGGAGTGCCCATCCCTGGAGGTGTCCAGGGAAGGCCTGGAGGTGGCACCTGGGGACAAGGTGGGGACTGGGCACAGCTTGGACTTGGTGACCCTGGAGGGCTCTTCCAACCTTAAGGGTTCTGTACAAGTCTGCAAGGGTCTGGCTCAGAATCCAGGGACTCCCCTGCTTTACTCAAGAAAGCATTTATTACTTTCTTTGAGGGAATAAATAAGGAATAGGTAAAAATCTGAGCTTAATAAGAGCATCACACAGCTTAAATGTGGCCAGAAAAGAAGAATTATGTCAATTATCTGTGTTCTCTGGCAGTTCTTTGACAGCAGGACTCAGAATCTCATTGTTCAGGCTCTCAGCCTCCAGGAGTGCTCTGACTCTGCAATGTAATTACATATATTAAGTGTACAGTGTCCTGCTGCATTCATTCACCTGCATCTTGCATCATGTTTTTGCCCTACAAAGTCAGGATTTCTTTCTGGCGCCGAACTCCAAAATAGGACAGAGATGTAGTGCTGTGGTCATGTGTCACAGCTGTGGAGGGACTAACTCCCAAAGGCCCCTGTGCCAAAAGGAGTCCAATAAATGGAGCGTTTTGCTTGGCTCCAGCCACTTTGGGGGAAGGGAAGGGGAAGTTTCAGGGAAGTTTCAGGGAAGTTTCAGGGAAATTTCAGGGAAGGGAAGTTTCAGGGAAGGGAAGTTTCAGGGAAGTTTCAGGGAAGTTTCAGGGAAGGGAAGGGAAGGTAAGGGAAGGGAAGGGAAGGGAAGGGAAGGGGAATGTGTGTCCAAGAGCACAGCTCTCCTGTCCATGCTGTCCTCTGTGGAGACTCTCCAGACAAATCACAAAAGCAGGTCAGAGCTATTTCCAGTTATTATAGTGTTAATTTAGAGCCATCAATAACTCAGAGAAATGCTTCCTGAACCAATCCATTCAAAGCACACATGGTCTGAAAAGATGAAATCCCCATTATGGGAAATGCATGCAGCAATAACAAAACCTCTCAAATCGTCTTTCAAANGCAGGGAAGGGAAGGGAAGGGAAGGGAAGGGAAGGGAAGGGGAATGTGTGTCCAAGAGCACAGCTCTCCTGTCCATGCTGTCCTCTGTGGAGACTCTCCAGACAAATCACAAAAGCAGGTCAGAGCTATTTCCAGTTATTATAGTGTTAATTTAGAGCCATCAATAACTCAGAGAAATGCTTCCTGAACCAATCCATTCAAAGCACACATGGTCTGAAAAGATGAAATCCCCATTATGGGAAATGCATGCAGCAATAACAAAACCTCTCAAATCGTCTTTCAAACAAACAAGTATTTTGAGAAGACTTTTTGGGCACATGTTGCAAAGAACAGCAAATAACCTTTGTGGTTCACACTGACCCATTATATTTTGTTACCTCTCTTTCAGAAAAATGTGAAGTGCAGCTGAATTGAAGCTACATCACAGCAATCTCAGTGACCAAGAATTCAAATTTCAAAGGAGATGCAAGCAAACAAAAATATCATCAAAAGATATAAATTCACAAATAAGAACGAAATAGGCAAGTCATAATGTGTTCTCTGCTGAAGAACAGATTTTAGATCACATAAAATGAAGGAAAGGTGGAAGATTCTGGTGGCAAAATGATTCTTCTAATAGGACACAAAAGATCAATAAGAAGTGTTTAAATCAGGGCAATTAATAGTTGGTCCAAGAGAACATTTTTCAAAAAACCCTTAATATTCAGGATCCCACTTGAGTATTCAAAACTTATATAATTGCATAATGTTACTATTTTGGCATTCAAATGGAAAAGATTTGCTCCATTCAGCAACACTGAAAGAATGAAAATAGACATGATGGAAAAAAATCCCGAAATTTATCACTACAGAAGCATGAAATCCTTCAGATATTTGGTAAGATATAGAGAAGGATGTTAATCATTCAGTAGCTAAGGGGTAATCTCAGACTTGTGTTGGCTACAAGTTTGGCAGCAGATGCAGTTGCCATCCAGTTCTTGTGTTTAATCTTTATGAAAACAGAGCTGGAATGGAAATTGATGCAGAGAGCTGGGTTAGGGGAAAGGCCAAAGTCTGTTTTCTGGCTGGTGTTTGTGATGGTGTGTCTCACTACTGACTGGGAGAAAAAAAAATAATTTTGACCCTTCCTCCAAGTTTTATGGGAAGCTCAATTAATTTTGTGGGTTTTATTTCTAGTCTGTGGGGTGGCCTCAGGAGTGGAAGGTATTGTATCAATCTCTGTGTGATGGTACTCAAAAATCAACCCTTAAAGATTAACAGTTATATTTTTTTCTGACTTTATGCCTAATTTAGAAGACCCACATTTAGATTCCACAACTACTCTCTCAAGACTTCCTAGAGTCATGGAATCTCAGAATATTTTGGGTTGGGAGGGACCTTCAAGCCCATCCAGTGCCACCCCTGCCATGGGCAGGGACACCTCCCACTGTCCCAGGCTGCTCCCAGCCCCAGTGTCCAGCCTGGCCTTGGGCACTGCCAGGGATCCAGGGGCAGCCACAGCTGCTCTGGGCACCCTGGGCCAGGGCCTGCCCACCCTCCCAGGGAACAATTCCTGCCCAAGATCCCATCCAGCCCTGCCCTCTGGCACTGGGAAGCCATTCCCTGGGCCCTGTCATTGCAAGGAAATATTCCTAAGTCTTTATTAAACATCTATGAGTCTTTGTCAAAGTTTATGTTGTACTTTTGGCTTTCTATTAGAAAAACTTGGCCGTTATATGTCAATGGGTTATTCAGTGTCCAGTGAAGTCCCTGAAGTCAGTGAAGATAGTAATGCATAAAGTCAGCTTTAGTTTTTGTGGGGGTTTTTTTGCCTAGGTGTTTTGGATTAGATTAGTTGAGTCTGCTCTCTGTTATAATACAGTTGTTCTTTCCAAGGTGAAACTTCATTGCCACCAGAGTAGAAACTTATAAAATGTGGATTATTCTTTTGTTTTCTACCCCATCCCTTCATATGTTGGATTGTTGCTTTGTTTGGCTTTTCTATTCAGCATCACGTGTGTATGAACAAGATCATCTTTGATACCCAAAAATGAGACATTTTGCAGCACAGAAAGCATCTTGATCCAGACAAGGCTGTCCACTCATTTGAGTAGACATTAGAATATTCCCTCACACTCTCAGTTTTCAGCATAAGGTGAACACAGTCTGCCACTCAAGGCCTCGTATCATTTGTCTCCAGCAGCATTAAAAAGAGATTTCCGATTAGACTTCAGGATGCTGCCTGGAACATACAAATCTATTTCTTTTTTTTTTAGCTTAAACAAAAAATCCGTTACATTTTCAGTATTGGAAGACTAGGACATTCAGGATTTTTTTTTTTTCTGGATTTCTTCCGCCTTAAAACAAGCTCATATTCTGTTGGCACATCAATCAATTATATAAAAAAAATATAAAGGTTAAAATTATCAAATTTATATCAAGACTGAAAAGATGAAAGCTGAAAAATGTAAATTCAAAGCCATTTAAACTCACTAACATCAGTTGACTCTGTTATATTTTTCATCCATAACTTATATATAACCTGCATCATACATATATATAATATATATATCTCCAGTGATCTTCATCACTCCTCCCAGTTTTCCTGCTCCTAAATAAGAAAGATTTAGTTCCTTAAAAAAAAAAAAAAATAGTAAGTCTCTCCAGAAATAAGAAAGTGGTTAGTGTTTCATCATCTGTTTCAAAGTGAAATACTGTTATGAAAAAATAACCCTTTCAATTTAAGTATTTCTTCATTTCTTCCTCCAAACGGCATTTTTCAGCGGTTTTGTGCAGTGTTTTTGCATTAAATAGTTTATTTTGTGGTAAGTGATGCATTGCAGGCTGCCCCAAGGCGGGGATAGTTTTCCCCTCACCATTTTCTCTCTCCTTTTTCATCCTCAAGTTCTGTTAAGAGTCAACCAAGCCACTCTCCATTTTTAAAGGTTTGGATACAGAACTGAAACTTCCATTATTTTCCCACCTGTAGCAACGCTCACTCTGGGAAGCTAAGTTAGAGCTGCAGAAAAATAGGTTCATTAAATGCTATTTGCACAATAATGTACCATGAAGAACTTATTATTTTATATTTAAATTACTGTAAATTAGAGAAGAAACAGGATTAAAATATTCAGAACAGCTGCCTGAGATGGTTTCAGCTCTGCTCTGAGGATGACAGGAGGAGGTGTTTGAGCTGCGCTGTGGTGCTTTGGAGCTGGGAGGAAACTCTGTGTGATGCCAGTACCATCTTCAGGCAAGTCAGGGCATAACAGAGGAATTTCTCACAACTAAAGGACAAAGCATAAATCAGCCTGAAAATCGTTCATTTCACCTTGTTCGTGTGTTACACTTCGTTACAGTCAAAATGTTGCATTTTGCCTACTCTTGAACCTACTCTTGCACAGCAGTAACAGATTTTTAAATATATGCACAGTTGGGCAACCTTAATTTTTTTTAAAAAAAAAGAGATTAATTTTCTTTTTCAAGTACAGACTGAATGCACACAGACTGAGGGGACAGAGCTGAACATTCCTCATCAGGAATAGATATTAATTTAATAATATAATTTATTAATTTAAAATATCTTAAAATTTAACATTTACCTTGTTAAGCACTGAAATGCCTTGCTGCAGAATGTACAGCAGCTAATAATTTCTTTGGATTTCAAGGTGACTCTGAATTGTGGAGAAGAAATCCATCAAGAGCTGTGAAAATAAAAGCACACCTGGCTGAGGAAACCCCCTCAGTGTAAATTGTTGAGAGAACTTTTCAGCTACTTACTCTTTTTTTTATTACCTTCTTTCCTAAACAACCAGTTGGATAGTTGAGCAATTAAAATAAATGGGGCTTTGACCTGAGCCAGCACCGTGTGGGAGTGTTGCTGATAACCAGATTTTTGGAAAGCATTTGGGTAAAATGGTGATTTATGCATTTTTAGAAGGATAATTGGACAACACACTAATATTGGAAAACTATGCTACATAATTTTCCTGAGGACACACTAGATTTAATTCCGTCAATTCAAATACCTCAGGTCAATTGCAGAATCAATTTTGTTTTCATGCTCCCTGTGAGGAAAGGCTTTTCTACTTAAGGCTTTTTAAATTTCTTAATACTTTGTTGTGCCTTGTCTTAGCAACTTTCTCAAGTTTCAGTAAAACCAGTGTTTAAATGCTGCTTCAAGAAACAGTCTGACCTTGCCAATCACTTCTTTTGCTGTTGGATAGTGTTGGTACCTTCCAATTTCTACTTATGACTTGTCTTTGAAATATTCAGGGGGAGGGTTACTTCAAATTTTTGTCCTCCACCCCTCAAATTCAATATTTACTATCAGTGTGCTGTGTGCTTTAGGACACTTAGTATTCTGTATGGAATAGAGTAATTTTTAAATATAATTTTTTTTAAGATTAACAGTAAGAAAGGTTGTTCATAAAACATATTCGATCTTCTATGGCCAAGGCTTTATTCTAATTAAGAATTATGGGCATGATGGCTGTTGTTGCTGTATAAAACCGCACTGTCATTCCCAGGAGATTTAGGGAAGCTTTTCAACAGTTGGATCTTGAAGTTTTATTTTCTGTTTCAGAAAGGGAAAACTCATTTGAGGCTTTCAGGCTTCAGCGATTTTGAAATTAAGCTGCTATAGAGAACTATCATAGCACTTCTTATCCATGTGGAAGTCCAGGCCAGATGATCCAAGCTGGAATTGAGGTCTCATTTCTCAGTTGCTGGTGTGTGGATTAATATGTCAGAGAGAAACTGTAGCGTCAATATGAACTGCCTTTGTAAAAGCATTTGCCAGCCCTTCACAC
The DNA here is from genome assembly GCA_013389985.1 of Dryoscopus gambensis. NCBI lineage: Eukaryota > Metazoa > Chordata > Aves > Passeriformes > Malaconotidae > Dryoscopus > Dryoscopus gambensis. The sequence continues at coordinate 37,824 of WEIT01008868.1, read as the reverse complement.
TGTCCACTGCAGAGCTGTTTCCTGAAATCCTGATTCATTTCTCCTGCACACCTGAGAACTCCTGGGCTCTGAAGCAACTCCATGTGCAGACTTGGAGCTTCTTAAAAGTTTGAAGGAGCCAGACCTCTGCTAAGGGAATATTTTGCTTCTGTTGGCTCCCTGAGCTTTGTGTTTGAGCTCTGGTGAGGAAGAGGAGGAAGCGTGTTGTTGATGTGATCCTTTCACCATCAGTGGTTTTGGCAGGCTGCTAACTTGCTCTTGCCTGCCAGCACTGCCTCTCCTGCAGCAGCAATTGCATGCACATTTGCCACATCTCACCAGTTTATGCCTGTGCCTAAACAATGCAAATTGCAGAGGGCAACTGGCAAGGAACCATCAGCTACTGCCACATCTTCGACTGGCCTAGAGGAGGGTGAGGATGGGGAAGGGTCTGGAGGGGAAGCTGAATGAGGAATGGCTGAGGGCACTTGATCTTTTCAGCTGGAGAAGAGACTGAGAGGAGAGCTCAGCATGGGCTGCAGCTTCCTTGTGAGGAGGAGAGGAGGGGCAGGCACTGATCGGTGCCCTGGGCCAGGGACAGCACCCAGGGAGCGGCTGGAGCTGGGCCAGGGCTGGGTTAGGGTGGAGATCAGGGAAAGGTTCAGCTTCCCCCAGAGGGTGCTGGCACTGCCCAGGCTCCCCAGGGAATGGGAACGGCCCCGAGGCTGCCAGAGCTCCAGGAGCTCCCAGGGATGCCCAGGTTGTTGGGGTGTCTGTGCGGGGACAGGAGCTGGGTCAGTGATCCTGGTGAGTCCTTCCAGGTTATTCTTATATCCAACTCATGTTATTCTGTGAGTCTGTGAAATACTGCAGGACAATATTGAAAACAAGGCCTATGTAGTTTCATTGGATCTAGGCTGGACTCTGAGATTTTCATCCATTACACTCACTCAAATTTAAAATTCACTTCAAACTCAGAATGAATCTGGCTAACCTGTGCCAACCATGTCCAGGACACCAGCTTTTCATATCATGTGCTTGATTCTGCTCTGTGCTAACAAGTGTGTCTTGTCCTTCTTTCTGGATAAAGGCAGACGTGGAGCAGTTTGGGGCCAGGCTCCCCAGGTATTTGTCTAGGCACTGCCATGTGTGGATTGTGCCACTCTCTGCTCAGCTGGAAGAGAGGGAAAGGCAGGAGCAGCTGTCAGAGGGACGAACTGGCAGCAGAAGAGACATTTAAGGATCAGCCAGCACTGACCAACACTGGGGCACCAGCTCAGGCCGTGATTTTGTTATTAAATTGTTGCACCAAGATCAAATTATTTTGAGGATCGGGACATCTGAGACTCTGCCATGGGAATCTTGGGGCTGAGCTGGTGGGGAAACCTGGTGTGGGTGTGGGGGCAGCAGCTGTGGAGGGGCCTTGGTCCCAGCTGAGATGCTGCCAGTGGGGCCCTTGGAGTGGGTCCTGCATGGCTGGAAAGAGAAGTTTCCTTAAGTCAGCCCATGGGAACATGGCAGCTTCTTGCCAAAATCTGGATGTCCCATGCCTTTGTGAGAGCAAAATCCTCTGCCATTAGCAGAAAGATCCCCATCTGTTTTTTTAGGACCATCAGTTTCAAGCTCTTTAGCTATTTATCTCTAGCTAAAAGTGACTGAAAGTAATAAAGAAATACATCACAATTTGCCACTGAATGGAGAAGGGATCAGTGAATTTAAGATTTACAATGAGTACATTGGAAAAAATAAAGCACACAGTAATTTCCAGCACTATTTTTTTGGAGCAAGGGGAAGGAAGGAGAAAAAGCCACTGTAATACTTGTATATAAAGAATTACTAAAAAATAGGCTAAGCAATTGTCTTCCTCAAAGTTAATGAAGAAAGACAAAGGGAAGTGGATAGAAGAGTTTGAGGGAGAACAGTCTCTCTCCACTTTTCCACAGTGGTGTTTAAGATGAGAGAAATCTGACAGCAAAGGGTGAACATTTCCATCTGGCCAAAGGTAAATGCCTTCACATTGAGAACTCTTCACCTAAGGCGCTCAGAGGTGAACTGCAATGGCTGAAAGTAAGGCCTTTGGAATAAAAATACGAAGCAAGATTGACACCCAAGTCTGTGATGTAACTCCCCTTTTAAGGTGATTAATAGTCTTAGAATGTTGACACTTTCCTGATTTTAGATGATGCCATAGCTAAACAAAAACAAAGATGCCTTGAAGCCAAAACTAATTTTTCCTTTTCTGTTTTGATTGCATTTCCCTTCTTCTGTAGAGAGGCGAGCTAATGGATGAAGCTGCAGGTTTATTTTAATACAGCTCATTAACTGGGAAAATATTAAGGATGACTATATTCTATTCATAGTCCAAATCCAGTTCCTCAGCCACACTGAGCAGTGCAATTACATGGAGTGCAGGGCAATTTTTCCTAAAAAGAGAAGCACTTGAATAAAGGAGAATTGCAGAGTTCTGTGAGCTGAACCTGTGTGAGTATTAGAAAGAGTAAGAAAAGGCTGTCCTTTGCTTTGGGTCAGTAAAAGTGGGTGCCCAGTGCTGGCTGTACTTCAGAGCTTGTGGGAAATCCAGGGCTGACAGTCAGATTAGCTGCACAGCCCTGGCTGTCAGAATTTATTTGCCAGCAACATTTCATATTGCCCTGGATCACTGAGACAGCAGAGGACACATCACAACTCTGAGTGGTGGTCTGGTTCAAACAGGGCTATGAACATGTCCGGTTACTACAGATTAACAAAAGAATTGTCTTTGGTCTAAAAAAGAGCCTTAATTGGGGTGTGAAGCCTTCTTAGATGGAAACTAGCACGAAGAAATAAGGTACAGACTGATGCAAACCAGGAGGTTTTCTTTGTCAGTGTATATTTAAATTTATCAAAAGCACCCTAATTCTGGGGAATGTTTATTCCTTCAGCAGGGTGTGTCTTGCCCATGGGAACAGGCTGGGACTTCATTCCTGGTGTCCCTACCTGCCACCAGTGTTATGGGGTTGTGTCTGGATCTCCTGGACTTAAGCCTTGTCCTGGACAGACAGAGACCATTGGAACTCCTGGAAAGAGTCAGGGGTCCAGTTCAGTTAATTATCAGATCTGCTTTTAGCACAAACCTTGGTAATAGTTGGAGTCTAACTTAGCAGATCTGATACTGAATATGTTTTTGCAAGGGAGGTTTGTCTCACAGATGATATAAACTCTGCTGCAAAGCTCTTTGAAGTCACTCGAGTTTTCTGTTGATGTCAAGAATCTTTGGTCCAAGCCTTTAGAGTCAAGCACACTTGCGCTCATTCGTGTAAGGGCACAATAAATCTGTGTTAATGGGCAAGTACAAGAACAGATTGTGTGATAACGGTGTGTTTTTTCTATTAATATATTCTCCCATGACTTTACACGTTTCATTAATCTAAATCTTCCTTAATACCACTTCTAATCTAGTCAGCAGGAGCTGCAATAATGTCTAAGCATAGAGAAAAAGCAGTCAAGTATTTGGTTGTTTTATTAAATGCCTATTGCGGTCCTTGGTCATGAAGGTATCTTAGCTAAAACCAGTCCTAATTCAAATAAATATTCTGTGGAAATATTATGAAAGCTCTGATTAATCTAGCAATAGAATGTTTGTTTAATCAAGGTATTGCAGAGATACTTTTACAAAGCCTGATAAATTACACTGAAATCCAAGGTGGTAGCAGCTGCAAATGATAGCAACCTAAATATTCAAATCCTGTTATAAGAGATGTGTATACAGAAAATAAGTAGAGTTGTTTCCTTTTTAAAGCTGCTAAAACTGTTATTTAATGCAAATGAATTATACAAAGTTCCCAAATGTGAAACTAAATTATTTTATGAATAAACATTTCTAATCATGAGAAAAAACTGTCTAGACTAAAATTCATTGTGATGAATATTGTGATGATACAGAGAACAGAAGTGATGACTCTTGCTATAAATGCTCACTAAATATGCACAGAATTATTTCCTGTTACATGTGTGAATGCCTTTGAAGAAATGCTGAAATTCAAAGTTTTTGTGTCATGTGCCAAAGCAGGGATTTTTTTTCAGTCTTTTAAAATGCAGACTTGCACTAGAACTTTAATTCATGATGTGAAATTTTCAGGGTTTCAGATACAAGCTCTCTCCTTTCCTTGCAGCCTGGACAGTACAGCTGTGAGGTCATTATTGCTCTTGCCCTGCTTCTCCTAATGACCCTGAGCTACTGCACTCCTGCAAAACAAACTTTTGATAAGTAGAGGCTTGTCAGAAGAGTAAAGGACAATAATTTTGTTAAGGAGCTCAGGGTTCTGTAAATCACACAACTTGGCCAGGCTGCCTTTGTAACAAGAGGTGAATATTGCTGTTTTACCCACCAAGCTCCTTCCTGTTCTTGCATAAGACCTGGAGCTGCTGCAGAGAGCCCAGAGGAGGCTCCAGGATGGGCAGAGAGATGGAGCAGCTCTGCTGGGAGCAAAGGCTGGCAGAGCTGGGATGGTTCAGCCTGGAGAGGAGAAGCTTCGGGATGAGAGTTTGGTTTGCTCTCAGCAGTACTTGCTAAGTGATTTCCTTGTCTTTATTTTGGCCCACAAGTTTTCCCACTCTAGTTCTTCCTATTTTCTCCCTCATCCCACTGTGGGGTGGAGGACAGTGAGCAAGCTGCTAAAATACCTGAAGTTCCCTCTCTATTCCTTATTTTCTGGTACCAAAACTTTCTTTGCTTTTTTGCCATTTTAACTCATTTACAAATTGAATGTAAATGCATTATTCTGATAGAAAATTTGAAAATTCATGGAAGAACATGTTATTTTGTTGTCAAAATCTTCCTTGTGCAGAGGGGAAATTGGGGCTCCTCTTATTTGTGTATTCTGTCAACCTGGTGAGAAGGAGCATAGGAGCTCCTCATTCCTATAAAGGGAGGAACTCTGCCTCTCTTCTCAGTGGTTAATTCAGTCTGTCATACAATTCTGTTTATTCCACGGAATAGAAGAGGAGGAACTGTTATTCACCTCCAGCCTGTTTCAGGTGTGCAGGCAGTACTGCTATGTAAAATTGTTCCATAAGAAGCAGAACAAATCAATGGAGCAGGAAGAGGCTAAAGCAGCTGAAATTCCAGTTATTTTTTCCCTTCCTGTTTATCCCTTACTGATAGCAATTGTGAACATTGCAGGAGTGTGTAAATACCTGACAGGAGTAGGAAGGAAGATGAGCCATATCTTTCTCAGTGGTATGGAGTGAAAGGACAGGAGGTAATCTCAGCAATCTGAAATGCAGGAAATTCCATTCAAACATAAGAAAAAAACCTTTTCACTGCGAGGACAGCCAAACCTGGAACAAGTTGTCCAAAGGGATTTTCGGTTCTCCGTCCTTGGAGATACCAACCTGCCCTGTCTGACCCTGGTCTGGGCAGGAGGGTGGATTAGAAACTCTCCAGAGGGCCCTCCCAGCCTTATCCAGGGTGTGATCCTGTGGTGACCCCTCCAGCAGGTCCCCACCTGTGAATAGCAGCACAGAAATAAAAGTAAACCTAGTACCTGCAATTAATGCAGGGCAATGCCACTAATGTCCATAAAAAGCCATCTGAAACTGCCTGAAATGATGGCTTGTGAAAATAAATCGCACTCCAATCACCCAGCTGCAGACAATTTCAGTAAAAACATTGCTGAGTTCATATGTGGGTTGACGGTGTTTCCACTGGCCATGGTTTGCAAACCTGCCATTAATTTCTCAACTGAGGCTGTGCAGTCATTCATCTTTAGCAAAGATATTGCAGAGATTTATGGAGGCATAATATGAAAATAAGACTAATGGATTACCTGGAAAGGTCATTAATGTTCCTGTTTCTCACAGCATAAATCAGAGGTCAAATGGTCATTCACCTCAGCATGGCTCAGGCTCCCTCAAGCCCTCATTCAACTTCTGTTACCTGTTTTCAGAAATGAGCTAAAGTAAAAATTCCTGTGGCCTGAACAGGAGAACATTATCAAAAATAACACCTCACAGAAAGACTGGAACAGAGGAAGGCAAATATACTGAAGAGAATACCTCATGTCTTCCCGTGGGTTTGATCATCAGGAGGTAAATGTTTTTCTTGTACACAACAGAGTTTTGTCCAAAATACTTTTTGTTGTGAGACAGTGGAGCAGCAAGCGTTTCTAAAAACAGCTACTAAGAATGCTTTGCCTTCCTGGGAAGCAAGTAAAATAGAGAACATAGCTGATAGGAGTACCAGGGTGGTAGAAATAGGATTAAGCGCTCCAAATCCCAATTAGGTGAATCACAAGAGATTTCTGAAGCAGACTTTATTCCAGGTCTGCTGTACATTAAATTGTAATTATGCTGGTCTTGTGCTTTGTAGAATGACAAGAATGAAAATACTTTAAGTATCTATTTTATAGAGATGAAAACTACTTCCAGTTTTATGTCTCTTCTGTTTTGATGATTTTGAGGGGTTTTTGCTTTTTGAGTGCACCAAGGGAAGACTGGTTCCAGCACTGAGGAAATCCAGCCACCTCTACAGTGAAATGCAGCCACTGGAACAGTGATTAGCAAAGCCACAAAATGATTGTTGATAGGGATTTTAAGAGTATCATTGAAAAACAGGAGGTGTGCAACGGTAGTTACCTCAGTTGCAACAAGAGCCAAGAAATCATGGAAGGCAAGAAACTTAATGAGCAGGCTTCAGTTTTCAGATTTTCTGTGAGAAAAATGCCTTTATAAAGAATCTTTGAGACATCCGGGGGAAGAAGTGGCAAGTTAACCCGGACTCTGTGTGGTGCAGTTTTACCTGTGTAGCAAGGTCACTGCCTTTCCATGGAAAATCCTGTGCGTCCTTTGATACCTGCAGAGAGCACTCCTCCCATCTCCAGGTCAGGAATTATCTCTCTTGACAACAGCTTGTCAAGCAACTCCTTATGGCCCCTTTATTTAAACTGAGCTATTAGTTTGCTTCTTGGAAAAATAAGTATCTCATTGAATAAATACTGGTTGCTTCTATTTCTGGAGATTTCCTTGGAGATCTCATCTTAATGTTCTGTGAGCTTCCAAGTCACTTTGTTCATTAGGTATAAACACCTCACATAAACATCCAAGGCTGTCCTAACTTCAGGAGTTCTTTCTTCTAATAACCTCATTTATCATTCTTTTGACTGTCACATATACATTTCCAAATGCTCTTGCCGTTTCTGCAGCTGTGGGTTATCCACAAGGTCCTTTTCTAAACAGACTGGAAAAGATTAAAAATGTAAGTCTGCAAAGGACTATGGGATTCATGGAAGTTGGTATGGATCAGTAATTTTACATGTCGAAAGCTTTCATTCTATATTTTTCAAGTATTATTCTAAATTTGACCTGAAATTAAAATAATCTCCCCCCAAAAAAGGTTAAACTCCTGCATCTTGAGTTATAGAATCACAGAATGGTTTGGGTTGGGAGGGACCTTAAAGCTCATCCAGTCCCACCCCTGCCATGGGCAGGGACACCTCCCACTGTCCCAGGCTGCTCCCAGCCCCAGTGTCCAGCCTGTTTAGGTTGAAATTAGGTTGAAAGTGGCCTCATGATGTCTGTAGTCCAACCTCTTGCTCTAAACAAGACTAACCTCAAAGTTAGGTCAGGCTCTTCATGGCTTTGTCCCATCAAGCTCTGAAAATCCCCACGGACGGGGACACAGCAGCTTCCTGGGCAATCTGTTCTGGTGCTGTCCCACGACAGAGAGATTTTCCTTAGAGCCAACTGCAAAGTCCCTGAGCTTTCTCATCCTCTGTGCTTCTTTCAGAGACAGAAGCCATAGATGAGGCAACAGGAAAGCAGGAAACAATTTTAAGATACTTCGCCCAAAAATGAAACACTGAAAAGACTCTTTCGAAACACCTTGTGCAGTCAAAATGTCTAAGGTGGCATGTGCTGTTCCAAATGAATTTAATCACAGAACCATGGAATGATTTGTGTTGGAAGGGACCTTAAAGCCCACCCAGTGCCACCCCTGCCATGGGCAGGGACACCTCCCACTGTCCCAGGCTGCTCCCAGCCCCAGTGTCCAGCCTGGCCTTGGGCACTGCCAGGGATCCAGGGGCAGCCCCAGCTGCTCTGGGCACCCTGTGCCAGGGCCTGCCCACCCTCCCAGGGAACAATTCCTTCCTAATCTCTAACCTAAACCTACTTTCTGTCAGTTTGAAGCCATTTCTCCTTGTCATGGCACTCCAGGCCCTTGGAAATAGATTTGCCAAATTTCTGTTCCTTGGATTGTAGCTAAAAACAGCAGAGTCCAAAAAAAAATCATCAAGATGGTCTTGATAATATTAAAGTGAGGAATACCAATCAGAGAGATTTTTCTTATTAAAATTCTTAGATGCAGCAATTTCCGTAGCTCAGTGTTCCTCCATGCTCTGCAGGTAAAAATTTTCAGCACCAGATGTATTAATTTTTAAATTTTTTTGATTTGGTACAAACTCTCTATTGTACTGATGTTTCTAGCAAGATTATTATTATTCTGATGAAATCATTTTCATTCTGGGAATATCACTTAGTGATGAATCCTATGCCATTTAAATAATCATGAGTCTTTTGAGAAAATAATTACAATATAATGATTTCTACAGAGAACAATTTAAATTTTGATCAGAGGTTATCAGGGTCAAACATGATGTATTGCCTGTCAGCATTTTCCTGATATGTCCAATCAGTATGGATTTCTTGTTCCATTTTCTAATTTTCTTTATTTTTTTGAAACATTTTCATTTAAGATTAGGACAATTTCTGAAGTGTGAACTGCTTTTCCTTGACTAACTGTGACTGATACTAACGTATGAGGGGTTTGTTTGCTTTTCAGGAAGGTATTCTATTTTCACCTGAATATTGATGAGGCTTTTACCAGTGGCTTTAGAAGTATCCAATTTTTATTGCCAGTGATTTTTTTTTCTTGCTTAAATATTTGCCTTTCTGAAATTCAGGTGCCAGTGAAATTTCCACAAGTCAAACAATTAATCTCTTCTTAGGTCAACAAATGCATAAGAGACACTTCAGGAAGTGTGAATTCAATGTATGACGTTGGTCCTGTATTCATCTGTACGCTCAGATACTTCCTTCAATGTGAATCTGATTTAAGGCTTTCATTCCCTGAAGTCAGGAGAACTCAGGGCCATGTGTTTAAAGCTGAGCAGTCTGTTATTTGCTCCTCAATGAAGGACAAATGTGCATATTTAACTGTTTTCAGATGTTAATTTTTTCCTACCCTATTTTTAGGGAAAGCAGATACACCATAAGCTTTCTTCTGTTTGCTGAAGGCAGAGCAAAATTTTAGCAAGGATCACTTTTTATGACTATGAAGGTCAAGGTACTCTGAGAAATTTCCTTTCTTGTTGTGAAACCAGTCAAAGCTGGGAAACCTTTTTGTGCAGTTGTATATCACAGAATCCCAGGATCACTGAGGCTGGCAAAGCCCTCCCAGCCCATCAATTCCAAGCTGTCCCCAGTCCCCACCTTGTCCCCAGCGCAGAGCTCTGAGTGCCACCTCCAGCCCTTCCTGGGACACCTCCAGGGATGGGCACTCCAAACCTCCCTGGGCAGCCCCTGCCAAGGCCTGAGCACCCTTTCCATGGGGAAATTCCTGCTGATGGCCACCCTGAGCCTGCCTTGGCCCAGCCTGAGGCCGTTCCCTCTCCTCCTGTCCCTTTATGTCTTAATCAGCAGCAAAGTTGGATAGAAAATCAGTGTAGGATCCAAGAGAATCTTGTTTCTTGTATCACTGGTATATAATGATATCCCAAAGTACTTATGATGTGCTAATAACTCCTGATTTATGTCAAATATGCAGCCTTGGTTCACTTGAATAGATATTTTTTCCTTATTCATTTCTTTTTGGTCTTGAAAAGTTTCACAACAACCAAACAAGCATATAGAGATGAACATGAAGTGAATTCTTGCTTTTGACTGACATCCCAAACCAGCCCCTGCCTTGTAAAGAGATGATGTATGTAAATAAATGTGAACACAGTAACAAGGTGTTTAAAAAGGTCATATTAATTGTTTAAAAAAAAAAAAAAGAAAGAAAATATATATTTCCCAAAAGAGAAAATAATACCATGTTCATGCCAAATTAGTGGACATTTTTCAGTTATTTTAATGGAGAAAATGCCAGGAGGGCTGCAATCTTTGAAGCCCCTTCCAACCCAGACTATTCTGGGATTCTATGAAACATTCTGGTTTGGTTCTGGACATCAAAATTATTTCTGCCTGTTGGCTACTTGCAAGTCTTAATTATCTGGTAACTGATTTATGTTTTGTGTCCATGGATTCATTAAAGCAGCTTCTCACACTCAGACCTGGGCAGACTGTTCAGATGTATATTTTATAGTTCAGCAGACCTCTCTTGCCTGAAATTACCTTTTTAAGTTTATCATATACCTACCCTAATGACTCTGCCTTGATCATATGAATTTCTGTGTGGCTAAATTTCTCTTGGCATGCAATCTGTACTCTTGAAGAGAGGGAAAATTCTCTCTTTCCCTCAATAGTTTGGTCCTGTTATTCTATCACAGTCACTGTTAAAGCCAATTGTTTTTAACAGCTTTTATTTGCCAGCCTTCACTTTTCATGTTGTGCTGTTCTTTGCTTAGTTGTAGAGCCCTTTTGAAACTGATGCTTTCTCCTCATAAATGTGCCCATACAACAACAATTTTTAATTGCTTTCAATCTTCCTTTTGCAAAGCTGAATAGATTGAACTCTTTCAATCTTTCACTACAAGGATTTTTCTGCAATGATTATGTATCATCATGTCTCTCTCTGAGCCTGCTCCACTCTCTAAGCATGATTTTAAACATGGGAACACCCAATCCATGAGAAATATTCCTTGGCAGAGGAGTAAAAATATTTGTCTCCTTTAGGTTGGAACTGTGAATTGCTCAATCAGGGTGACATTCACACCGGGCAGGGTCTGTCTTTCCCAGGGTGTTCCCTTTCTGTTTGTATGTCTTGTATTTCCTGCCCATGGATGCTCAGCTCTATTAAAATACAGCTTGTATGAATTGGGCTGTTTTGTCAGACATCAGGATTAATCTGCAAAAAACCCTGCTGTAGATGTTTACCACTTTGCTGCTTTTTGTGTACCCCGCTGATTCTGTCACTGGCGGTTTAGATGTTTTGAGATGGTAGTAACTAGAATAAAGTCATAAAAAATAAAGCCAACCCCATCTCTTCACCTCTTAGCACAGAGACTGGAGGAAATAAGGCCTGCACAAACATAAGGCTTTAGGGCATTTTTATGGAAGAAGCAGTGCTCCTCTTCCTTCTAGATCTGGAGGATGAAAGACCTGGCAAAAAGTCTAGTCAGGGCTTACCTTCTCAGGCAGGTTCTCAAAACCCAGCAGAGAAGAGGAAGAAGCAGCAACCTGATTTCAAGATCTTTTGCCAGACACAGGTAGAGAATTTTATCTCCAGTTTTATCTACTAAACCATTGTTTTCTTGTGTGAATTCTTCATCAGGTCAGCTTTCTCAAGGCACTCCTATCAATCTTTCCAGGTGAATTACACATATGGGTTTCCCACTGTACTCTTATCTGTAATGTTGCATTTTTCTCCTACTGAATAAAATTTTATGCACAATCTCTTAATTTTGCCTTGGGCAATTCATTCTCTGATATGCGATATTGTAAATAATGCAAAACTTGGGACTTGTGGATTGTGTGTTTGTTTGTTTGTTTTTTTTCCTTGATTCATTCAAAGATAACACTCAGCAGCATTGATTTTGAAAACCCTTTGCTGAATAAACCTTTGTGGGACAATCCTGTTCCTAGGGTACAATATTTCCAGGTGAGTTATGCATCAAGAAGTGCAACAAGTGCTGAAATCTGAGGAAATCTGTGGTTAGGTGGTGCTCTGTTGATGTTTTAGCCTCCTCCGCTCTGTGTCCCTAAAGAGTCACTTACTTATTGATCTGCTGACTGCACAAACCTTCCCATGCTCTGCTGGCCAGGTAAGGGTTTTGGGGATAGACAAAGGTGAAAAACAGCAAAGCTGCCATCGCTGTAGGGAGAGCCCTTTGTAGCTACAGGAGAGAAGAAAAAATCAGCTTCACAGCTAATGAACTCTTTGCTGAACAATTAGGGCTTCAGAATTGGGAATAGGTTCTTTATGCAGTGAATCAAAATAATATTCTGCATTTAGGAGGAGAAGACAAGGTTAGTCATGTGAGTACACAGTGCTGTTGCTCTATTTTGGCTTGAAAATAAATTTTTAAGTGTTATTTAAAATTTTAAAATGAATCTCACTAATCTGTGAACTTGCGTTCTGAGTTTCCCCAGGTCATTCTGACCAGTGCTGCCTCAGAACTTTTCCCAGAGGACAGAAGGACATCCACTACAGGTCCAGAGAGCAAGGAACACATAAATCTGATTATTTACTTCATCTATAGGAAGATGAGATACAAACTTAATCTGTAACTCTCGTGTTATGATGCATCTTTGTGTGGCAGATTGAACAAAACCAACCCAAATCAACATCTCTCTTCAATTCTTCTGCCTGTCTTTTTAAATATTGTTTGTAGCCAGTCGGTTGTGGCTACCTTCATTGTGCTGTTCTAGAAGTACCACGTTCTCCTTGCTCACATGAAAATATTCTTTACCACTGCTTCAGTTCATGGGGTCAGGTCAAAATCCTGTGACATTCAAATCCTGGCTTTGCTCTAAGGATAAATGAAGAGTGATTTGATTTGATTATTTATCCATTAGCAGCCGGATTTCAGCCACTGAGTCAGCTGACGTTACCAAGGTGGGTTATAGGTGTATGACATGTAGTATGAATAATCTAAGTAGAATCCAGGGAATGCCATTTGGTCTCCCACAGGCTTTCAGCAGGAATTTTAGCCTTGCAGTCAACCTTCAATGACACAGTCGCTGTAATGAGTTAATTTCTTTACTCAATTTCTTTATTTCAATTTCCTTAGCATAAAAATGTATGGTATGCCCTAAAACAAACTCTAATGAAATACTTACATACATACTGGATCATGTGCTCAAATTATGTTAAAGTCTACATACACTGTTACCTTAGAATTGAAAGTACTGTTACCTAAATAACATTTCATTTTTTGAAGTAAATGATAATTAGGAGATTTAGCTGGACTGATTCATTGATGAAAAGAAAATTAATATGAAGCCAAGATTCACTTTGAGATGAATAATTAGAATTGACAACTGTGATTTTTTTACCAGTTCAAGTTACATTTTTTGGATGAGGCTGAAATTGCTTATAGCGGGTGCTTATGAAACAGTTGGCACTTTGTGTAGCCTTGCTATGCATGAGCTCTATTCCTTGGAATATCTCCAGGAACAAGGTATCAGCAAAAGTAACTTGTCTCTAATTCTTATATTTTAGCACGTAAAATACTAATGTGTAGTAAGACTGCACAGACAGCTTCTAAATGTAGTGTTGGCTGCACAGAGTTACAAACAGCAGGTACAGAGCTCTCCAGAAACTTGAAGGTTGAAGGATTTCAGGATATTCCTCTCTTTGTGACCTCTGGAGCTAAATTGCCAACACAAAAGCTGGTGGTCCTTTGCCAAGATCTTTTAAGCATATGAATGAGATCCATGAGAATTGGGATAGACCACAGGGGTCTGGGGCAGCCTCAGTGCAGAAGATCACGGGTTGGATGCGTTACAGAACCACGTAACACACACCTAGAGAGCCCCTTCTACATCTACAGCAGCTGGACATGGAATTCCCACATTTCCCAAAATTTTCAGTTTAAGGTGGTCACTGAAGTCCACTACGACAGAATCCCAGAATCATTAAAGTTGGAAAAGCCCTCCAAGGCCATCCAGTCCAGGCTGTGCCCCATCCCCACCTTGTCCCCAGCCCAGAGCTCTGAGTGCCACCTCCAGCCCTTCCTGGGACACCTCCAGGGATGGGCACTCCAAACCTCCCTGGGCAGCCCCTGCCAAGGCCTGAGCGCCCCTTCTGGTTTTTCTACAAAGAGGAACTTTATGTGTTAAAAACATTCTGTATGTCTATTGCACTTGTCCTATTCCTGTGCTTGGAAAATTGCCTTACCGTGGTTTGATTCAAATAGTCCCGAGTTAAAAGGCAACATCAAAGCTGCTGATTCTTTAACGCTTCTTCTTCCATCCCCCTCTTAATTTTCATCTTCTACATGATGCTCCTTCTTTTCCTCTCCATCACACACAACTCCTGTTTCTTAGTACTCTCAGTCATTTCTGTTCCATATCTATTAATCAGCAAGAGGTAGGAAAGAATAAATGGAATTGTGTCTGTTTGGAGCTGTGTAGCTCCAAGTTTTCACAGCATTCCTGGTAATTTATTTTCTGTGAGACCATTGCTCATTTGTCAAATTCAACTGAACTGCTGGATGGACAAATAGATGCTGCAATTACACAGAAAACAGAATGCTGTCTCCTCCTTTCCTGGTGACTGAGTAGCAAATTGTTTTGACTTTTTCCTCTCCTCCTCTTTTCACTATAAAATCATGAAAGCAGGAAAGTGTAGCTCCTTTGACAGGCTTCAAGAACACCACTTTACCCAAGTCCTTCCTATTTTAATTATTTTTTACCTAATAATATGGAGACTACTGAGTAGTATCCATGTATTAATCTAACAATTGGCAGCTTTAATGCACTGTTGTACACACTTGCAATAGCACCATGATCCAGTCAGACCCTTGGATTTAAGCTAAACTCTAGCCCATGTCCAATGTGGGAAGAGGAAGAGTGATTCCCAGGAAGAAAGTTAAATTTCCAAACAAAAAATTCAATATTTGATGAGCTTTCTGACAAAGATTAAGTGTATCTTTAATACAGTATTAATGATCATAGCAGAGCAGGGCTGTAATATATCAAAATGTAGCAGAATGTAAGTCCTGCAGGTTGGTATAATGAGAACTATTATTGTCACTTAGAAGATTGAACTGTTTCATTTAAACAGTTCTGAATGCCAAAATGCTGAAAGTAAAATACCAGGAGTTGTTAACTGTAACGATTTTTAAATCAGGATCATTAAACAGAAGGATTACTGCAGGAGCTGGTGATGAAAGCTGTGGCAATAATGCATCCATTTAGCAGGCATTCAAGTTGTAGCAAAGAACATGAGTGTTAAAGTTAACAGTTCATGATTTAGAAAATTTTACTTCAGTCTTGAGCATTTTCCACTGTTTTTGTGTATGACTCAAGCAGCATTTATTGGCAATGTGTGCTTAATATACCATGATGGGGTGGGAACTACTGCGCAGAGAGGAAATTATACATTCTCACAGGTCCAGCTTTTTTCTGCAGTGAACTGAAAATAAATTTTAAAAATGTACAAACCATATCTGCAAAACCTCCATTGTTGTATTGCTCTGACTTTGTTATAAGTTCATGGAGCTGTCAAAACAAGACACTGTCCATAAAGTTGAGGGGGTTGTGGCCATTTGCGCCGGTTTTGCTGAGTTTTGTATCTACTTCCCAAGATTAGATGTGTTGGACTAATGGCGACAGAATTGCTTTTCTAATCAAAGGAAAGCTCGGTTTCTTGATAAAAAACTTCTGCTTTTGAGTGCCTTGCTTGTTATATAGCTTCATGCCACAGATCATGTAATTCCAAATCACTCCGTGGGAGGAAATTATTAAAGGGAAGATGCAGCCTGCATAATCAAGGTCATAAAAGGCTGGTTTTAAAAGGATTCATTCCAGAAGGCCCTTGAGGTTGTGTTGAACTTCCTTAACAAAATAATTTCTCCATCCTTGCTCCTGTCTCTTCCCTCTGCCTCTCTTTTATTATTTTATTTTCTTTTTTTAAGAAAAGAGAGTAAATATTCTAATGTGCAATGAAAGCATTACACTGTGTTCAGGACATTCAGGCCTCCTTGTGTAGAAGGGCTTGGGATATTTGAAATAGTCATGAAAGTGCAGCAGAAATGTTCTATAAGTTGGAAGCTTCCATAGAAGATGGAAGCAAGATGTGATCTTAAGAGTCAGAATGAAAAGAAAAAAAAGGGAAAAAATCGGACAGTGCTACAGTAAAACCTCTAACAGGTTATCAGGAGAACCAAATAAATCAAAATATAAAGAAGGGAATGAGTTGAAATGAGTTGTCTGGGAAATATGAGAAACGTTCTCAGGAAACTTATCAATGTGGCCAATTAAGAATCATTTTTGGTGTGCTATGAAAGCATCCAGGAGTTCCAGGACTCTGTTGCCATCAGCAAAGAACAAAATGCTGACCCCAGAAAAGATTCCCATCCAGTTACGTGGCCAGGAAACAGGGACACACCGGTTCAAAGAAATGAGGGAACCACTCCAGCTTGCTGTTGGCACTACTAAAACTTATCCAAAGGAAAATTTCCAATTAAACAGTAGATTCCAAGCAGTGCCTGCAGTGCACAGATGTGAATCTCGCAAGGGTGAAGCAGAACTGATGGCTGGAGGTAAAAACCACTCTGCTGTCTTCAATGTTTTCTTTTACATATTTACTCTTATATTTGGAATAATTATCCATAACATATGTAAATTAAATGTTGTTGAAAGTACATAGACTCCACAAGCAAATAAATTCATTTTCAAGTGAAGCCTCAACTTCCCTTCTTCTCATTCCAATTGAGAACATTTGTAGAGTTTTGAGCATATAAAGTCTGGAAAGTGAAGTACAGGCACAGTCTGTACCACAGAGTGTCTCTTTTTTCATTAAAAGAATGAAGTCTTGTCAGTGCCATTTATGACTTTATTTAAGAATGTACAGCTGGTGCTTTTGAGAAGAATATGTAAATGATGGATTCTTTATAGGTTCAGTATTAAGTAAATACAGACTGCTTCAGCGTCATCCTATTTGATGCTGCTGAAAGGAACTAATCAAATAGTCTATAAATATCTGCAGTGTCCTTTTCCCTCGGAGGATCAAGTTACTTTCTGTGAAATTAATTTCCATATTGTGTGTGCTAAACAGAGTAAGTGACAGCTCTCCTTTCAAACACCTCATGTCATTACCTAGCGAACAAGTTTTGCATAATTGTAATTTAATATGGGCATCAATTTATAAATGGAGGGGTCAGTGGCCTGATAAAACATCTCTGGATCATGACAATGAAGTGTTCTGCTTCTTATCCTAAGGATGGAGGGAGGTGAAAAGCTGAAAAGTAGCCAGTCTGATCCCTGTGTCCACTCTTGTGAGAATCTGGATCTTTTTCTTTTGTATTATGTTATTCCTGGAATATCCACAGGCACAATCCAAGCTCTGCTGTGCCTTAAAATATAACCAAGTGTCTTCAGCTCAACAGGCAAAAAAGGCAACTTCCTTTATTGTTTAGTTTCCGAGAGCTGTGTTTGTTAGAGAACATGGATCTGATGCTGCCAGAATGGGGAAAAAAGGGGTCCATTTTTAGCTGCTTTCTGTCCTGGATTCCTGCAGCTTCCAGCTGGGTTTGATATGGGGGAAAAAAAAGGCATGTGAGTATTTTAAGGCTTTTTTGACTGAGCAAGGAACAATTCTGGACAGTTTTGCTCCTGGCCTGCCCTGTTGGAAGGGTGGAATCTCTGCACAATGCTGAATCCTGACTGACGGGGCCTCAGGGAAGGAGCCTCCTGCCTGAGAGCAGCACTTCCCAAAGAGAGCAGGCATGGAAAACACATCCTTGCACTGCTTTCCCCACCTATAAACTCACTTACTCTGGGTTTCCAGCAGCCACTGGATTATTTTATACTGGACTGTGGATTTAAAGCTGCAAATTCATTCCTTCACACTTGGGTTGCCAGTGGTGTGTTGCTAAAGGACACGAGAAAGGACCACACGAACACTTGGATGATCTGAGGGAAATGACCCCAAGAATTTAATTTCTCTCAGAATATATACACCTCTGACCATGACCATGGATTGGAAGGTTAGGTTGACACCTCTCCATGCACACTGGTCAAACAGACAGTCCATCAATCCTTAGCTCAGGAATGATAACAAGAAAACAGTTAGATAAACATGGCTATTATTTACATAAAGACTGTGAAAATCTGACTCCAAAATATGTAAACAATCAGAAGGCTGAAAAAGCAGGGTAACAGTGGTATTATTTTACTTTTTGGTCCCAAGTTGAACCAGCTTGAACTGACAGCAAAATATAATTTATTCCCATACTGTGCATGTTGTAAGTGTTTGGATGGATGACTCATTTTAAAACCTGAAGAGAGAGTTCATTCTGTCCTAATTTAAACTTCCTCATTTTGCAAACTCTCTTTTACACGCTTGCTCTTTATAAGAAAATATCCCATCATAGAACAAAACCTTTTAAATTATCAGAAAGATTAGACCTCAAAAACAGTAAGTTGACAACCAATCTATGGATAAAATTCTCCAAATATTCAATATTTCTGTGCAGCATCTTATTGTTTATGTTTTTGACAGGTAGCGTGGCCTTTCCAATGATTTTCACTACATTTCACACCCTACCTTTGAGAGGCACTTTATTGTCATCCAGGTGTAGGTTATGTGCCTGCTCAACTAAAACATGGTTGTAGTTTTATTCTAGCAGTGATGAATTGCTGGAGTGAATTCATGCAAACAAGGAAATAGAAATTAAATTCATCACACTATGAAAGCCATTCCTCCCCATGTAAATTAGTAGCTTTACTGCTAAAATCAATTTGTTTTGGAAAATTATGCAAAAATTCTCAAAGGACTTAGGTAGATGATTTATTATACTCTTACTGTTTCATAATATTAGAAAATGAAATTTATTCACACAATATTAGATGGTATAAGCTGAGAGCTTTAGTGACAATTTCTGTTTATTACAATTAATCTAGGTTGTCTGTGGTGACAGAATTCCCACAATGTGTAGGACATAATCTTTATGAGAGATGCTTTTTATTAAACTGCACACAAGTGTTCTTCATTTGAATAGAACAGATCAATTACTTCTCTATTGCAAGGCCTTTCAATTGTTCTAATAATCTCTAATGAAATTCAGTGTTTATATGAAAATCGTTTGTATTTTGAATCCCTGAAATATGAGAACTTCACAATGCCCTCAGAAAATAAACAGCTCCTCAGATCTTTTAAGCAATGTCAGTGGGAGCTATTTAAAATTACTTTACACATCTTGCTCAGGGTTCTAAAACTTAGTTTGTAGCTCATTCATGCCGAGAGTCCTGCAGCTGAAATCACTGGTGCTCCTGTTAAATGCAAATGGCTTTCACTTGATGGGATCTACATCCCTAAAGAAATACAAAAATACTGTCCTAGAGATACTGGGGGTGAGGAGAGAGGGAGCGGAAAATAAGATTCAATCGAGTAATTAACATCTGGGCAATAAATCATACAGCCAGAGAAATTCATTAAAGATAATAAATATGCATTTATATTTGTTACATCTTAATTACGGAATGCTGGGCTGGACAATAGAAATTCTACATTTGTTTGCATTAGCTTTTTTTCTGTTGCCCTCCCTGGGCATTAACCAGCTGTAGTAAGTCCAGCAGGTTTGTTCTCTCTGAGGGTCCTCTGCCCGCGTCCCTGCACAGGTTCGACTGGACAAGGGGGCCCCAGGCAGAAAAGCCATCACCCCAAAGGGAGGGAAACAAACAGCACACAGCTCAGCTTCACCAGGGTGCAATTAAAAATACGCATAACAAAAAGGCACCAAAATGTTGCTTGCCATATTTCAAGATCTTTTGCAAAGAGAGATCCCAAAATTCTGGAATAGTTTGGGCTGGAAGGGACCTTAAAGCCCATCCAGTGCCACCAGGGACACCTCCCACTGTCCCAGGCTGCTCCAAGCCCTGTCCAGCCTGGCCTTGGGCACTGCCAGGGATGAATGTTTGTTCCTTTCTCCTAGTAAATCATAATCCTAAGGAATCCTAACAAGTTTTAGCAGAGGAATGTGCAAAACAACTTTTAAAGTTTCTCCCATCACCCCCTTTAATAATTTCTCTTCAGAAGATAATTTTTGACATGAATAAAATACATCATGCAAAATACTCTGAACTTGAACGTTCATGTCAGTTTTAAGCACCAGACAGCTTCTCTGTGTTACCTCAGAAGTCTTCAAATATCTTTATGTGAAGAATATCAAATTAGTATTTTCAGACAAAATTTAAATATTTGTTTTAATGAATGGTATCAGTTTTTTTAAAAAGTCTTCTATCCCAGAACTGTCTTACATTCACTAACTTGTGTCTAGGCGTGTTGCACTGAGTCAGGGAGATGTAGCAGCAGGTCTGAAGGGCAAGTGAAGCTTTGTGAATGTTAATTATGATGTCAGTGTGCTGGCAAGAGCCGCAGGCCCTAAGCGTGATGTCATACAGTGCCAGGTGACAAAATGTGGAGAGCCTGGAGATGGCCACGTGAACTGGCCACGGAAGCTGCCAGGTTCCAGTGTGGTTCACACGTCTGTTCCTAAACCTTGAGCTCCAGGAGCTTCGTTATGTGAAACTTGGAAGACTCACTGTCCACTTTCGTATCTGTTGCTCCTCTCCAGGTGCCCTCTCCATCAGGAATATTTCAAATCTCTGGGTGTGAGGTATAAAACCAGACTGGGACAGAGGTGAAGAGTATTCCAAGTAACATGGACCTTTATGTAACCATTTTTATAGAAGTGATGCTGTCAGGCACCACACGGTCTGCCCACCTTCTTCACATCTCCCTCTGTCTAAGTGCAGAAGCACTTTTGGGAGGCTCTTTCCACTCAGGAAAAATTCAGAGTACTCTAATTCCAACAGCAGTATTGAGGTACTCCACAATGTTTGTTGATTTAAAAGGATTTTCTCTCAGCCCTCCTTTCCCTGAATAGTGTTCTGCAAGCTCACAGAGTTTGTGTAAATAGGCACAGACTAATCGTGTACTCACAGTGGGAAATATAGAAATTACTGTGTAGGGAAAACCATATGGAAAAAACTACTTCTGTAATTTATTTTTAATGGCAGAGTCTTTTCCTATAATCAGAAAGTGGCTGACAAAATATATAATATGATGCCTGACAAGGGGTTGTCTTTTGCATTTCATGTCTTTTCTATTTTCTGCCTTTTCTATTTTCTGCCTTTTCTACTTTATGTCTTGTCTTTATGTCTTTTCTACTTTACGCTTGAGTTTTTTCCTAAAGTCAGACTTTTTTTCCTTTGAATGTTTTTATTGGCATATTTCTGCCCAGGTCGTGGCTTTAACATGTATAAAAGCTGCTGTATTTTAATATCCCCCTTCATTTTGTACCAGTGGGGTCCACCTTGACAAAGCATGTGTGCTTCTATGATAGTTAGATAGGCTTCTATCATAATTATAATCATAGCAATTGTATTGTGTATAAGAGACCCAAAACCTAGGGAAAACTTACTGAAGGAATGCTTTTCAATGGAATATGATTTTTTTTTTCCAGTTGTGAAATCTGGGACTTGCTTTCTAAACAAGCAGAATAGTTAAACTGAACCCAGCTACAAACTGTCTTCAAAAATCCTTAAACTCTTCTTACACCGAAGTGATACTGAAAATAGATTTTAAGGAGGAGAAAAGAGTTCAAGAAATACGGAGGCTCAAGATAAAAAAAACTGTCCAAGGGTCAAAGCAGGGGAGTAAAATTCCGTGTGTCAAACATAACAAAGTGGCCAAGAAGACTGGATTCCTCACCAGGCATTTGGGATTCCAGCTTGGAAGTAACTTGCCCAGCAGTTGGAATCAGGCAGGCAGGGAGCACTGGAGGCTGCTTGTAGCTAGAAAAGACTTTCTAAAGATACTGAAAGGTAACTGTGATACTTCCATTGTAGTTCTTGTCCCAGTGGGAGTGAAATGCTTTGTTCTGATGCCTGCTTTGCCATTAGTTTAACTCTTTTGTTTAGTTCTAGACTTGTGAGGGTAATTCTGAAAGCAAAGCCTTTGGCACTTTAGGCACACAAATCTTTTTAAACTTGGGAATTCCATCATTATGTCACATATTTCCATGCCTTTGGAACTCTTGCTTTCAGGGAGAGTTCTCACATTTTAAATGTGAGAACAAAAATAACAAGTACACAATATTGCTGGAAAGCTTTTTTATATATAATATAGCTCCTCCCATTGAGCACCAGGGTCTCTGAGTTTTGCACAATCTGTTACACATTTATATTTAAAACTTTTATCTTCCAGGCTTTGTGACTTTGAACAGTCTCGTGATTCACATAAGCCTTGTGCCTTAAACAATGGCTCATTCTTCTTCAGTACAATGAAATCATCTAACAAAAAGGGAACTATGCAAAGGTAATTAAAGCCACTTTTACGGCACAGCTGATGATTTTTAAAGTTCAGATACTACCACCATTCAACATCTTACTTGGAAAAGTAACTCACAATTTACCGAAACAAGTTTAATTTTCTTTAATTGGTTATGTGAAATTAATAAATTCCTTTGACATAAAGAACTTTGTAACTTTCAGGTAATGGATTGCCATGGCAATGGGGAATATCGGGAAACATTCCTCCCCAAGGCAGGAGCAGAGAGATGCCAAAGGAGCAGCACCACGCTGTGGGTCATCCACAAGATGGCAATAGCAGAATGAGTTCCTGAAGTTCCGACCTTTGTGAAACTCTGCTCTTTTTATTTGATGCTTATTTGGAAATTTAATTGGGATCAGAGCAAAGCTGGGACAGAAGTTGGTTGCTTTGCCATCCTCTTGTTCACAGAAATATAATATGATTATGAAACATAAAGCATAAATTTGCATTCAAACCTCTGTGACCCTATTTAAAAGATTAAATTTTTTCAGCTAGTCATTGATACGGTAGAACTTCTGCCACGCAAAATTCTGTGAATAGCATTTCTCTTCTTTCCCTCTATCCAAGTTCTATAGTCCATGAAGGGTCCAAGCTGAAACATTTTGAACTTTCGTATTTCTCACAGGTCTGCATGAATGTTTGCTTGAAGTTAAACACTTGAATAAAAGTCCTAATTTTCAGTGATGTTAAACATGTCCCAGTTTGGCAAACTGAGGCAAATAGGTGTTTCTCCAAAGAATTTGGACTGTGTATTTAATACCTCTCGCCTTTAAAAATGTATTTCTGAGAGCATATTCCTGTATGCTGCTACATTTTGAAGCATTTCAATTGCCTCAAAAGCAAAACAAAATTTTTACAAAATCCACACAAACACACATTAAAAAAAGGGGGGGGGAATATATTTAGATTTTTTTTTTTAAGGAATTCTCTCTAATCAGAATTCTTTATCAAATATAGTAACTAAGTGAAAGACGAGAGCTGGTAGTCCTTCTCTTCTGGTGCCTGAAGGAGCTGACGGGAAAGAGGGAGGGAAACAATTGACAAGGGCTGGAGGGACAGGACAAGGGGGAATGGATTTACACTGAGAGTAGGTTTGGATAAAGTTTTAGGAAGGAATTGTTCCCTGGGAGGGTGGGCAGGCCCTGGCCCAGGGTGCCCAGAGCAGCTGGGGCTGCCCCTGGATCCCTGGCAGTGCCCAAGGCCAGGCTGGACACTGGGGCTGGGAGCAGCCTGGGACAGTGGGAGGTGTCCCTGCCCATGGCAGGGGTGGCACTGGGTGGGCTTTAAGGCCCCTTCCAACACAAGCCATTCCATGATTTTATGATTCATGACTTTGGACACGGATAGTGTTGGTAGATTGCTGTTCCTGAGGTTCAGATGCCCATCACGACTAATGAGGAGCTCAATCCACCTGTCCAAACACAGGATTTCAGCATCTGAGCCCTCATCAATCTCTGGTGTGCCACCACTTAGCAAAATTAAATGGAGAAAGAAAAGAAAATGCTTGAAAACAGCAGCTCCCGTGTCAGTAAACACCTTGTGCTGTTAATGAGTTGCATCACTCCTGCAAGCTGCCTTTTTCCACCGTCCACACAGGAAGCCCCCCGTGACCAGGTACATTGGGCAGATGCATAGCTAAGGAATCTCCACCAGGTGCAATATTTCATTGCACAAGACTGCAATCCTGTGCCCGAATGCTTTCCTGCAATTCAGTTTGGCTCTGGAGGCATTTTTGTTTCTTTTCTGGATGTGTACAGTGTATTTCACTTGTAAATGTCCAACAAAGCCTTAATCTCCTTCAGTCTATGTCAATACGGTAAAGGCAGACAAAGTCTGTATCTCTTAAAACCCATTGCTGATGTTCCATAAAGTTGGCTTTTCTTCATACAAGGGAGGTGAAGATGAACGTCAATATTGCTGTAGTGAATTTATCATGAATTTACTTAAAGATAAAGCAGGCACCTCATTGATGTGGAAACAGAAGTTAGAGACAAAGTTAATATTTTATCTGAACACTTATTTCAGTAACTTTTATAAACACAAATTGTTGTTTGGATTTCCACGTCTTTTTGAGGAAGCAAACACATGACAGCTACATGGGCTTGGTTACACAGCTGACTAAAACTAAGTGTTCATTCTTTTGCTCTTGTTCTTGACTTGTTCACTAATCACCTAAAGGTGAGGGCCCACATGAACTTCCAGCAATATATCCGAAAACTCCTTCCTCTGTGCACTTGTATCGGGTGAAAATATTTATTAAGTTACAATGTCAGCCTTGACAAATTATCTATTGCAGATATTTTGGTAAATCCAGCAATATTAAAGGTACAGAAAAAGAAGATGAAGTCTTGAGAGGCACGGGTCTTATCTTTAATGAGACTTGCCAAAAGCTTATTAAAAATGACATGGGAATGTAGGCTCTACTTAAATATTGTAATTTTTTTTAATACTCTGGCTGCAGAGCAGGACAAGGACATCCATGGACTATGCAGATGTTTAGAATCTATAACCCCTTTCTGGACAACAGGAGGGCAAAAAAGATCCATCACTTTGCCTGAAAAAAGTGGAAGGTGACAGTGATCAGCCTGTTTTGTTCCTTTTCTTGTTACTGGGTGTCTGTAGCTCATAAACACTCATTAATTGTTTTCACTTTCACTAACTTTCTTTAAATGCAAACAAAGAAGAGTGAGCAGGGTTTAAAATCTGATCTTATCAGCCAAATCTCAATTCCTAGTTTTCCATAATCAAGGGTTCAGTTCAAGTCTAGGGCATTCCCAGAGAATTAGACCTTTTTATTAGAGAAGGTTGCTATAGCAGATTCACACTTGCATAGTAATCCTTGCAGAATTGTACAATTTATGGTGCACATTTACCAGGGCTGTGCAAGGATTTCTCATTTTCTAAATTCAGATTATCTTACTCCTACCCTTTAAATTCATGTTACCTTCGCCCACAGGCTGTTGACAGGAATGACTTTTGGGGTTTAGGTTTTTATTTAATCTCATGTAAGTTCTGCAACTTGGTCTAAAACTGGCTACTTAAGCTCCTGTTCCAATTAAACCAGGGTTTAGGTTTAGTTTTAGCAATCTAGAAGGTAGGTGAGATGAATCTTGGGTGTGACCCTGCTATCACATTCACTAGAAGAGCTAATAATATACATTATGGTATAGAAGAGCTGGGACTTTAAATTAGGAAGCAACTTTCAGGATTGCTAATAAAATGCAGATTTTTAAATTTATATGTAAAAATGTAAATTTTTAATTTATATGTAGATATATGTTAGCTCTGCTGTCTTCTTTACTTGATGGAAACCTTCAAAAATTATGTATCATTCAACGCAATGCACAACTTTTTCTCCTCTTGTATTTTTAACTTGGCAGAAAATATAGAAACAACAGACTCCCAGGTGAGTAAAGACAATTAAGGATTAATCAAATCTCCAGTATATTCTAATTTGACACTAATTACTTTGTTATAATTCATTAATAAATATTTAATTTGGCCTTGAGCATGGACTGCTTGTTTGTTCCTGTAAAAACCAAGCATGAAATCTTTGTTTCTTAAAAATTGTTCCCTGGGAGGCCCTGGCACAGGGTGCCCAGAGCAGCTGGGGCTGCCCCTGGATCCCTGGCAGTGCCCAAGGCCAGGCTGGACACTGGGGCTGGGAGCAGCCTGGGACAGTGGGAGGTGTCCCTGCCAGGGCAGGGGCTGGGATAGATGAATTTTAAGCTTTCTTCCAACCAAACCATTCCATGATTCATTGATATGACTCCAGATTTTGAAAGTATCTAAAGTTCCATCATCTAAATAATTTGGAAGATTTGGGTATTTGTTGCCAGGAGAGCTGTTTTACTTGGCGCCATGTTGAACATCCACAGAGGTTCACACCCACTTCTAGTCAGCCTGGGGAGACTTCTGCTCTTTCAGTGCCCTCACAGCATTTTCTTTTTTTATCAGGGGATGTAATGTGATTCCCACAGTATCACCCATACCCACATTCAGATGGAACCAGCCATGAACAGGGATGATGAAAAATGTACAGGACAGGTAAAAACTGACAATAATAATCTAGAAATGCAGGAAGCTCTGGATATGATTTCACCTCATAGACCTGTATCAGTTGCTGGCATTTCTGAGGAATGTTCCCAACGTCTAAAATCCAGAGACTGGTTTGTACAAGGTCTTTAACTGGTGCACATTTCTCATGGATATTCAGTGTCATTCTAAATGACCATCCAAGTATATCTGAACTTTCAAATGGTTATTTTTGTCCTGTATTTATGGTTATGAACTACCTTTTAACTCCTAGTGCCCTTGATACTAATAACAGATGTATGCAGAGATTAAAGACAGGTGTTCCTTTTTTCCCTCTCAACCCTCCTGCTAACAGCTGAAAGCCTTGTTCACCTCCTCTCTGTCTAATGATTAGATATGAAAATCAGATAAGCTCACTAAGCTTTCATACTTACTTGAAAGGAATAAAAGAAGTGAATTCAATAATATGAGGCTTTAAACTTTGTTCTTTTGGGAATTAATTTTTTCCCCTATTCTGTACTATGGAGGTGGGGTGGAGTTCCTGTAATTGCCAAAGCTGTAACTGGAATCATTTGCCAATCTATTGCATCGAATGCAATCCCTGCTGCCTTTCATGAGTGGTGAATGCAAAAAAAATCTGGAAATTATGACTTAACCAAGCAGCCTGGGTTATGTGTCTGTTCCTGAGCAGCGCTGTTACTTTAGGGGTACAGTGTTCATATATGAAAATCCCCCTTTTCCCAGAGTCCCAACACATCCCTCCACACTCAACCTCCTATGCCCTGCTCTGTGTGTGTATGCAGGGTTTGGGTTGTTTTTTTAAAATGGCCAAAGTGAAAAGATGAATGAGCCAAAAACACCTTCATAATCTCTGTTCTGTGCTCTGGTATCACAGGAGAAGAAATTACTCTTTTACAGAGATGCAGGCATTAAACTAAAAACTTATTTGTCCTGTGCAAGGCAGTTTGATATTCGTGGATAATTGACATCCTATATCCAATATCAAATACTGTTATTTTTCCTATTTTTTCTGTCCTAGCCAGAGGATCAATAGCAATAGTCAAATTTAAACAGCACAGGATCCACATATACTACTGTAGTTGATCAAAGCTTTGTATAAACCAGGCACAAGGAGCCTCATTCCATGGTGCTGCCCTACAAGGTGGAAATAAATCACCTGTAGTATAATTATAACTTAGGTTGAAAGGGATCTCTGAAGGTCATTTGATCTGACACCCTGCTCAGAACAAGTTGAGCAGCACATTCTGCTGCTCAGAATATATAAACAAAAAGGTCATACAGAAAAAAATCCTCAACTTTAAAAATCTCTTATTGAGAGAGTGTAGGGGTGGCTCAGCCTATTCTTAGGCTGCAGCCCTGCATTGCCAGCCAAAACCTGGCCAGACAGTGGGTGGATTTCCCCGCCTCAGACAGTGGGTCTGTGGGGGGTTCCGTGGGCGGCACAAGGGTATAAGCCGCAGCCCCCTGGGTGGGACCCTGAAGATTGTTCTCCCCCTTGGTCTGGAAAGTTCTGTTAAGTTCGGTTCTGCATTGGTTCTGTGTTACAACTCCGCCTCCCAAACCCCCTCATTGGACTGTATCCCAGTTGTGTCCTCCCCTCTCCCTGTCCCTCATTGGTTCCCCTTATGTTACCACCCCCCTTGAAAAACGAGCTCCCCGCCCATCTCACAGCCAGTCTAGTTCCTGATTCCTTCGGATAAACAGCTTCTTGGACTGAGTCCTTTCCGCCTCCTTTGTCCTTGGGGAACGCTTTTGCCTTAAAATCAGGCTACCTGGCTGAGCCGCCTGAAGAGGGAAAAAAGCGCATCTCTCTCACCCGGCTCCGTGATTCTCCCCTGCGTTTCCTCTGCTGCCGGCTGAGCGGCGAGGACGCTTTGGAGACGCCACCGTGCTGCCTCTGGCTTGTGAGCTCGGCCAGGGAAAAACCCGGAAAGCGTTCAAGAGAGTTTCTGTAAAACTTGAGCATTCCTTTCCTGTAACTCATTATTTCACAACGAACAAATAAAAGAGTGGCTTTATAAATAGATCCTCAGTGAAAGGTGCTGCTTGTGTGGGCTCACTGCCACGTTAGGGATGGTCTCTGCTGCTACCAGTCCTTTGAGGGGAGACAAATTTTGATATTGCTACACAATTTCAGTGGGAGGATTTTTGGGAGGGAGGGTCATATTTTTGGACAGCAGCTGGAACAGATACACAGGATGCACATAGTGATTAGGGCGTGATTCAAAACCTACTGGACTACACTGCTTATTTCAAGAGCTTGTTCATATTCCCAGGATGGTGTATCAGTAACAGAAATCAAAATTGATTGATTTTCAAACACTGCCAGTGCAGCCGTTTTCCACAGAATCTAGTGCAGAATTTTGACCTGTATGTAAGACAACATTTATGTGTCTCAAATATGATTCCTTTGTTTTTCTAGAGCAAAAATTCACACCAAATTACTCTGATGTCTCTGGCTTCCCAGAGTAAATCAGGATATCTTTTACTTTGTAGTAAAAGGAGAAAGTCAGAGCTGCACAAAATTTGGTGAAAACACAGCCCAGGCTCTTTCTGTAGTCTGGAAAAATAATTTCTGAATTTTTTCAGGATATTGGGGGTTTTTTTGTGTGTGTGTATCTGTGGAGCAAAGGGAGAGCACCAGCAGACATTGAAACAACTCTGAGAGAAGACTTCTCCTTGCCTGCTGCCCACTAAGCCCTCTGCCCCTCTGGTATTTTAAGTCTTTCTTCCTCCATTTATTCCTCACAAATAGCACTGCCTTTTGGGCCATCCAGGCAGAATTTAAGCAATGAGTAGGTGCCTTTCTAGGGAAGCATTGGTGACTCTGGAGTTTGAAGGGGAACAGATGCCCCTGCAGCTGGGTGCTGGGGAAGCTCAGCTAAGTTGAGAGCTCCATGTGGAAGAACCAGTGAATTTAGGCACTCACCAAGGTTCAGCAGGGCTGTGAACAAGGCTACCTGGATCAGAGACTGTGATTTGGTCAGTTCTATGAGCCTAAAATCCCCTTTAGGGAGGTGGCATCCTAACCCAATTTTCTGTCTCTTGTGGTTTCTCTGGGCCTCACATCCACATAATCTGCTATGTCTTGGAAATGCACCAACTGCAGTCATTGTATTTAACACCTGTGGGTATTTGAGCCTCATTTGGCAGGGGAGGGCACAGAAAGGGAAGACAGATTGCTGCATCCATTCCTAGCTAATAAAAGTATGGATTACTGAATATGGAATCCATTTCCCCTGCTGATGCCCAGGTGACAAATTGTAACTCACATGCCAGAGTTGAATAGGAGGGGATCTCTGTGTTTCATATATTCCTCCTGATCAATTATGCATCTCTCAGCTAGAAGAGAAGTAGTCTTATCCCAGCACAGACTTTGCTCCAAATATTATTTTATTATCTGATTGTCAGGCAAACATGCCAAGTAATAAACTGATTTTCACAGGAAACACAGTGGGTGAAACCAGCGTGTCAGCAGACAGTCTTTTCAAAGCCATGTGACAAACAAAAGCACAAATTGAGCTTGTGAGGTACAATACAGTCCCTGTGACTCACTATGAGACCAGGCAAAGAGGAGCAGGAAATGCCAGCTGTTTTGATAAAGTATTTATTTTGTTTAGGACATAAAAATATGCTTTAAAATACCTGCACATTAATAAGTATGGCTGAGAATTAACCCTCCTCACACATAATAAATATCTATGGAGTCGTCAAGGCTCATATTTGTACTTTTTCTTGACGCTGATAATGAGAACAAGGTGAAATGGTTTTTGTTAATGAGCCGGTTCCATCCAGATAGGATCAGAGTCCTACAGCACGTGGTGCTCAGCTGTGTAACTGGGCAGTGCTCTGCTGAGCTTCTCACGCTTCTGGCAAGGCAGCGAAGAATCAGCATCACTTGTCGGCCTGAAATAGTCTATTTCTTTTCCTAAGTCCTCCAAGGTTTTTCATAGAATCATGGAATGGTTTTGGTTGGAAGGATCCTAAATTCCATCCCATTCCACCCCTGCCATGGGCAGGGACACCTCCCACTGTCCCAGGCTGCTCCAAGCCCCAGTGTCCAGCCTGGCCTTGGGCACTGCCAGGGATCCAG
This sequence comes from Dryoscopus gambensis, assembly GCA_013389985.1. Lineage (NCBI taxonomy): Eukaryota > Metazoa > Chordata > Aves > Passeriformes > Malaconotidae > Dryoscopus > Dryoscopus gambensis. The sequence goes on along the minus strand of WEIT01008868.1, from coordinate 7,495 downwards.
GGGCAGCCCCAGCTGCTCTGGGCACCCTGGGCCAGGGCCTGCCCACCCTCCCAGGGAACAATTCCTGCCCAAGATCCCATCCAGCCCTGCCCTCTGGCACTGGGAAGCCATTCCCTGGGTCCTGGCCCTCCAGCCCCTGTCAGTTGTCTCTCTGCATCTTTCCTGCAGCTCCTTCAGGCCCTGCAAGGCCACCCTGAGCTCAGCCCAGAGCTTCTCCTCTCCAGGCTGAACCATCCCAGCTCTGCCAGCCTTTGCTCCCAGCAGAGCTGCTCCATCCCTCTGCTCATGCTGGTGCCTCCTCTGGGCTCTGTGCAGCAGCTCCAGGCCCTCCCTGTGCTGGCCCAGGGCTGGGGCAGCTCTGCAGGTGGGGGCTCAGCTGAGGGGGCAGGGGGGGCAGAATTCCCAATTCAATTGACTTGAGGGGTATTTGCAAGCTCAAGAACCGTGTTTTGGATTTCCTTACAATGATGAAAGCAGCAGCACTAGGCCAAGAGCACATTTCTTTAAAGTGTTATGAAGGGCCTTCATACAAGAATTCCCCCAAATCCTTCAATAACAGGACAGAAGATTAAAAAAAAAAAAAAAAAAAAGCTGGGATAATAAATATATTTTGTGCCTACTTTGTGAGATCACTGCATATAAAAATGTCTTGAACTGCTGAGCATGCCCTGAAGGCACAGGACAAAGTCTTCAGGTAGTGAACATCACTGGATAGCACGCTGAAACCAATATTTTAAAAGTCAAGGACCTGTCTCACCAAGTTCTCTGAGAATCTTAAAAACCCCACACTGTTTGCAGCACCTTACCATTACATATTCAGCCTTGAGGACTCTGGATTGTTAATGATGAAAAGAATTGTTTTTAAAGGTACTTTGCAGCAGAGGGTTACTGCAGATGTTATATATAAAGTTGGTTAATTGGCTTTTGTATGTTTGATTAAGTAATTAAAGTAATTAAGAAGAAGTTAATCAGTTACAAATTGTTTAGTGATTAGGTAACTTGTTATAGAAATGTTAAAAGCCATGTTTGTACCCCTGTTAACTGTTAAAGAAATCCAAGTTACATACCCCTGGTTTTAATGTTATAATGAGCCAGTTACAAATTTTACTTAATGTCATTAGTTGATTTAGTGTATGTACACACTGTTTATGTTAAAATATTATTTTTATAATTATTTTATGTATGTATAAAAACTTGTATTAAGTTTCCCCATTCAGAAGATAGCCCGAGTTAAGGCTCAATATTAAGAGACACGAGCTATTTTTAGAGACACCTTCAACGATCCTGCAGGTGTAACCATAGCAACCCAGCATACTAATGAGGACTGGTTCCCTCCACTGGAGTTGCATTACCTCATCCACTTCAAGCCCCTAACAATGAGCAGCCATTGGACTGAGAGCTATTATGTCACCCTCCATCCATCCAATCTCCGAACATCAAAGAGGCGGATCGTGGGCGGACCAGAGGCGGAGCCGAGGACTCTAAAACTGTATAAAGGACCGAACATCCAGACTTCAGTGTGCATTTTTGCCTCGTCTTTGGGTGGACTAGTCACTTGAGGAGCCTGGTGCTGCCCTTGGTCAGCCCCTCCCCCACCTTGGGGAATCCTAACACACTAGGCAGCACTGCCTAATCCTAGAGCTTGGGTTCATCGCCCTGCGGGACACGAAGTGTCTCTAATCCCCACCCCGGGCTTTTTACACTTTTATTTTCAAACTTTATTTTAAAAACGCAGTAATAAATTATCTTTTCCTTAAAGATAATTCAGAGCTGTCTCATTTTTAACAGCAGACAAGGCAAAATGAAAGGAAATGGGAACATGACTGGATATATTTGAGAAAATTATAAAACTTGACTTCAGTCTTTATATAAAATTGTTTTAAGGTAAAGCTAAGACAACTGACCAATGGCAATTGCTGCTATATAGTTTTTTTAAGAAATATAATATGTATATATTCTACTGGCAAAAACTCAAGATTATCATCCTAATTAGGATACAGATACATTCATACTTTGGTGTGAATGGCATTGGACCTATAATTTTGGATAATTTAAACAGCTGGTCTTTATTCAGGAGAACTGTTAGTTATGAATAATTATCTGGTTCTACAAAGGCAATTGTTAAAACTAAAGGAATCTTCACAGAAAACAATCCTGCGTCATCAGGCAGAATAAAGGCTTATGCAAAGCATGGGAGAGCATAAGGGCTTCATTAATTATTAATTTGTGAAGTGGTGCATGTCTGTGAGAGAAGTGGGAAGACAAGAAGCATCTGTGTGAGGCAGGAGTGAAAGAGAAATGTTAGAGAGAAAGGGGAGAAAATCAAGGACACAACTTGAATGGAGCTCTGGCCTTGAAAAAAAGCTTAGCTGGGTTCTTCATTCAAGACTTAAGTTAAATACAGTAGATGCTGCATTTTACTATTGAATAAACAAGAAAAAAAACATGTCTCCCTTGAACATCTCCCAAGGCCTGCGCACCCTTTCCCTGGGGAAATTCCTGCTGATGGCCACCCTGAGCCTGCCCTGGCCCAGCCTGAGGCCGTTCCCTCTGCTCCTGTCCCTGTTCCTTGGGAGCAGAGCCCGACCCCCCCGGCTGCCCCCTCCTGTCAGGGACTTGTGCAGAGCCACAGGGGCCCCCCTGAGCCTCCTTTGCTCCAGGCTGAGCCCCTTTCCCAGGTCCCTCAGCTGCTCCTCCCAGGACTGACCCTCCAGCACTTCCTCGTGCAAGGAAACATGAGCTAGAAAGCTCCAACCATGGTCATAGGGAAGCCAGGACAGAGGAGATTCTGTGGCAGAACAGTTTATTTGCTCCCTTTTGGCAAAAGTCTTTATTCGGACAATATTGCTCAATTCCCTAATATAAACATATAATGGAGTGTGGGTTTTTTGTTGAGCGCTAGAATTGCAAAGCTAAACTTGTATTTTTTCACTGAAGACAATTTCCTTGACAAGTTCTACATTTATTGAATGTAGAAATACCAGACCTAGAAATACTATGACCTTACATGTTAACAGCTATCTAGTGGGCACTTGTTTAACTGTTTGGCAGTGAATTTGAAAATGTTATAGCTTTTGGTAGTGCCTGAGACCATTAATTTAAAGTGTTATGCCATTTTAGAAGATAATTATGTTTTGTGAAAGGAGCCAAAATGGAAACCAGTTTTTCTGCGTTTTTTTTTAATCTAATGAATGATTTAAGCCCCCAAATCAAATCCATGCTATGTGCAGAGCCACACCCCTGTTAGATGTGCTGAATATCTATGAAAGATCCATTCAGGATCTGTTAATGGCATTGACAGGCTGAAAGGGATGAAATACAGAGTGTTTTCCTATTATTTGTGTAACAAATTCCTGTGAACATGTAGGTACGGAGATGCTTAATTATTTACAGTTCAAGTTAATTTTCAAAGCAAAGCTCATTAATTTTTGCAGTGCTAGGAACTCAGTGTGTTGTTTCAGCAAAGATATTAAATTAAAATATCAGATTTTGGCAATTAGGTATTCTCATGAGACAGAAGGAGTGTAGCTAAATATTGTTATTTACTTTACAATATCATAATTACCCCTACCTGAAATATGATTAAAACAAGTTTTCCACCACGAAGGTCTAAAACCTGAATATTTTTTAAGGAAGATAGAAATAGGTTAAAAATAGAAAACAAAATCAAGTGCAAATTGCTCTTTTCAAGAAATATGAAACATGTCCCATGAACTCCTGAACGGGGACTCTGGAAGACAGAGTATTATTTAAGTAACATTCAGTTAAAAGATCCCCTTTTAAATCTGTGTATGAAGAACTGCTCTTCATGGAAGACCCAAGCTTTTGTACATGAAGCCAGTAAATCTTTAAGCTTGTTTTTGCAAAAGATGTTGAGTTCCAAACATGGCACCTACTTGTGTTATTTTAGAATTATACAGAAACCATAATTCTTGTTCTACAGAACATTCTGAAATTGGGTAAAAACAGAATATACACAACTCACTGAAATTAAACTGGCATAGCTCTGAAAAAATTTGAATGCAACAATGTTTCATTAAAAAGATTTTAGAGAAAGACATTATTGTGGATTTCTCATTATTTAGATGGGTAATTACAGCAATGTGCAAGAGGGACTCAAAAAATAATGAGTCCACTGTAAACTGTTGTGGATAAAGAAAAAAGAAAAGCAATCTCTTCATTTTTTCTGATAACAGGTGGAGTACGAAGGAATATTTGGTTGTGATTTGTGGAGAGCAAGAGAAGTGAAATACTTTAGCCAGGCCTCATTCACGTGTCTGATATGGGACAGGTGGGATGTATTTGTTTAGAAATTCTTATTATTAGAATTCTTACTGTAAGATTAAAGTTAATCCTGCCTGTACGTCTGTGAGAGACTTCAGACTGCACAATAACCAAACCAAAACTGCAGTTTATAACTTTCGGTTATGAAAATGTGGGAGTCGTAGGTGAAAGAGGAAGAAAGGAAAGACTCCCACAACAGGATTTTCTGTTTTGTCACAGTGACTCAAGTGATTTCTTCCTGAAAAGGACCAGCTTGTAGTTTGACATTACATGGAGATTTGGTTGCAAAGAGCCCCAGGGACGCAGGAGCTGTTGGTGATGCCCAGTTTGTTGCCAGCTTGTGACCATCCACCCAGAAATGTGAGGGAAGTCCCAGGGTGGCCCTGAAGTTGCAGCCATTCAGGCTGGCCTGGGATTGGGAGGTGCCAGCAGAGTGAGGGGAGGGAGGACCTGCCCCTCATGGAGACTTCTGTCTGTTTTTATGGTGAATTATAAATGAGTTGTAACTGAGGCAGGGCTGGAATGTTATCTTAATGCTCACGTACAGTGCATCCCCAGCTATGGGTGGAGGGGCATGGGGACAGAGAGCGACTCTGCCTGCTGATAATTGCTGAGATGAGACTGCTTTAAGTGGATGCCTTTTCATCTTTCCCTGTTGCACCCAATTACGTCCTGTTCAAAGCCATTTCACTTACTGCTTGGAAGGGAAGCAGCACTGCTCATCCTTGAGTAACTCTCACCAGGGCTTCTGGGTGGGTACCGGAGCTACCACTGTTAACTCTCATTAGTTACCTCTGGGGAGGGTCCCAGGTGCTAGGAATCTGGGCTGAGAAGAGATTACGGAGTGTATCATGTCCTTCTACAATCCCCTTCACTGGAATCCCTTCAGTGCAGCTGCAGGCTGAGGTCTGGGGGGGAGCCCCAGGACAGAGCCTGTGACCTGACCACCCTTTGCATGCCAAGGGTTTGGGGACCTGTGGAACATCAGGAGGAGGGACACCCAGAGCCAGGGCAGGAGAGCAAAAGGAACCACAGGAAGTTACAGTCACTGAAATGTCCAGGTCTGGATGTGGTCTGGATGAGCTGTTGGTGATGGTGAGCTGAGTGGGAAAGCTGTGTTCCTGAGTTCAGAATTATTTAACTGCGCATAAATGTGTTTCCTGATTTCTCTTTTATTTTAATAAAACCGGCTGACTCTTAAAACCAACTTAAAAAGAGTCCAGGGCCTGTTTTTAACAGAAGTGCTGTGTCTGTGTGTGCAAATGCGCAGTGGCCGCACGAGTCCCTGCTGCGGCTGTGTGTCACTGTCTGGCCAGCACTGGCACTTGTAGGGAAGGGCTGGGCAGGAATGACGGTGCCACAGCACTGTACCCTCCAGAGACACCCTCCAATCAAAGGTCTCCACCAGTGAACTGCAGTGGAAGGTTGGACTGGGCCAGTGGTCTCCTGCCAGCAGGCGGACTTGGGGTGGGGCTGGGGCGCAGAAAAACAACGAAAAGTGGTGGGGTTTTTTTGCAACTTGCATTTTGAGTGGGGGGCTTTGGAGATTGTGCTTTTTGCTTTGGGAGGAGGGGGAGTTGAGACTTGCTTTTGGAGTCTGGGGGCCTTGTGTATCTTGTGTTTTTGCTTTGCCTCCCGCGTGCTGAGGCCCTTGCTGGCTCTTGCTCGCCCTCGTGTCCGTCCTGCCTTCCTGTGTACCTGAGCAGCGCCCTGCCCACTTCATCTCTGCATCCCTGCCTGAGCCACCTGCGTCCAGCCCTGCCCGCCTCTGAGCAAGCCCTCGCTCTCTCTTTCTCTGACCCCCCCCAATTTGTTTCCCATTTTTCTTCCTCTTGCCCTGCCTTTTCTAGCCCTCTTTAGTAGGGCAACTCCTTTCTATTTTGTTTTTTCGTTGCCAGTAAATGTCTTGGTTGACTTATTTTGGTTCTTGACCATCTGATTCTGAAAGAACTCTTGGCCATTTCCCTCAGCGGAAGGTGACACTCCCATCATACAATACTGCAGCGCAAGAGTAGGTTCCTGCCAGGCTCTGATTGTTCTGCTCAAACACCTCAGCCAGGAGCTGGGAACAGAGGGATTCCTCCATCAGGAAAAAGCCATTTTGAGAGGGTGTTGTAAATAAGGAGACAGCTTCAAAATTATCTTAAAAAGATAATTTATTGATTACAGAAAAATAAAGAGAAAATAAAAATATAAAATCCCGGGGTGGGAATTAGAGACACTTAGGTCCCAAAAAGGGTAATGAGCCTAAGCACAGTAGCCAGTCAGTGCTGCCGGATGGATTAGTAAAAGTCCCAAGGTAGGGAGGCTGACCGGGCGATAGCACTGGGTCCTTCCAGGAGCTAGTCTACCAGGAAAGGAGACAAGAGTTCCAGGCTAAAGTCTAATGGGGGGCGTTGCGGAAGAAAACCTTTCTCCCTTAATTCTTTTAAATTTTTCGCAATCTGGTGGACATATTGCTGAACACTCCCGTGATCCTTAGCTGTAATTTCCTGCTGGGTTACCAAATAGGGAAGCCCGAACAACATCTCATAGGGGGAGCATCCAAGGTCTGTTCTAGGTTGCGTTTGTACCCTCAGAAGTGCTAACAGTAAGCACTTTACCCACGACCATTTTGTTTCCATCATTAACTTCGTCAAGGTGTTTTTCAGAATTTGATTCATTCGTTCCACCCTCCCAGAACTTTGGGGATGCCAGGGGGTATGCAATTTCCAATTTATACCTAATTGAGTTGCCTATTGCTGTAAAATTTTAGAAGTAAAATGAGTTCCCGGTCCGAATCAATCCTGTTCACAATGCCATAGCGGGGAATTATTTGTTCCAAGATCACCTTACTCACCGTTTGGGCTGTGCAATTTACTGTTGGGAAAGCTTCCACCCAATGAGTAAGATGATCTACAATTACCAAAAGGTATTTCCACCGCTGGCATGGTGGCATTTCCGTAAAATCAATTTGGATATTTTGGAATGGTCGAATCGCCAATTCAGTCCCACCTAATTTCTTTTTCCTCATAACCTTTTTGTTTACTTTTAAACAGATTGGGCACCCTTGGACAATTTGGTTGGCCAATTCGTAAACCCCTGGACACCCGAAAGTCCTGAGAAACTGGTCTACTAGGGCTTTCGACCCCCAGTGGGTGGATTGGTGGATATTTAATAGAACCTCCCGTGTTAATTCTTTGTTTAGGAGTTGGCGTCCATCGGGGAGATG
>WEIT01008867.1:91660-107855 GCA_013389985.1 Dryoscopus gambensis | reverse complement strand
ATAAAATTTTATATTACATTTTTATGTTTTTAAATATATTTAATATTTACATATGGTATATGGTATTTAATTCAACCTAACTATGAAATTGCAACACAGTCTTGCAGTGTCCAGTATGCACATGAAACAGGTATGAAAGAAAAGGCAGAAAGGGAAAAAAAATCATAAATGAGAAAGAGCAGTCTCTTGCTAAAGCAGAAAACTGTGAGTCAGCAGATAAAAATTTCCCAATTCTTTCAGAGACTGACTGTATTAACACAAATTAGAAACTAGTCCTCCTATGAATTTTCTTAACTCTAAATCAGGTAATACTCCCCCGTGACCTCAGAGATGCTTCATTTGTCAATATTTATATGCATTCTTGTCTGCATATACCTGTGTAGATGGGGAAGCCAGTGGATCTGATAATAATGAAGCACTGAAGAAGCTTTCTACAGGCAGTATTTCTCACTTTAAAACAAAAATCTAGACTAGAAATCTCAAACACAGACCAATTTTTTTTTTTTTTGTGCTGAGTGGTTAACAGTGGCTTGAGCTGCAACTTGTTGAGTGCCAAAGCAATGTTACCAAAGCATTACTGCTCCACAGGATATTGGGAAGCATTTGTGCTAAATTGGAAGCTAGGTGTGACACACCATTCCCTGTCACCAGCCTTGCTGCCCTGCTCTGTCCTCTACACCTTCACCCAGCTTTTGCCTCCTGCAAATCTACTCAAAGCAGCAGGCAATGTGTTCTCCTGGGACAGAAGCCCAGGGAAGCCCTTCTGACAATGGCCTGTGCAAAGGTTCAACTACTGTGTCCCTTTTCTCCATTTATTCTTAAAATTGGAAAGGTTCACGCATTTTATGCAATCTCCAACAAAATGAGCAAGCCAAACCTCAGAATGAGTCATTTCTTAAAAAGAAAGATGCGCAAACTGAAAGGAAATTGCATTCAAGAAAACATTTGTCATGTCTCCAGACTGCATTCTCTGCTCAGGTACAACTGAATTTAAAAAAGTAAAGTAAGATATTCTTCAACACAAAGCTCACACATAGGGGTTTTAGTAGATCACCAGCATCAGATAATTTCTCCCTGAACTTCCTCTATGGATTTATGTTAATTATTATAAGTATTTAAATGTGTTAATCTTAGTTTGTATGTGAAACATTAATTTATATTATTAAGTTATGAAGCCTTCCAATACACTTCTGAGTTTGGAAAAGTATATGCAGACGAAATTGCTTTTGCTCATGTCTTTGAGTTCTGCTTTCTATAAAAAGTGAAACTGCAGTAACACAAGAAAGCTAATGCTGTCCAAAATATTAGGGCATTTTATGAAAAAAATGCTGATTTATGATGTGGATTATGTTAATTTCTGCAATTCTTAGTAATCAATCCAACCATTCAGTTGCTTATTTTCCTTTAAATCTTTGGGAACTCATTAGCTGCAGTGGATACCAACAGAACACCAGTAAAAATCCCAGATTCTGACTCCTTCCCTAACTGGTTGATTAAGGGTAATATAAACAGTAAAACAAGCAAAGAGTTATAAATGAAACAAACTAGGAAATTAAAGAAAAGTCAAGATACCACTGTGCAGGAAAACAATATATAAACAAGGCAGTAATTTTATTTACAGGAATGTTGCTCCATTATCTGAAGAGCAAAGAGACTCTTGAGTTTTCACATCACAGTTAAATAATCGACCTTCAGAATACCAAAAACCTGCACCACATACCACATAGTTGCTATGGCAATTCTTCATTTACAAGGAACAAAATGAGTGAACAACCAACACAGCCTCTGTGTTAAGCAAACAGCACACCTGTAGACTTGATAATTGGGGCTAGCGTAACACATCAGGCCACCAAAACCAGAGCTTGGCATTTCTCAAGTCTTCAGATGCAGGTGCTCTTACCTCTGCTCCCAGACTCTGTTTAAGCCTTGTAAATCATTCCTAATAACCTACTCCAGGTGTGATCCCACTACATGCAGCATTTTGCAGAATTCACTCAAGCAACGCACTGAGATTTGTCTTTCCAGATTAAAACCTTATCCTTCTATTATGTCCCTGCACCCCACCTTCTGCTCTATCAAAGGCAGACTAAAGCCTAGCTCATGGTATTGCCAGCTTGCCCTTGTTACTGCCTGTACCCCCTGCCCCAAAGCCCTGCAGTGCTGAGCACACTGCCCAGCTTCTGCCTTTATACCAAACAGCAGTGCACTGCGCTGCAGCTCCTTAGAAATGTCCCGTTCATGGGCAGGGACACCAATTTTATGGCACTTCTCAGAGTATTATGGCTGGGTGTAGGTTTTTGAGGTAGCAACTGTAGGAAACCAAGTCTTGGCACAGCAGTCTCACACCAAGGGCAGGCAGCAGCTGCACCAGCACCCCCACTATGTCATCTGACCAAGAACTGCAGCAGCACTGACAAGGCACAAATACAGCCCAAGTGCAACACCCCAACTATTTCCCATCACAAAGAAGTTGGAATTGCAAATAAACCAAACCAAACCAAACCAAACCAACAACAACAACAAAAAAAAACAACAACAACAACAAAAAAAAGGAATGGGGAAAGGTCTAGGACTGCGAAAAGCAGTAGAATAAGTCATGGAGCAGAGACAAAGACGGAGCCAGCATCTTCATTTTCATACACTCAGGGTGTTATGGTGGTTTTACTTCAAACAACCAAACCTCAGAGAGACACTTGCTCGCTCTCCCCTTAGTGTGAGGGGGAGAGAATTAAAAGACTAAATGAGAAAACTGGTTGGTTCAGATAAAGACAGTTTTATAGGTGAAGCAAAAGCCACACACAAGCAAAGTAAAACAAAGAACTCATTCACCGTTTCCCAGGGGCAGGAAGGTGTTCAACCATTCCCAGAAAACCAGAGCTCCATCACACATAAGGGTGACTTGGGAAGACAAATGCCATCACTCTGAATTTCTCCACACACACTTCATTCTTCTTTCTCCCACTTCATGTACTGAGCATGAGGCCGTAAGGTCTGGAATATCCCGAGGTTGGTTGGGGTCAGCTGTCCTGTCCATGCCCCTCCTAATTCCTTGTGCTCCCCCATCCCCTCACTGGTGTGGGGGATAAGAGACAGAAAAGGTTTTGACTTTGTGTAAACTCTGCTCAGCAATACAAAACCCCCCCAATATTATCAAAACTACTTCCAACACAAATCCAAGACACAGCCTCGAAGCAGCCTTCATCCATATGAAGAAAATTAACTCTATTCCAGCCAAGATCAGCACAGGTGTATAGATCATCAAGACTCACCTTTGAATCTTAAGACACACAACAAAAGCCTACACAATGGGAAGAGTTAAATCTGAAATAGAGAAAGGTGGTGATATTTTTATAATTTCAGATGAGTATAATGATTTTGTTTAAAAACCCAAAACTTGGAGTTTTCAAATATTCAAGACTGGCATTACTGCCCCACTCACACATAGAACTGCTTCCTCGTGATTGCCCAAGTGACACATATCTCAGCAGAAAGACCAGATCCCAAACATCAGACTGAGCACCTTGCATGGGCCACTTCACCTTGAACCCACACACATGTTCATAAAGCAGTCCTACAAAGGAGGATGGATCCTCTGCTGCAACTTGGCTCCAGCTTCAGCTTTACTTCTGTCACAGACTTCTTGTACAACCAGCTGAAAATATCCACTGCATTTCTTCTTGCATCATCTCTTCAGCTATTACAACCCCAATTTGGTTAATGACAGCACTGGCACTAAATTCAACATGGGCACAAAAGCCTGCGTGAAGTAAGGAAGCACATCTGATCTAGTGAGTTCTTTCTGCCAAGATCCCACTTAAATGCTGCATATTGCACCCAGCAGAATCTAGATGCTATTGGAATAGCAGTTCTGGCATTAGTTTCTGAAGCTATTGCACATACACACCAGTAATAAAGAGGCAAAGTCCCCAGTAATGATGCCTGAAACTCTTTCAGGGCTCAAATTTGGAGCCAGAAAAATCAGCAGGAGGTAGTTGTTCCCCAGCCACTTTCACTGAGAGACTGCTTACTGTGTATTAAGTAGATACTCAAAACAATCTGTGTGTGGTTACTTCTCTGATCATGGCTTCATGTCTGCAAGGATCACACAGGTCCCTAGACTTTGCTTGAACTCTGTTTTTCATCTGTCCCCACTTGAAAGTTAAGCTGGATCAGGCCTTAGGGTATCACAGAAGGTGAAACTCCAGAACATGGGGATTCTACTCTGCTTTCATAAGGAAAAATACTAGTAGTTCAATACCAGCATGAGAAACAGCGCAGCTAAGAAGAAACATCTCTTTGCAAAAACCTTTCTTCAGTTATTCTCAGTTCACAGGTTCACAGGTCAGCAACTGAAGAGGATTTCAGAAATTATTGGGAAACTAATTGGTATGATACATTGATTGATAGTAGATTTTTGTCCTTTGAACAGGACTCAACACCTGTAATTATTTCTAAAATATTAGAAATTTAGGACAAACCAATTCCTATTTATGCAGTCAGCAAAACTGCCTGTACTTCAACCACATTAACAATGCCTGAGGAAGAATCACACTTGTGTGTTTTCAAAGTAGTTCAGGAGCATGAGGAGAGAAAGATTAGAAAGGTGTTTCTAGCTCCCACAGATCATCCTCGCAATGGCTTTTAATTACGAAATTTATAAATTATTTAACTGTATCTTAAACTACATGCTTACATATAGAAATACATAACACCACATAAATGCAGACATGACGGTCCTATGTATATTTTATGAACAGAAGTTTGGCCTCAAAAGCTATTTATTCCTCTAAATATTTTCCCTCAGGATCCCCTTTGTCAGCTATTCCACTTACACTTTTTTCTTTTCCTGCATTCTGGACTGGTAAAGTTGGAAGGCAGGATAACAGGAAAAACATTAAAGATTCATTAGGAACATTCTATGCATTTTAAAAATCCATCCTTTTTTTTTTTTTTAGGAAAAAAGGAAAACCACAAAAAAGCCCCCCAGTCGAGTTGATGCAGGGGAAAAGGCAGTGCAGGAGTTTAGTCTGCTTTGCGCTGCGGGCACCTGGAGGCATGGGCAGGTCCAGGCAGCGCCGTGCAGGGCCGCGGTCCCCAGCAGGGCTCATCCGCACGGCGAGCCCGGCGTACGAGCGCCGCTGCTCCGCCCGAGGGATCCGAGCGGATTTCTTTCCAAGACCGTCAAACTGCATCTGCGTGGCACCGAGCACAGCCCCAGCCAAGATGACCTGGTTTCCTTTTCGGTTTGCTCGATCACTGTGTGACATTCAGACAATGGCTGTCAGACATTCAGGTTCTCTCTCAACCTGCCAAGACATTTTCCTATCCGCTCAGCATTTGGGGGAGGTTCGCTACCTGCTGCATGGATTTCTCATGTTTGCAGCCGATGGTTTCTATCACACAATTGAAAGTTATGATTATTTTAAAGCAGCACTTATTTTTTTTATAATTATTATGTCTCCTCCCTAATATATTACTTCAGATTTTAAAGCCAAAAATATTTGGGAACAGCAATTCTTAATTTTTAAAGATTAAAACACGAACAACCCAGACTTGTTTATTTCTGTTTGGTTTTTTTTTGTTTGGTTGGGGGTTTTTTGGGACGGTGGGGGTTTTTTTGGGGGGGGGATGGTTTTGCTTGTTTTTTTAGGTTTTTTAATTTAAATTCTTGGGTGTGTATATATATATACACACACACAGATATATATATATAAATTTTGACCACCTTAGAGACAAACAGGGGAAAGGAAAATGAACAAAGAGAATATGTAGTCAGATTTATGAATAAGTGTTACAGAGCATTAAATTTTCCTTTGTCCTTTTGCTGATAGTCACAGTGAAAAAAGTAATTTTTTTTAATTTATACTGCAAATATCAAAAATAATGCAAAACACTATCTGAGAAAAATAATATTAAATTCAGAGAAGACGAGGTAACGACTCAGAGGTCTGGGGAATGAGAGACAAGACTGAATCAGTAACACAAGGAGTGGAGGAATCTCTCAGAAAATGGGAAAATTGATGGGAAGCCTGGGGTGGAAAGATGTAAGCAGTAACATTCTCTTCAAATTATCTGTAATATACATAAGGGGGAACTGAAATCTCTCACAGCAATTCTCATGTAGGTTGCAGAAATATGTGGAGGACCTTGTTCATTACCTGCCATGACTGTTGAAATGTTGCTACATTTTACACAGATATGTTTTGATGATTGGTAAAGCAATACTATCACATACTGCATATTAATTGCTCCCAGGAGACATCCCTCTCCTCATTTATAAACTAAATTACCCACTCCTCCTCAGTGCTTTCAAAATGGTACTTGTTCCAAAATCTTCCACTTAACAAATCAAGCAGCCCAAAAACTGAGGCCATCGAGTTAGTGGCCATGTGTCTGTTATCACAATTCACAGTTAAAAGTTTTCTTTACAGAATCACAGAATAATTTAGGTTGAAACGGGTCTCAGAAAGATACTTGGTCCAGTCCTCTGGCTTGTCCAGTCTAGTTTTGAGTCCTTCTTGGAACAGAAATCCTACACATTGTCCCTCCTTACATTCTAGAGAAAAGTCTTCCTTTTTTCAGGTGTTTTATTCTGAGAAAGTATTTCCTAAAATCCTTTAGGATCCTTCAGAATTTAATAAATCCCTATATGGTAAGAATAAAAGATAATTTTACACTATTTCACTAGTTTAACTAAAAATGTCAGAGTTTTTTAAAAAAATATATACGTGTATGTAGATCTATATACATATTTACAGAGGGGAAACATTAACTTGGGAATAGAATATACATATCAGCACCTATTAGAGCTATTATGCCACCCTGTATTCAAAGTATTAAAATTAATCATATTAAATGGTGACTCAAGTGGCGTAATGATACCTTATTAAAAAAATCATTGTTTGATCCAAGATTCAAGTGAAAGGGAACAATAAACACCTAAAATTTACTCTTCACTTCATTTTCTGAAGTTTATTTTGTTTCATTACATTGGAGAAGTTATTAAGTCTGAATCACAAATACTTAGAATTTTATATGTTAAAAATTCAATCATAAAGCTCCACCAAGTGGAAATCCTTAAAACTACACTAAGCAAATTCATGAACAAAAATTCATGTTATAATTCCAACCAATACTCAAAAATCAAATTATATTCAATGAATAAAAAATAGGTTATCCATACCTATAACGCATCATTTTTACCAGTGTACACTAATCACATTATTGACTGGGGTTGAAGGGAAGAATAACTTTAACATCATTAAGATATTTAGTTTTCCCTCTGGTTGGATCTGCTCCTTTGAAAACATTCATTTTGCTTTGTCCAGTGCAGACTGAAATGATCTCCTAACACTGACTTGGTTTTTCAAAAAGTCACCTTTCTGTCTTGCTGAAATTTCTTTGGAAACCTCAATTTCCCCTTCTTAATAAGCAGTTTTGGTTATTTACACAAATTTACAGACATTGCCATTTTAGGTAGCATAAGATTCTCAAACCAATGTAGTTTGTTAAATGGTTCGCTCTTTCTCACTATTGAAATATTCATCATCTGTGTAATTTTAACAACCTGATAAAAACTGTTAAAAGCATAGTTGTGCTGCCCAGCAGGTAGTGCCATTTTTAATGAAACCATAACTGTCATAAATAAATAATCAGCTCATGAAGTATTCAAGATATACCTCAACTTCCATAAGAAAATTTGTTGTGGTGTGGGACTGCAAAGCATGTCATGACTATTCTCATCCAGTAGAAGAATTAACAGAGAGATATTTCAAGCTTAAGTTTGTTTTCAGAACATTTGAACTTGACTGTAAAGCACAGAATAAGTGATTTTTTTTTACCTACAGAATTCAGCGGGATCCAAACCCACTTGGTATATTTGGTAACACAATGCCTCACACAGAACAGCAGAAATGTGAACCAGCACCTCGCTTTTGAAGCAGCCCCCTTCCTTCTGAATGCCCCGTGCCTGCATATCCGTGAGGACATTTAGTACATGCCAGGAGACTGTTCTCCCAATACGGTGTGGGTCGCTGCCTGCATTCAGAGACCACTACACAAAGTTATCAGCACCATAATTCAACTGCATTTTATACAGTAGAGAATCCAAGACCCACAGCCAGTTTGTGAAGGCCAAACACCATCAGCCTGGAGTGTGTCTGTTTTAACATATAACACACTCTACAGAGTGTGTCTGTATTAACATTTAGTTCAGATCACATGAGGCCTTTTGAAGGGAATTGCAGCCACCACATTTACTAATATATATAGCTCTGGTGTCTCAATCCTTCAGCTCTGGTTTGGTTTTGCATTTCCTTGCTCTTGTTTTGTTTTCCAACCCTTAGGTTCCCACAATCATAGATGTAGTGGAAAGAAATTAAATACTACTCCCTGACCATGAAGCAGAAATGCTTTCTACGCTACCACTCACTAGGCAACATGTGAACCTTAAAATGGTGAGTAGTAGAGGCTCCAGTTAACTACAAGATAGTCAGATAAACATCAGTGCAAAGCTAAATCATGACAAGATAGTCTGTGCACAGAGGACTAAAGGATAGCAGGGTAATTAACCATAACCAACACAGTTACATGAAAGTAGAGCTCGACAAACTTTTAAAAATACATGCTACAAACCCAATTGATAGGTAACAGGGCTGACACCAACTGTGGTCTGTAACAAATGGACTGCATGATATTTCTATAGTGACATTTGTCTCTATGCACAGATTAATGAGGTTCACCACAAAGGCTGAAAATCAGTGAAGAGAGATCACAAAAAAATATGTTTATGTGGAATTATTTATGAGGGATATTTTTAGTAGTCCCAGTGGGCCAGTGCTGCTGTTTTTATCAATGACTGGAAAGAAAATGGATAGATATAATATCACTGGTAGCAAACTCTCCCTAACAGAAGTCATTGACTTGGGCCATATCAGTTACACAAGCCAGCTAATCCACTTGAATACTAATATTATCAAATACAAGTTATTACCTAAGAACAAAAGATGCAGATCACTTTCAAGATGGCAGCCTCACCCACAGCCTAAAAAAACACACAAAAAATTACATTCTTTGAAGGTAATGATTAGTGAAAACCAGAAAATAAATTCCTAGAGCAGAACTTGTTTTATACGAACATCAAAAATCTTGAGGAGATAGAGTGATGAGAATGAATCAATGCAAAGCACTGAAACTACACCTTGTAAAATGCAGGTTTAACTGATATTTAACTAATGAAAGCCCAGAAGATGCTCTCAACAATTTATCCACTGTGGGAAAGATGACTTCTGCCCATAAGCCTGTAAAGGCTCTAATCAATGTGCTGTTTCAGCTGGCAGTGAGGAAGAGAATTCATCAGAGATCAGTAGATATTTGCACAAGGAAAAAGCTTCTAATAAGCTATAGACTCTTACTCCAAAAAACAAAAGGCCTGATCAGTATGCACTCTCCCAAAGCCAAAGCTAGGAAAACTCTGACTAAAAGAGGAAAAAAACCAGCAGCAGTGATTAATTATAGACACCATATACTCAAGATTCTTCAGCACCAGAAATATTTTTTTCAGAAACAGACTTTCTTTCCAAATAGAGCTGCTATAGCTCAAGCAGGAATTACAAGCTCCATAATGATTTATTAATCAAAAACACCTGTTCCAAGTAACACAGGTCAAGCCACTTTAACAGAAGGGTCCCACTGGTTTTTAAAAATCCAAACACCTACGACAGCACCCTAGTCAAGAACTGGATTTTTCACTCTTTAAACATACCTTTGTGCTATAAGCATTAGCAATGCAGCAGCACCTCTGATACCTTTTTCTAGGCTGATAATTGAAATTTCAGTTAAAATATGGTTTATTTATGTCCATTGATGCACTCGAAATAATTTGCAAAGAGCAAATGCATCAGGCTGAGTGAACAGAATAATAGCTCTACATTTGTAGTGGTTTTGTACAGGTTCCTGTTATTCTTTTCACTCATTTGAATCAATCTGAATAACTTCTGCTTACCTGAAAGGAATATTTTTTCAAGCATTATACCCTGTTCTGTGGGAACATCTTCTTTTTATTTTGTTTTATGGGAATAGAGTGTTATGATCACAAATTAGCACTACGATCAAACAATAACCTTCAAAGAAACTGCACTTGTTACATCCAAAACAAGAATTCTTTGTGGAGTGCAAGGTTTTAAAGCAAGCCTTTGTGACTGCCCTGGCCTCTGTTCTCTGCCTGAAAAAAGTAATTTCTGACCATTAACAGTTCATGCAGTTGACTTATGCCAGTGGATGAAAATAACTTCTTACAGGGAGACTAACTAGTCAAGAACATGTCACCAGTGCTGCTCCAGACACTTTCAGCTGTGCCAAAGTGAAACATTTGTGAAGGCCAAGCTGTTTGGAAGGCAGCATCTCTTCTGTGGAATTCCTGAGCTGAATTAATGTGCTTAAGCCTTGTGTAATAAATAAATTGCTATTCTTTCCAGCATTTAAACCATCTAAATACAGAATTCCCAATTAATCCCTTCCTCAGCTATTCTTCTGTTTTGAATGGTTTGTCCTACCAGCAATCAGGGTGACCTGCCCTTCCTGCCCACCTGGTATCAGACTGCCATTATTTTCTCTTTAACTGCACTAAGTGAAGCAAAACACAAGTTAAATACTTTTTTCCCCATATAATCATTTAGAACAACTGCAACAGAAAGTTATGCAATTGTCTCATCATATGCATTTTAGCCTATTTCCTTTACCCTCTCAAGCTATCACCTACATTATGTTTATCCAGCTGTTTTAGGAACATCAGAAGCATTTCAGGTAAGTGAGGCTGTGGGTTGAGCTCCAAGTTGACAGCAGTTGGTTTGTTGTTTCATGTAAATTCACAGGTGATTTTTCCAATCAGACAGAATGAAGGGCAATGCCCAATGTATTATTACTGTGCTTACAGTACAAAAGGCATTGTCAATAACCTTGCCAACCCCCTGTGGTTTTTTCATTGGCAGCTAGCAAATGGCTAAGCATGACCAAACCTCGAGCACTGAGACATGCTGAGGATTTGCTAGACATCTTGGAATTAAAATAATGTAATGTTTTTAAAATCCACAAACAACATAACTCTGTAAAAATTTATACAAATTAAGAATTGGAGAGAAAAACAATAAAAATTGGTCTACAGCAAGAAAGACCTCACAAACTACTCACCTTTTTTCAGTCAATTTAACTTCTGCAGAATGGAACTTCAGCAGAACTTTATTTTTTCCTACCCTACTACATAGAATTTGGGTATTTTAGGAAAAAACTCTTTACAATCAAGAAATGTAGGACATAAAAAAATCCTACTTAAAATCCAGCCCCAGTTTCCTAAGAAGGCCTGTTTTGCAGAGCTATTGTAAACAAAACTGTTGAACCCATGAAAGAGCAGTGACTTTAGGAGTGCTCCAGTTACACCTACTGAACTGTGTTTAAACTTTGTGGTTGACACCAGGATCCCTGGCTGTGTGCTGCCCTCCTTCCAGCCGGATAATCCCTGTCCCCTGACCTGTCCCTCGCCCCGCTATTCAGTGGGGTCTGTGCAGAGCGCCCCCCCTGCCCTGGCAATCCTCTTTGAGTGTTTACAAGAGGGCAAAGCCCCCTGGATTCTCTTCTGCAGGCCTTGAGGAGACAGGGATAGGCAACAGCTTCTTAATGTATATCATTACATTCTTCATTGGATGAGGAAGTAATTGCACGGTTTTAGAATCAAATAATGTTTTTCATATATCTTTCACTTCCTCTCCCACTATCTCCAATACAGGCTCTCAAGTTTATTATTATAAATCTGTCACTAAACAAAAAAACCCAAAGTATGTGAAGGCAAGATTCCTGAGCTCACCCCACGCAATAAGGCAGATATCTCAAGAAAAACTGAATAGAAGTTTGCTTTTGTCAGGTTAATGCAACATGGTAAATAAATTCCTTTATGCCAGCCACCAGCAAGGGTTGTGATTTTAGCTTATGGACACAGATCTCAGAAGACAAAAACAAGCAGCAACAGCAAATTGAAATATTCTTCAGGTGAATAGCCTAGTAAATAACCTTACTCCAAGCATGAGACTGTCCCTTTGAGTCTAGATTTTTGAAAGCTTTGTTTATTCCACTTTCGATGTTCTGCCTTAGCCAAGTTATTCCTGATTTAATCTGATGAAAACATAAACTGAACCCAGGAAGTGAAACAGGTGACGAATTCTCTCTATGTTCCACTCAATGAATTTTATAGATGTTGCAGTTAAAAAACATTTCATGCAAGAAAACCCAAAAAACCGTTGCTGTTTGTCCATGCACCACAGGGTTTAAGGACCTGTGTACTCTGTACATGCGAGGTGTGAATGCTGTATTGCATACAGCCATCCACCACACAAATAACCTACAAATAATGCTGCAGACATTTGGCTAAAATGCATAACAAATTTTTCAGGTTTTCTTTATCTGTAAAGTCAGCTCATATAACAGATTTTCTTCACCAAAAAAAAGCTGCATCATTGGAACACTTTTTGTGAGCAGGCTAATAGGAAGTGTACTTCAGGAGTAATTTTGGCTTTTAAATGCCCCCCCCGCAAGAACACAACAAACCTGTTGTCTCTCTAGACAAGCCATAATACAATCTTGTGTGCTTTATATGTAAGTTTAGCACAATATTAAAAGTATTTGGTTTCCCAGCAACTTTTTGAGGTATTTTACCTGAATAAAGTGGCCCCTCTGATTTTTCAGACATACTATATCAAAGAAAAATATGTATTTTAAGCCTTTGCATCTCTCATGGTTTAACTCCAGCCAGCAGCCAAGCTCCAGGCAGCCACTCGCTCACTTCCCCACCAGTGGGATCAGGGAGAGAATGGGAAGAATGAAAGGCAGAAAACTCATGGGCTGAGATAAGGACAGTTTAATTGGGAAAGCAAAAGCCATGCCCACAAACAAAGCAAAACAAGGAATTAATTCCCTGCTTCCCAAGGGCAAGCAGGAGTTCAGCCGTCTCCAGGAGAGCAGGGCCCCATCACAGGTAACGGTGACTTGGGAAGACAAACACCGTCACCCCAAATGTCCCCCTTTTCCTCCTTCTTCCCTCTGCTTTCTATACTGACCATGATATCATATGGTCTGGAATCTCCCTTTGGTCATTTAGGGTCACCTGTCCCAGCTGTGTCTCCTCCCACCCTCCCAGGCACCCCCAACTCCCTCACCAGCGTGGCTTTACAAAAAGCAGAGAAGGCCTTGGCTCTGTGCAAGCCCTGCTCAGCAATAACAAAAACATCTCTGTATTATCAACCCTGTGCTCAGCACAAATCCAAACACAGCCCCACACCAGCCACTGCAAAGAAAATTTACTCTACCCCAGCTGAAACTCCCTCCCCAAAATTCCCCTAACCAGTTCACACTTTTGAAAATCTGATGGAAACACGAGTCCTACTTGCAGAACGTACAACATCCATAGCAAGTTAGGGAAATGATTATAGGTTCAAGGAATTCCAGTCACAAAAATACTGGTGTTTGTATTGCTGGCTTTTAAAGCAAAATGTCTGCCATTTCACATTCAAAAGTCAACACTGTTATTGAAAACAAACAAACAAACGAACATTAAACAACAAAAAGTTGATCAGCCTCTTTCTGAAGAAAAAGAAACAGTATAAACACCATAAAGGATTGAATACATTTTTAGTGAAGTCTGCTTTTGTCTGAGGACTTTCAAGGTCCAATCCAAATTCTCAAAGTCTGAAATTCTTTGATTTACACATAAATTGGATCAGGCTCTTGACTGTTTCTTTTATAAAACTCACATGATCAAAATGACTAGCTGCAAGGGCAACCTTAAGTTACACTTACCTCTTGTACCAGGTTATACCAGCACAGAGCTTCATTTCACTTTTCATTTTTTCTTAAATGTCACTCAACAGCATTCAGATTCCAAACTGACCTTTATCTTTACACTAATAGCTTTTCTTATCAGCAGCAAAATCAGTACATCTTCCACGCATCTGATCTGTCACTGGAATAATCCTCTGTTTGGAATAATCCTTTACCCTAACGTTTGGTGCTGACTATTAATAAATTAAGAACTAACAGCCAAATAATTACCCTTTCACCTAGGAAAACACTGGTGGCCATCACAGAAAGCTCCCTTAGTGACACAGGGTTTTGCCCTTGTAATTAATGCAAATGCACGAGGGGATACTGCTATGTTCTCTGCACTGGCTGTCACTTCCACACACTCACTATTTGTCTCCATAGGATGGCAGAGGCAATAGCCTACTGCCAGGACTTTTTTGTTTGTTTATTGGAAACAACTCTGCTTCTAATGGCAAACTATTTCTTTATTGTGACGAGAAATATAAACTTTTTTTTTCCCAAAAGGCTGCACATATGGGTTCTGCATAAAGTTATCTTACATTTCATTTCCAGATAAATTCCAACCTTTCCACAAAAGCCAAAAAATATTTATTCCCAGCTTGTGTATATAACGTGTACAACTGAAAACTGGCAAATCTTCCTTGTCTGTTAGTAGCAAATGCATCATAAATTATGGTGCATAGAAAGATTCAGCATTTCACCTTGCATAAGCATATGATTCATAGAATACTGCAGATGAAGGCGCAGAGATCTCTTTTCTCCACTACCAATAAATTAACCTCCAACTTTGTTTTATACATCTGCCAGCACAGCGGTGAACGGAGGTGTTGCAGGCGCCATTGTGATGGACTAAGGAAATGCTAAGGTCTGGTGCTTTACCTCATCAATCTGGAACCCGAATGGAGCTTTCCCTGAAGGTTGCCTCCAAACACATTCCTGAGGAGCACTGACTGGTGACCAGAGCGTCTGGCTGGAAAAAACAAGTTCTGCAGCATAGAAACAGTGTTAACAGCTCTTCACCAAGACATGTTACCTCTTTAAGGATAGCTTTTCACCAGTGCTGAGTAAGGGGCTGACCTCTCCTTGAAGCAGATAAAATAGTCTGAAAACAACCCTTGGAATTTCTTCTCTTTTTTAATTAACAATGTGGTATTTCACATGGTACATTTTCACACTTCCCTCCCCCTCATTGTTCAGAGTCTTATCAAAGTTACAGACTAGACACAGGGTAATGCAACCACTGACACTGCTTGCCCACTTTCTTAACATATGCCATAGAAAGTGCCATGAAAGGATATTCCTTCCACAGCATTTAAGGCACCATATGGAGCTAGCTAGCAGACATGGATCTCATACTCAGCCTGTTCAGTGACCCTAGGGAATACCTTCCTGCTTCACTTTCTTTTTCCACAGCCTAGAAGTGACAACACTTCCTTTTTTTTTTTTCCTTCCTTTTTTTTTTTTAAACTAAGATTTCTAGTAAGAAAAGAAAAGAAAGATGTCTTTTACCAACAAAAAGATTTAGCTGAGTTCTATCTACAACAGAGGCTAATAATAACAAACATTATTTACAAAGAATAAATTAAACTATGTAAACTGTCACTGAATTATCTAATTGGCATTTTCTCTCTCCCAAATGCACTCCAGATTAAGTATGTATTCACAACGTCTCTTAAGTCCTTAAACTATTTATAACTCTCCTAAACACTGAAATAATGTATTTACATCAGGATTAATCATCACTATAATTTAATTAGCGGTTGACAAGAATTGATTTGGCAGAACTTTTTCCCTTAAAAATAGGAAATGGCCATAAACCAGGGGAATGGCCATAAACTAAATACACTGTTTTTTCTCTCCATCTGCTTCTGGTAAGATGCATTCTTCAACTGCTAATTCAGTCAAGATCTCAGCTTCATTTATCCAGTTAATTAGAGTCAGATGCTGACAACATCAAGATGATAAATCAAATCTGGGTATGCAGGCAAAAAGAAAGCTGCTGCTAACACCAGTGTACATGTTTTGATTTCTTACAGACCTACATTTGAAAAGAGGATAAACCAGTAGCCCACTAGGAGCAGAATTACAATTATATCCCATAAAAGATGTATCTAAAAGTCAGGTACTCAAGCACTAACCCTGTGCAAACTTGGACTCAACAGCCGGATCTAGAACTTCATACTACTGCCAAGCTGAAGAAGAAACTGAATTGGTGTGTCCCACTTCTAGGGCACTGGCTCCAGCTGCTGTGCTTGCTATAAGAAGTTGTTCACCATCTCCTTCAGTTACGTTTGAAAAAACAGTGGTGTTGACCACTGTATTTTGTGGA